>OX235265.1:88776983-89376983 GCA_944472135.2 Trichobilharzia regenti
GATCATGTTGAGTAGTTTTCTATTAAGTGATGAATTGAAATTGATGTATTTGATGAGGTATTGCACTGGAGTTGCTGCAAGAGCTATACAGCGCTGTAAGTTTATGAAGCCAAAAGAGGGCTACTACGAGGCTATGAGTATACTACGCCAAAGGTTTGGAAGACCTTCGATGATTGTAAGGAACGTATTCGAGGCTGTTAAAGGTAACGCCAGTCAACTTCAAGACGACTCCAAGGCACTTACTGAGTTTTTGGATAATTCGCTGATTTACAAGAATGCATTGATTTCGATGAATTGCATGAGTGACCCCAACTCGAGTTTTATACTAGAAGTAATAGCAAGACGCCTACCTACTCGACTGCAAAGGAAGTGGGTGAAGATAATCTCCCGTATGGAGGATGAAGGTATCGAGCCAAAATTTGATGATATCCTGAAACTAGTAAAAGATAGTGTCAATCAATCTATGAGCACGTTTGCCAGTCTATTGAATCTCACCCCTAGAATAGAGCAGTCTGAGGGTAAAACGCAATCACTGATGACGAATAGGCCTCAGAGAGGTGGATATCGAGAAGGCTCCATGATGTCTAGTAATGCATATAGACCTAGTGAGTGTAACAGGTTTCGTAGTACATCCTCAACAGATAAGTTCCAAGATGCAAGACAAACACGGTTGTGTTTTGCATGTTTGCAAGAGGTGCATACAAAGGTGAGCTGTGAATCAGTGAGCAAGTTTAGTGATAAGCTAAATGTGAAATCAAGGTCTGACCCCGAATTGTGTGAGGACAATAGCATGGTGAAGAAACCTGTAGTTGCAATTAGTAAGCCTGTCAATGTAGTTGAAGATTGAACGATCAATTCATGGTTGTTTGCTCAAAACCAACTTCCCCAATTTTCGCGGAGGCATCAATACGACAGTCATCGTCTCATCAGTCGCTGTTCAGAAAGAAGTCAGGAGAAAACCGTCAGAAGTAATATTGTGATTTATTATTGTAATATTTGTTCACAGACCTTAGTCATACTTGATTTATATGTTGGCGTAACAATAAAGAATCCTCGAGTCAACAATTGGTGTTTTGGTTTTTTGTCGGTTATTACTAAGCGTTTCTGAGAAACTTCAAGCGACAGCGTGAGCCCGAGCGTAGCAAGAGCTGGGCATTAACGGTTTACGAGACGTGGCTGACAGTTTCTGACGGTAGAAACAGATTCTGGCGGATTCAGACAGCTGGTGAAAGTTTGGATAGTCACCGTTCATCTTTCCTGGTGCCGGTCAAGTCCTCTTTGAACAAGCAATATCTGGAACGTTTTTGGAATTGGGTCAAGTTCAACAATGCCTGGGTCAAAGAAGGGACAGAGCGTCTTGGATGCAAACAGGAAAGTAAGTCATGGTGACTTGTCTGTTAATTGTAACGATGTGTCTGATGTTAAACATGACATGGTTGATGTTACTGTTTCGCCGTTCAAAGATAATAGGAACATCAAACTCCCTAAATTTGAACCACGGTGTTTTGATGGAAACCCGGCTGATTATTTACAATTTGTAAAGGAGTTTGAGATCATGTTGAGTAGTTTTCTATTAAGTGATGAATTGAAATTGATGTATTTGATGAGGTATTGCACTGGAGTTGCTGCAAGAGCTATACAGCGCTGTAAGTTTATGAAGCCAAAAGAGGGCTACTACGAGGCTATGAGTATACTACGCCAAAGGTTTGGAAGACCTTCGATGATTGTAAGGAACGTATTCGAGGCTGTTAAAGGTAACGCCAGTCAACTTCAAGACGACTCCAAGGCACTTACTGAGTTTTTGGATAATTCGCTGATTTACAAGAATGCATTGATTTCGATGAATTGCATGAGTGACCCCAACTCGAGTTTTATACTAGAAGTAATAGCAAGACGCCTACCTACTCGACTGCAAAGGAAGTGGGTGAAGATAATCTCCCGTATGGAGGATGAAGGTATCGAGCCAAAATTTGATGATATCCTGAAACTAGTAAAAGATAGTGTCAATCAATCTATGAGCACGTTTGCCAGTCTATTGAATCTCACCCCTAGAATAGAGCAGTCTGAGGGTAAAACGCAATCACTGATGACGAATAGGCCTCAGAGAGGTGGATATCGAGAAGGCTCCATGATGTCTAGTAATGCATATAGACCTAGTGAGTGTAACAGGTTTCGTAGTACATCCTCAACAGATAAGTTCCAAGATGCAAGACAAACACGGTTGTGTTTTGCATGTTTGCAAGAGGTGCATACAAAGGTGAGCTGTGAATCAGTGAGCAAGTTTAGTGATAAGCTAAATGTGAAATCAAGGTCTGACCCCGAATTGTGTGAGGACAATAGCATGGTGAAGAAACCTGTAGTTGCAATTAGTAAGCCTGTCAATGTAGTTGAAGATTGAACGATCAATTCATGGTTGTTTGCTCAAAACCAACTTCCCCAATTTTCGCGGAGGCATCAATACGACAGTCATCGTCTCATCAGTCGCTGTTCAGAAAGAAGTCAGGAGAAAACCGTCAGAAGTAATATTGTGATTTATTATTGTAATATTTGTTCACAGACCTTAGTCATACTTGATTTATATGTTGGCGTAACAATAAAGAATCCTCGAGTCAACAATTGGTGTTTTGGTTTTTTGTCGGTTATTACTAAGCGTTTCTGAGAAACTTCAAGCGACAGCGTGAGCCCGAGCGTAGCAAGAGCTGGGCATTAACGGTTTACGAGACGTGGCTGACAGTTTCTGACGGTAGAAACAGATTCTGGCGGATTCAGACAGCTGGTGAAAGTTTGGATAGTCACCGTTCATCTTTCCTGGTGCCGGTCAAGTCCTCTTTGAACAAGCAATATCTGGAACGTTTTTGGAATTGGGTCAAGTTCAACAATGCCTGGGTCAAAGAAGGGACAGAGCGTCTTGGATGCAAACAGGAAAGTAAGTCATGGTGACTTGTCTGTTAATTGTAACGATGTGTCTGATGTTAAACATGACATGGTTGATGTTACTGTTTCGCCGTTCAAAGATAATAGGAACATCAAACTCCCTAAATTTGAACCACGGTGTTTTGATGGAAACCCGGCTGATTATTTACAATTTGTAAAGGAGTTTGAGATCATGTTGAGTAGTTTTCTATTAAGTGATGAATTGAAATTGATGTATTTGATGAGGTATTGCACTGGAGTTGCTGCAAGAGCTATACAGCGCTGTAAGTTTATGAAGCCAAAAGAGGGCTACTACGAGGCTATGAGTATACTACGCCAAAGGTTTGGAAGACCTTCGATGATTGTAAGGAACGTATTCGAGGCTGTTAAAGGTAACGCCAGTCAACTTCAAGACGACTCCAAGGCACTTACTGAGTTTTTGGATAATTCGCTGATTTACAAGAATGCATTGATTTCGATGAATTGCATGAGTGACCCCAACTCGAGTTTTATACTAGAAGTAATAGCAAGACGCCTACCTACTCGACTGCAAAGGAAGTGGGTGAAGATAATCTCCCGTATGGAGGATGAAGGTATCGAGCCAAAATTTGATGATATCCTGAAACTAGTAAAAGATAGTGTCAATCAATCTATGAGCACGTTTGCCAGTCTATTGAATCTCACCCCTAGAATAGAGCAGTCTGAGGGTAAAACGCAATCACTGATGACGAATAGGCCTCAGAGAGGTGGATATCGAGAAGGCTCCATGATGTCTAGTAATGCATATAGACCTAGTGAGTGTAACAGGTTTCGTAGTACATCCTCAACAGATAAGTTCCAAGATGCAAGACAAACACGGTTGTGTTTTGCATGTTTGCAAGAGGTGCATACAAAGGTGAGCTGTGAATCAGTGAGCAAGTTTAGTGATAAGCTAAATGTGAAATCAAGGTCTGACCCCGAATTGTGTGAGGACAATAGCATGGTGAAGAAACCTGTAGTTGCAATTAGTAAGCCTGTCAATGTAGTTGAAGATTGAACGATCAATTCATGGTTGTTTGCTCAAAACCAACTTCCCCAATTTTCGCGGAGGCATCAATACGACAGTCATCGTCTCATCAGTCGCTGTTCAGAAAGAAGTCAGGAGAAAACCGTCAGAAGTAATATTGTGATTTATTATTGTAATATTTGTTCACAGACCTTAGTCATACTTGATTTATATGTTGGCGTAACAATAAAGAATCCTCGAGTCAACAATTGGTGTTTTGGTTTTTTGTCGGTTATTACTAAGCGTTTCTGAGAAACTTCAAGCGACAGCGTGAGCCCGAGCGTAGCAAGAGCTGGGCATTAACGGTTTACGAGACGTGGCTGACAGTTTCTGACGGTAGAAACAGATTCTGGCGGATTCAGACAGCTGGTGAAAGTTTGGATAGTCACCGTTCATCTTTCCTGGTGCCGGTCAAGTCCTCTTTGAACAAGCAATATCTGGAACGTTTTTGGAATTGGGTCAAGTTCAACAATGCCTGGGTCAAAGAAGGGACAGAGCGTCTTGGATGCAAACAGGAAAGTAAGTCATGGTGACTTGTCTGTTAATTGTAACGATGTGTCTGATGTTAAACATGACATGGTTGATGTTACTGTTTCGCCGTTCAAAGATAATAGGAACATCAAACTCCCTAAATTTGAACCACGGTGTTTTGATGGAAACCCGGCTGATTATTTACAATTTGTAAAGGAGTTTGAGATCATGTTGAGTAGTTTTCTATTAAGTGATGAATTGAAATTGATGTATTTGATGAGGTATTGCACTGGAGTTGCTGCAAGAGCTATACAGCGCTGTAAGTTTATGAAGCCAAAAGAGGGCTACTACGAGGCTATGAGTATACTACGCCAAAGGTTTGGAAGACCTTCGATGATTGTAAGGAACGTATTCGAGGCTGTTAAAGGTAACGCCAGTCAACTTCAAGACGACTCCAAGGCACTTACTGAGTTTTTGGATAATTCGCTGATTTACAAGAATGCATTGATTTCGATGAATTGCATGAGTGACCCCAACTCGAGTTTTATACTAGAAGTAATAGCAAGACGCCTACCTACTCGACTGCAAAGGAAGTGGGTGAAGATAATCTCCCGTATGGAGGATGAAGGTATCGAGCCAAAATTTGATGATATCCTGAAACTAGTAAAAGATAGTGTCAATCAATCTATGAGCACGTTTGCCAGTCTATTGAATCTCACCCCTAGAATAGAGCAGTCTGAGGGTAAAACGCAATCACTGATGACGAATAGGCCTCAGAGAGGTGGATATCGAGAAGGCTCCATGATGTCTAGTAATGCATATAGACCTAGTGAGTGTAACAGGTTTCGTAGTACATCCTCAACAGATAAGTTCCAAGATGCAAGACAAACACGGTTGTGTTTTGCATGTTTGCAAGAGGTGCATACAAAGGTGAGCTGTGAATCAGTGAGCAAGTTTAGTGATAAGCTAAATGTGAAATCAAGGTCTGACCCCGAATTGTGTGAGGACAATAGCATGGTGAAGAAACCTGTAGTTGCAATTAGTAAGCCTGTCAATGTAGTTGAAGATTGAACGATCAATTCATGGTTGTTTGCTCAAAACCAACTTCCCCAATTTTCGCGGAGGCATCAATACGACAGTCATCGTCTCATCAGTCGCTGTTCAGAAAGAAGTCAGGAGAAAACCGTCAGAAGTAATATTGTGATTTATTATTGTAATATTTGTTCACAGACCTTAGTCATACTTGATTTATATGTTGGCGTAACAATAAAGAATCCTCGAGTCAACAATTGGTGTTTTGGTTTTTTGTCGGTTATTACTAAGCGTTTCTGAGAAACTTCAAGCGACAGCGTGAGCCCGAGCGTAGCAAGAGCTGGGCATTAACGGTTTACGAGACGTGGCTGACAGTTTCTGACGGTAGAAACAGATTCTGGCGGATTCAGACAGCTGGTGAAAGTTTGGATAGTCACCGTTCATCTTTCCTGGTGCCGGTCAAGTCCTCTTTGAACAAGCAATATCTGGAACGTTTTTGGAATTGGGTCAAGTTCAACAATGCCTGGGTCAAAGAAGGGACAGAGCGTCTTGGATGCAAACAGGAAAGTAAGTCATGGTGACTTGTCTGTTAATTGTAACGATGTGTCTGATGTTAAACATGACATGGTTGATGTTACTGTTTCACCGTTCGGGGATAATAGGAACATCAAACTCCCTAAATTTGAACCACGGTGTTTTGATGGAAACCCGGCTGATTATTTACAATTTGTAAAGGAGTTTGAGATCATGTTGAGTAGTTTTCTATTAAGTGATGAATTGAAATTGATGTATTTGATGAGGTATTGCACTGGAGTTGCTGCAAGAGCTATACAGCGCTGTAAGTTTATGAAGCCAAAAGAGGGCTACTACGAGGCTGTGAGTATACTACGCCAAAGGTTTGGAAGACCTTCGATGATTGTAAGGAACGTATTCGAGGCTGTTAAAGGTAACGCCAGTCAACTTCAAGATGACTCCAAGGCACTTACTGAGTTTTTGGATAATTCGCTGATTTACAAGAATGCATTGATTTCGATGAATTGCATGAGTGACCCCAACTCGAGTTTTATACTAGAAGTAATAGCAAGACGCCTACCTACTCGACTGCAAAGGAAGTGGGTGAAGATAATCTCCCGTATGGAGGATGAAGGTATCGAGCCAAAATTTGATGATATCCTGAAACTAGTAAAATATAGTGTCAATCAATCTATGAGCACGTTTGCCAGTCTATTGAATCTCACCCCTAGAATAGAGCAGTCTGAGGGTAAAACGCAATCACTGATGACGAATAGGCCTCAGAGAGGTGGATATCGAGAAGGCTCCATGATGTCTAGTAATGCATATAGACCTAGTGAGTGTAACAGGTTTCGTAGTACATCCTCAACAGATAAGTTCCAAGATGCAAGACAAACACGGTTGTGTTTTGCATGTTTGCAAGAGGTGCATACAAAGGTGAGCTGTGAATCAGTGAGCAAGTTTAGTGATAAGCTAAATGTGAAATCAAGGTCTGACCCCGAATTGTGTGAGGATAATAGCATGGTGAAGAAACCTGTAGTTGCAATTAGTAAGCCTGTCAATGTAGTTGAAGATTGAACGATCAATTCATGGTTGTTTGCTCAAAACCAACTTCCCCAATTTTCGCGGAGGCATCAATACGACAGTCATCGTCTCATCGGTCGCTGTTCAGAAAGAAGTCAGGAGAAAACCGTCAGAAGTAATATTGTGATTTATTATTGTAATATTTGTTCACAGACCTTAGTCATACTTGATTTATATGTTGGCGTAACAATAAAGAATCATCGAGTCAACAATTGGTGTTTTGGTTTTTTGTCGGTTATTACTAAGCGTTTCTGAGAAACTTCAAGCGACAGCGTGAGCCCGAGCGTAGCAAGAGCTGGGCATTAACGGTTTACGAGACGTGGCTGACAGTTTCTGACGGTAGAAACAGATTCTGGCGGATTCAGACAGCTGGTGAAAGTTTGGATAGTCACCGTTCATCTTTCCTGGTGCCGGTCAAGTCCTCTTTGAACAAGCAATATCTGGAACGTTTTTGGAATTGGGTCAAGTTCAACAATGCCTGGGTCAAAGAAGGGACAGAGCGTCTTGGATGCAAACAGGAAAGTAAGTCATGGTGACTTGTCTGTTAATTGTAACGATGTGTCTGATGTTAAACATGACATGGTTGATGTTACTGTTTCACCGTTCGGGGATAATAGGAACATCAAACTCCCTAAATTTGAACCACGGTGTTTTGATGGAAACTCGGCTGATTATTTACAATTTGTAAAGGAGTTTGAGATCATGTTGAGTAGTTTTCTATTAAGTGATGAATTGAAATTGATGTATTTGATGAGGTATTGCACTGGAGTTGCTGCAAGAGCTATACAGCGCTGTAAGTTTATGAAGCCAAAAGAGGGCTACTACGAGGCTGTGAGTATACTACGCCAAAGGTTTGGAAGACCTTCGATGATTGTAAGGAACGTATTCGAGGCTGTTAAAGGTAACGCCAGTCAACTTCAAGATGACTCCAAGGCACTTACTGAGTTTTTGGATAATTCGCTGATTTACAAGAATGCATTGATTTCGATGAATTGCATGAGTGACCCCAACTCGAGTTTTATACTAGAAGTAATAGCAAGACGCCTACCTACTCGACTGCAAAGGAAGTGGGTGAAGATAATCTCCCGTATGGAGGATGAAGGTATCGAGCCAAAATTTGATGATATCCTGAAACTAGTAAAAGATAGTGTCAATCAATCTATGAGCACGTTTGCCAGTCTATTGAATCTCACCCCTAGAATAGAGCAGTCTGAGGGTAAAACGCAATCACTGATGACGAATAGGCCTCAGAGAGGTGGATATCGAGAAGGCTCCATGATGTCTAGTAATGCATATAGACCTAGTGAGTGTAACAGGTTTCGTAGTACATCCTCAACAGATAAGTTCCAAGATGCAAGACAAACATGGTTGTGTTTTGCACGTTTGCAAGAGGTGCATACAAAGGTGAGCTGTGAATCAGTGAGCAAGTTTAGTGATAAGCTAAATGTGAAATCAAGGTCTGACCCCGAATTGTGTGAGGACAATAGCATGGTGAAGAAACCTGTAGTTGCAATTAGTAAGCCTGTCAATGTAGTTGAAGATTGAACGATCAATTCATGGTTGTTTGCTCAAAACCAACTTCCACAATTTTCGCGGAGGCATCAATACGACAGTCATCGTCTCATCGGTCGCTGTTCAGAAAGAAGTCAGGAGAAAACCGTCAGAAGTAATATTGTGATTTATTATTGTAATATTTGTCCACAGACCTTAGTCATACTTGATTTATATGTTGGCGTAACAATAAAGAATCCTCGAGTCAACAATTGGTGTTTTGGTTTTTTGTCGGTTATTACTAAGCGTTTCTGAGAAACTTCAAGCGACAGCGTGAGCCCGAGCGTAGCAAGAGCTGGGCATTAACGGTTTACGAGACGTGGCTGACAGTTTCTGACGGTAGAAACAGATTCTGGCGGATTCAGACAGCTGGTGAAAGTTTGGATAGTCACCGTTCATCTTTCCTGGTGCCGGTCAAGTCCTCTTTGAACAAGCAATATCTGGAACGTTTTTGGAATTGGGTCAAGTTCAACAATGCCTGGGTCAAAGAAGGGACAGAGCGTCTTGGATGCAAACAGGAAAGTAAGTCATGGTGACTTGTCTGTTAATTGTAACGATGTGTCTGATGTTAAACATGACATGGTTGATGTTACTGTTTCACCGTTCGGGGATAATAGGAACATCAAACTCCCTAAATTTGAACCACGGTGTTTTGATGGAAACCCGGCTGATTATTTACAATTTGTAAAGGAGTTTGAGATCATGTTGAGTAGTTTTCTATTAAGTGATGAATTGAAATTGATGTATTTGATGAGGTATTGCACTGGAGTTGCTGCAAGAGCTATACAGCGCTGTAAGTTTATGAAGCCAAAAGAGGGCTACTACGAGGCTGTGAGTATACTACGCCAAAGGTTTGGAAGACCTTCGATGATTGTAAGGAACGTATTCGAGGCTGTTAAAGGTAACGCCAGTCAACTTCAAGATGACTCCAAGGCACTTACTGAGTTTTTGGATAATTCGCTGATTTACAAGAATGCATTGATTTCGATGAATTGCATGAGTGACCCCAACTCGAGTTTTATACTAGAAGTAATAGCAAGACGCCTACCTACTCGACTGCAAAGGAAGTGGGTGAAGATAATCTCCCGTATGGAGGATGAAGGTATCGAGCCAAAATTTGATGATATCCTGAAACTAGTAAAAGATAGTGTCAATCAATCTATGAGCACGTTTGCCAGTCTATTGAATCTCACCCCTAGAATAGAGCAGTCTGAGGGTAAAACGCAATCACTGATGACGAATAGGCCTCAGAGAGGTGGATATCGAGAAGGCTCCATGATGTCTAGTAATGCATATAGACCTAGTGAGTGTAACAGGTTTCGTAGTACATCCTCAACAGATAAGTTCCAAGATGCAAGACAAACACGGTTGTGTTTTGCACGTTTGCAAGAGGTGCATACAAAGGTGAGCTGTGAATCAGTGAGCAAGTTTAGTGATAAGCTAAATGTGAAATCAAGGTCTGACCCCGAATTGTGTGAGGACAATAGCATGGTGAAGAAACCTGTAGTTGCAATTAGTAAGCCTGTCAATGTAGTTGAAGATTGAACGATCAATTCATGGTTGTTTGCTCAAAACCAACTTCCCCAATTTTCGCGGAGGCATCAATACGACAGTCATCGTCTCATCGGTCGCTGTTCAGAAAGAAGTCAGGAGAAAACCGTCAGAAGTAATATTGTGATTTATTATTGTAATATTTGTCCACAGACCTTAGTCATACTTGATTTATATGTTGGCGTAACAATAAAGAATCCTCGAGTCAACAATTGGTGTTTTGGTTTTTTGTCGGTTATTACTAAGCGTTTCTGAGAAACTTCAAGCGACAGCGTGAGCCCGAGCGTAGCAAGAGCTGGGCATTAACGGTTTACGAGACGTGGCTGACAGTTTCTGACGGTAGAAACAGATTCTGGCGGATTCAGACAGCTGGTGAAAGTTTGGATAGTCACCGTTCATCTTTCCTGGTGCCGGTCAAGTCCTCTTTGAACAAGCAATATCTGGAACGTTTTTGGAATTGGGTCAAGTTCAACAATGCCTGGGTCAAAGAAGGGACAGAGCGTCTTGGATGCAAACAGGAAAGTAAGTCATGGTGACTTGTCTGTTAATTGTAACGATGTGTCTGATGTTAAACATGACATGGTTGATGTTACTGTTTCACCGTTCGGGGATAATAGGAACATCAAACTCCCTAAATTTGAACCACGGTGTTTTGATGGAAACCCGGCTGATTATTTACAATTTGTAAAGGAGTTTGAGATCATGTTGAGTAGTTTTCTATTAAGTGATGAATTGAAATTGATGTATTTGATGAGGTATTGCACTGGAGTTGCTGCAAGAGCTATACAGCGCTGTAAGTTTATGAAGCCAAAAGAGGGCTACTACGAGGCTATGAGTATACTACGCCAAAGGTTTGGAAGACCTTCGATGATTGTAAGGAACGTATTCGAGGCTGTTAAAGGTAACGCCAGTCAACTTCAAGACGACTCCAAGGCACTTACTGAGTTTTTGGATAATTCGCTGATTTACAAGAATGCATTGATTTCGATGAATTGCATGAGTGACCCCAACTCGAGTTTTATACTAGAAGTAATAGCAAGACGCCTACCTACTCGACTGCAAAGGAAGTGGGTGAAGATAATCTCCCGTATGGAGGATGAAGGTATCGAGCCAAAATTTGATGATATCCTGAAACTAGTAAAAGATAGTGTCAATCAATCTATGAGCACGTTTGCCAGTCTATTGAATCTCACCCCTAGAATAGAGCAGTCTGAGGGTAAAACGCAATCACTGATGACGAATAGGCCTCAGAGAGGTGGATATCGAGAAGGCTCCATGATGTCTAGTAATGCATATAGACCTAGTGAGTGTAACAGGTTTCGTAGTACATCCTCAACAGATAAGTTCCAAGATGCAAGACAAACACGGTTGTGTTTTGCATGTTTGCAAGAGGTGCATACAAAGGTGAGCTGTGAATCAGTGAGCAAGTTTAGTGATAAGCTAAATGTGAAATCAAGGTCTGACCCCGAATTGTGTGAGGACAATAGCATGGTGAAGAAACCTGTAGTTGCAATTAGTAAGCCTGTCAATGTAGTTGAAGATTGAACGATCAATTCATGGTTGTTTGCTCAAAACCAACTTCCACAATTTTCGCGGAGGCATCAATACGACAGTCATCGTCTCATCGGTCGCTGTTCAGAAAGAAGTCAGGAGAAAACCGTCAGAAGTAATATTGTGATTTATTATTGTAATATTTGTCCACAGACCTTAGTCATACTTGATTTATATGTTGGCGTAACAATAAAGAATCCTCGAGTCAACAATTGGTGTTTTGGTTTTTTGTCGGTTATTACTAAGCGTTTCTGAGAAACTTCAAGCGACAGCGTGAGCCCGAGAGTAGCAAGAGCTGGGCATTAACGGTTTACGAGACGTGGCTGACAGTTTCTGACGGTAGAAACAGATTCTGGCGGATTCAGACAGCTGGTGAAAGTTTGGATAGTCACCGTTCATCTTTCCTGGTGCCGGTCAAGTCCTCTTTGAACAAGCAATATCTGGAACGTTTTTGGAATTGGGTCAAGTTCAACAATGCCTGGGTCAAAGAAGGGACAGAGCGTCTTGGATGCAAACAGGAAAGTAAGTCATGGTGACTTGTCTGTTAATTGTAACGATGTGTCTGATGTTAAACATGACATGGTTGATGTTACTGTTTCGCCGTTCAAAGATAATAGGAACATCAAACTCCCTAAATTTGAACCACGGTGTTTTGATGGAAACCCGGCTGATTATTTACAATTTGTAAAGGAGTTTGAGATCATGTTGAGTAGTTTTCTATTAAGTGATGAATTGAAATTGATGTATTTGATGAGGTATTGCACTGGAGTTGCTGCAAGAGCTATACAGCGCTGTAAGTTTATGAAGCCAAAAGAGGGCTACTACGAGGCTGTGAGTATACTACGCCAAAGGTTTGGAAGACCTTCGATGATTGTAAGGAACGTATTCGAGGCTGTTAAAGGTAACGCCAGTCAACTTCAAGATGACTCCAAGGCACTTACTGAGTTTTTGGATAATTCGCTGATTTACAAGAATGCATTGATTTCGATGAATTGCATGAGTGACCCCAACTCGAGTTTTATACTAGAAGTAATAGCAAGACGCCTACCTACTCGACTGCAAAGGAAGTGGGTGAAGATAATCTCCCGTATGGAGGATGAAGGTATCGAGCCAAAATTTGATGATATCCTGAAACTAGTAAAAGATAGTGTCAATCAATCTATGAGCACGTTTGCCAGTCTATTGAATCTCACCCCTAGAATAGAGCAGTCTGAGGGTAAAACGCAATCACTGATGACGAATAGGCCTCAGAGAGGTGGATATCGAGAAGGCTCCATGATGTCTAGTAATGCATATAGACCTAGTGAGTGTAACAGGTTTCGTAGTACATCCTCAACAGATAAGTTCCAAGATGCAAGACAAACACGGTTGTGTTTTGCACGTTTGCAAGAGGTGCATACAAAGGTGAGCTGTGAATCAGTGAGCAAGTTTAGTGATAAGCTAAATGTGAAATCAGCGTCTGACTCCGAAATTTGTTAGTATATCTCTGCGGTCATTTAATCTGCAGGTGCAACTGTTAAGCAGTTGTTGAATGGATTGTCACAGAATTGAGTTACTGCTTCAAAGTAATTTTCTGACCCTACAAGTTTACAAGTTATTACTAGTCAGAGTGAAGTTATAAAACCTTTCAGGATTTGCGAGGAGGAATCAAAATGGTCTACTTCTGTTATTAAAGAGTTTGAAAATGATGAAATTTTCGGTAAAGTGAATATTCGTGATAATAATCATGATATTTCAGTTTTGCCTTTGGTTGATCATGATGAGATGAGGGATATGCCTACTACTGCTAAGTTAAATAAAGGTTCTGTACAACTACAACGTGAAGTAGAATTGAATGCAGATGCAGTTGCAGAAGGCATGCATACATGTGAGACCGTCAGTGTGATTGATCAGCTTGTAGCCCACCTATCATCAGATGCTAGTGCTAAACCTGAGCTGATAGTAAAAGACGGCAGTGATGGTGGTCTTGCAGGTAGACAAATTTCTGAAAGCCGAGCAACAACAGCTTCTGATCCACCGCTAAGTTCATCAACTTGTGTCACTCAGTCGTCGTTGGTGTTGTCATCCACAATGGAAAAGACGCCCATGAACTCAAGTATCTTTTGCAATGACTTTGATAGTATTGGTGCGTTTGAAAAGGCGAAAGATATTGGTCAGTTTAGTGAGAACAAGCCAAGTGTAAACGAGAGAGTAATTGTTAAATTGACTTGCACGAATAAAGGCATTTCTAGTTTCAAGTTACTATTTGAATGTTATTATCTTTGGTGTAAATTACTCTGTTTCTACGCTTGGTTGACCAGATACGTCGTATGTTTATTCGTCATCTATATTCTACGATACAATGACATGAGCGAGTTGCCGTTCAGATTTGAGGATATAGCTGATAGCGGGAAGTCAGCAACGATTTTCCAACCTAGAGCGTCAACCTGAGAAGGGTTGTAGGCGTACTGCTGTAAGTCCTACAATTCTTCAAAGGGTAGCGCATCAATGAGCAGTGCAATGTGCTTGGTGTGTGATTTTGGACATTTGTTGATATTGTATATACTGAATTGATATCATCTGTCATCTAGCTGTTGGTAATTCTGTTTGTGTCCGGACAACTTCCACTCGGATCATCAACCTGAGAAGGAATGTAGGCGTATTGCTGTAAGTCCTACAGTTCTTCAAGGGTAGTTCGTCAAGGCAGAGTCCACCACATTTGATGTGTTGATTGTACATATGTTTGTGTTAAGTAATTGTGTGAGTTGTAATTGTTGGTTAATCTTGTTTGTGTCCGGACGTTCCACAACTTACAATCGTCAACCTGTGAAGGGTTGTAGGCGTACTGGTGTAAGTCCTGCAATTCTTCAAAGGAATTCCACCAAGACATGATCCGCGAAGTTATTTGTATTGTTTGTGTATACGTATGGTGTGTCTTATCAATTTGTGATTTTGGATTAATTGTGTTTACTCGTTGTTTTCGTACCTTGTTGTAATTGCATAATTTTGTTAGATCTTTATCTTGAAAAAGATAATAATGAACGCCTTGACAGATCATGCTTCTACCTCTAAATATATACTATTCGCCCAGCCTATTGTTGAGATGCGACCATGTGGGGTGTGCACAGTTTTATGGGGCATCTTATAAACTAACTTGCTGTCCATTGACTGATCTTTAAATACCACTTCACAATGTCTTATCTCATTCATTTTCCAATAACGTCTTTACTTGATCCTCATTATATTCCATTAAACCTAACATTTTACAGCTCTTTATGACTTATTATATTCCTACTCTCTGAAGGGTACGGTTGTACATTAAATGCACAAAAAGGTATAAAACAAAAACAACTGGCACAACTGAGGATAAATGTATTAAAACCAAAATTGGACATCATGATAGTACGAGGTATATGTGTTGCATTATACATTACAAATGAACGTTGTCAGCCTAGGGAGTTTTCTTTTTTTTAATGCATTTATTAATGATACTTGCACTTACCTATTTCATTACAATTTAATGATTCACCTCAGCACTTTTACTTTTCTAAAACAGCTTTCAATCCCTTGTAAACGTTGTACTTACCTCAATATTGGTTGGTTATCGTATGCCGACAACCACGGGATGAAAACGAAACGAAGTCGATTTTCCCGCTCAACCTGGAGGACAATTGTACAATTCAATAACTATACAGCCTAGTTCAGACAATGTGTATTTATATATATATCAAATATTTAACTGTTGAAACATTATTAACTTGTAGACAATCTACGATTTGATATTATATCATACTTAATCGTGCCTGTAAAAATGGCATGCATTTTCATGTAAATTTATATGTTTATATGAGAATATACATTATTATTATTATTAAAATTTTCGTCGTGATTACTTCTGAAGTTGTTTCTTGTCTTCTACATTCGTGAATGAATTCATTGATGTTAGAGACAGCAGATGGGTCGTATACGCCGGGGAGGCTAGGCTACTGCTGAGAATGAAATGCACACGGAGATAATTGTTAGCTGTAGTCCCACACGCCGGGGAGAAAGAGTGTAAAGGACTGAGGCTCGCATACGTCATCGTTACTAGAACTGAGGCAGAATGAGTGACAAGCGATTGCAGTGGTAATTGGTAGTGAGTAGATAAGAGGATATGCGTAGAGTGTTGTGAGGTGGTGCTGAGGTCACGTTGCATTCTGCAAGAGTCATTCTAGCAAGTGGTGATTGTGTTGCAAGAGGATGCCTTTAACTGGAAGGCGCAGGTCGTCATTGATGTGTGAGATTGTGCTGTGAGTATGCTTGTGGTGTGTTGGCTTTTCTGTTTGTTTTCCATTTCAGCTCTGTCCATGTGACCCAGGTTCTCGCAATGGCATCCAAGTCAACGTGTATTGGTCGTGATGGAAAAGAGGAATGGATCCTTTTTTGTCGGGGAGTGTCAATGTAGTTGAAGATTGAACGATCAATTCATGGTTGTTTGCTCAAAACCAACTTCCACAATTTTCGCGGAGGCATCAATACGACAGTCATCGTCTCATCGGTCGCTGTTCAGAAAGAAGTCAGGAGAAAACCGTCAGAAGTAATATTGTGATTTATTATTGTAATGTCTGCTCATAGACCTTAGTTCTAAATCTTAGTTTTAAAGTTGGCTATATGTTGGTGTTACAATAAAGAATTCTCGATTCGCCAATCGGTGTTTTGGTTTTTGCGTCCGTTATCACTAAGCGCTTCTGAGAAACTTCGAGGAACAGCGTGAGTCCCAGCGTAGCAAGAGCTGGGCATTGACGGTTTACGCGACGTGGTCGACAAATGTACCTTTCATAAACGTGTTTATCCGTATCATTTCCATGTTCGTCTGACGCAACAATCCCTGCCGTAATTTTGACGTTTGTTGGATGACAGGAGACCTTGGCAAAACGATCAGAAGTTTTAATGTATGTTGTTGTGACGTTATTTGGAGACATTTAAGAGGATTGATAGTAACTCGACTATCTCACGGTCGAGTTTCTGTGTTACTAACCTGCTAATTTGGTCTATACTTAATGGGCCAATGAATCTTCCACACACCGTCCGTCTTTTGATACCACTTGAGTTGAATCAGAGGCAAAGTTCAACAATAAGATCCCAAGGGTTGCGGACGCACGAGTGATTTTCAGCCGACACAAAATTACATATTTACTAGAAAATGCTTGGAAACACAATCTCTGACATGACTTAAGAATACGGCCCAGTTATAATGAGGAGTGTCAATTGCTAAGTTGGACTAATTTCTGTACGTGTATTTACCGAGGTGACTGAAAATGAGCTGTTTTTGTGAATCGTTCATCTCTCCTGTCCCATTGCACAGTCTTCTCCAAAAACGCTCGGTTGAATTACTTTGGTTTCCAGTAAGAGGATCGACGACTTACTTATTACTAGGAAAGTTTGGATGAAGAAACGAACTGAAATAAATGACATAAACTGTATATCTATGCCTAGTCACAATCCTAGCCTTTATCCTTAACTATTGGCGAACTTCGCCGAAACGGAGTTGGTTATTACGTACGTGAAATATCATTCTGAGTTCCGAAGAGTTGTCTTCTGGCTACAGCAAACTTTAATGATACCGAATTCGGTAATCACCTTAGGGTCCCAAAACGACTGATCTGCTCTCCATGCAGACAGATACAGGACAATGGTATGTAGGACTGTTTTACTTCATCAAGTATATGACAGTAGTCCAGAGTTAGCTATAACCGCCATTTGCGGCTGCATTGTTGTTTGTACGTGTAGGCTGATTAATACGCACGAAGCTATTTGAAAATCAGTTGTATCTTCACTTTAGATCATGATTACCGTTTCTACATAATGTTATTCAGCTTCCTTAAGTGGTAGTCTGGGAGCTTTTGGCCAAGTCAAGTGACTGTGAGCCAACATGTCGACGAATTATTTGGTATGTGTACGTAAGCAGCATGGGCGTTGATATGGTATATCCCCTGTTTGAAGTGGCGCCTCCAGCTTTACCTTGACGACATTTGTGCGGTCTAGTTGATTTGAGTTTGGCTGATTTGTTTCGTTTGATCCAGGTAGCGGCATTTGACCTGATGCTGGTTTCTGTTTGGCTTGAACTGTGTTGATTCCGTTAACAGTAGTCGTCAAAAGCTGTCTCTAAGCCTGAAGTCTTGCTTAACTACAGTTTAAATGCGGGCCTGTATGAATTCCATTATCAGACGGTAGAAAAGGCTGACAGGCAGCAATGTACCAGAAGAAGACAAAGTATTCGGAGATAAGTAGAACCTGTGTATGTTTATATATAGAAGTTTATAGTAATAATTTATCATAATGACAATTTGTATTTCGTATAAACTGGTGCTTACAAGAAATGCGTGCCATTTTTGCAGGTGCGATCAGTTGTTATAAATTACAATCCTAAAATATCATAAGGCAGCGCTTTTTCAACAGATTAATTTGTTCAATAATTATACAAGTAATCAGAACAGGTACTTATAAATGTTAAATTGGAAACCCTTCACTAAGGTCACCATCAAGGTTGATCGCCAGCCCAAACTTAGTTCCGTTTCCTGCTGATAGTTATGGTCAACCAGTGAGTAGCGTACATCTCTGTAAGTGCTGTGCCTCACGCGAATTGAAGCTTCAGGAAGAGAAAAGTGTCCTAAGGAACTTCAAAACGACATGGAATCAAACCATGGATAATACATCATTGGAAGCATACTTACAGGATATACACAAGAAGGAGGTGGAGACTCCTTGGAATGATAGCATACATTTGCGATGTTTAACGCCAAGCATATTGGTCTAAGCATGGAAGCTATGACATTTTCCATGAAAATATAGCTTTGTCCAAACATTGGTGTTATTGTGTTTTGTTTTTCCAGCAGAGCAACAAGACTTTAAGCGATCGACGAATACGAACAAAAGAGCAAGTCTTAACCTCATTAAAGGCCTAGGCAGTTAAGACAAAATAGAGTATAATAGCGCCTAAATAAATAGAGATTATCGTGCGTCAGGCAGGCGATATTTCAGTGAAAAGTCGCTTCACGAGAGTGAAAAGTTAGAGCCTGTAGGACATGCTGACCCGTAGGATGTCTCAAGAATTTCTGTAGGGCTCATGGGGTAGTAGCTCGACAAGAAGCTGAGCAGACTTGTGGATGGTAGGAGCAGAAGCATTTTTTATAATTTGGATTTGCACAACTATTATTGTCTTTTTTGTTAAGGATTTGGACTCATGCTTAATTCTCGGGCTGTCAAAAATGTATGTTGCTGTCCTACAGATTGAAGCAACCCACATTTGTGACCACCACTACATCTGCTGATCAGCATGCGCCACCTCCCTCCATTTTTGATATTGAGCTCTGAGATCTTTTCGCGATAACTGTAGTTGTAGCACTGCATTTCTTTGGGCCCATCCCAATCATACAGTATGCTGCACATAAATAGCTTTCATGGTAAATGCTTCCCGCTAGGTCACCAGATACATCGATACCTGAGGACATTCTTAGCAGTATCACCTTTACACATGCACACATGTATATAAGCAGTTGTTACATACGACTAGGAAATTAGGTTTGCCTTAAAAATTATAAAGTTTAAAAGTAGTTAGCGCTATGGCAACTAAGTTATGGCGAGTTTAGCAAAGTGAAACGAGTAGCGGGACAATTAGTGATATTGTTATGCAGAATGATCCTGAGGAAAACTGCTGGTTAGCAGAACTTGTTATACTAATTTTCATCACCGATTTTTATATGGTATGCGTCAGAGTTTGCAAAGCAACCCATCAACTTATGTTGTGGTTAAAAAATACAACGAAATGCTATGAAATTATGTATTTTACAAAAGTATATGGGAAAAGTTAGTGATTGACCGAATGTAGTCACTTCAACACGAGGAAAAGTCGCGGTGTATTATTAATTATACATATATAAAATACTAAAGGTCATGGTTTCTAGTATAATTATTTCTAGAATTAATTATACTTACACAACTTATTGAAGATTATAGAGAATAGAAAATCGGTGTATGCAACAACACCTACAGGTGTGAACTTATAAACTTCCGAGGGTTTTTGAATGCTGACTTTGGTTAATATTCATCTGGGCAAAAAATTAACGTCACAAGAACTCCGAGATGGATATACAGGGTATTTGCAGGAACATTTGAACAGAGTTATGTGGAATTCATGAAACATCAGCACAGATTTACTACTCACTGGGGACGACCTCTGACGAGGATGGTACACTTTCCTCAAATTCTTCCACTGGCGATTACTTCTAGGTTAACTTAGTCAATAAAACTTCTTTGTTACGATCGGAATCTGGGGAAATAGTACTGTGAAATCGGGAGGCCATTCACAGAAGAACCGGATATCACAGCTGGCTGCTCAAACTATTGTCAGCTACAGGAAGGGGTACTACTTCGTTAATGTTCACCCTACCATTTGCCCTTCTCAAACAGCTCCAAAAGAATGACTTAGTTATTTAAATTGAAAAAAATATTTAGTGAGAAATGAAAGTCACAGAATAGAAATTCATGCTACAAAGTTCCGAGAAACGATTGAAAAGCCACAACAGATAAATTGCTCTATTAAAATCTCACGGTACTGTGTTAAGAGGAGTATGGCCGTCAGCTTATGTGGGTTACGATAAAGTCAGCAGGTAGTGTGGAATACGCTCGGGTCTAGCAGGACAGATGGCAGTCATGAGAGTTATTTCTGATTGAAGTCAACCGAAAGTTAGCTTGGATCTATGCAAGTAGCCTAATTAACTGGCTTCCCAGATGGTAACTCCAACTCATTTAGTCTCCTTACTAGTTTGGAAGATTAAATGATGTCGACAGTTACGCGAGATTCTTGGTATACATACGCAAGTGTTTGTCCAGCCATTACAAAGGACTTTCAAAACAACAAACCGACTGCCCGAAAAACGATATGTGCTTCGGGACCAGAAGCGTAAAGCCAGGATGATTGCTTAGCTGGTTAAAGCTCATGCACGAACGACCAAACGTTAGAGAACAGCGGACCAAATAACGTGGATGCTTGGCCGCGTACCTTCATTTTAACCGGTAAATTTAAACAGTGAAGGTGATCCACAATTGTCTAATGAAGAGTGCTGTACGATATTGACTTTAGGAGACTCTATCGGCAAGCTCTCTAGACTTTCTCTGAACTTGTATATTAGGGCTTTCACGAATGTTTGTTGGCCCAACCACAGGATCACTAGGTGAAGTGGAATTCGCAACTTCTAGGATTGTCGTTCCCCTGGTATGATTCATACGTTTCCTTCGAAATAAGATATTATACCTCCACATATTTTGTTCTGAATAGCCGTATCAGTGGGTGAGGGAAAGATTTATCCGTGATGCCCCAGGGACCTAGAACCGCTTCGAAGCGGCAAGAAGCAAGCAAAAAATTGCCCCGAGGTCTACTCGTAAAAGTGATATTGGATATTGAATAGTTTGAAGTTATGTTGAGCGACTGGCAGCTTATTACGTAGGCCACTGACATCTTTTTCGCTGGCTATTTAGTCTATCTAGGCAGTAAATATTAATTTCAAAATATTTAATGTATCCAGCATGCTTTCTTATCCATGGTACCTGATAACCTCCATCCGAGACTCCTAAAGAAGCTGTCATCTGATGTAGCTGGCCCATCAACGAAGATCTTCGAGCTGTCTCTACTGAATGGAGTATTATCAGATGACTGGAAGGATACCATAGTAACCCTCATCCACTAAGAAGAATCAAGACACCCTAATCAGCATCCTGGAAAAAATCGTCAAGAAAGCCACCATGGCATACTCGGAAACAACAAATTGCTGTCCAGAGCACATCATGGCTTCCTAGGAAAACTCGTATTTATTTTGTAAATCAATGAGTTATTGTATACACTCATTACCCTGTGGTCCTATACTCAAATGACTTAAAAATTTTGGGGGAGCTGAAGGGCGACAGTGACACGCTCATGTTACAAGGAAACCGTGAGCGTTGGCTCACACCAAACGGATAGAATAACACTCCTGCAGTGGTAGATAATACCCTGAAACTATTGGCCTGCATTATTTTTCACTCAACATTAGGTGTTCAAGTCGACGAAGGTCAAGCATTCACACCATTCGACGCGCCGTTGTTCATTCATGCAGGATCCCTGGCTAGTTATGCATTCGCCTTTGCACTAAGACTTAAAACCTGAAATAGATTTCGTATTTTGTGCGATCGATTCGGCGTTTTGATTCGCCTTTGGTCTACGCAGAACAAGTACTATGGGGTAGTGGTTAGAGTTACTTGCGTTAGTATACGTCACAATTTATGTAAAGGTCAACACACCCCACCCCCTACACTCCCATCTCTCAAGACTCATTTGGATCTAGGTGTCATAGTAACTCATGGCTAAAAAGCTACAGCATACTGTCACTCGAAGGCAGCACAGAGTTTTAGATCTTCGTAGGCAGTTAACAGAGCTTGTACTAGAACCATCAGTGATATGTCCACTTCATTATATACACCTTTCGTGAGGTAGAGACTGCAAAACTGTTTCCAGACATCCAATCCTTATCTTAAAGGTGAATCACATTATAGGACGGAGTCAAAGGAGGGCAACACGTATGATTCTTGTCATGATCAATTTATCATATGAGGAAAGACTAAAGAGTCTGAATCTCTTCTCCGTGCCATACCGTAGGCAAAGACAAGAGCTCATTACACTTTTTAGGACTTTAAATAATGAATATGGACGTGATATATTCTCTTTCTGCCTCCTAGCAGGTCGGGACACCTCATAGGATATAGCAGGAGAGTTAAGGAGAAATTATGCCGCTGTGTAGTGCTGGTTCTCACACCGAGTCGTCAACTCCTAAAACCGACTCAAAGATGAAATGGTGTCAGTGCTTTCAATTGGCTCATTCAAGAAGCATTTGGACAGGAACATAAATTGATCAGAAAACGATTAACATGGACTTAACGCTCTCCATCCTCAATCAACAAATCTAATTTGGAATGTACATTTAAGCGGAAATTATGACATGAAGGTCATTGCACGTTATACCGTAAATACTGAAGTCAGTGTAAAAACATCACTAAGTCCCACCATACTGCTTGTTAATTTGTTGTCGCATTATTGAAAAAACCGCGTTTTCTTTCCACTTATATCGTTCAGTTATTATATAAAGAAAAGTATGTTATACCTGTGTGAGTGAGAGGTGAAATAGGTTAAGTTTCCATTTATTAAAAGCCATACAGAACATTAACTTAAAGATAGATTTATTGTGAGAAATAGTATTTAGAAGAAGGATCAATGAAATGACAAGTAAAAACCCACATCACTTCAATAGAAAGTGAAAGAATGCAAGTCATGACTTGCATAGTAGTTATTACTGCAGTAATAACTATTACTAACAATCTGATTAACCTTCTTTTACTTAAGTATTAATACCTGCTGAAAGATGCACAGTTGTCTCCGATTATCTCAAGGGAGGGCCTGTAACAAGTGCAGACTAAATCGCGACGGAAATATATATTGAAAGTCTTGGTTTTCGCTTTATTATATCTCAGCCGTAAATCTAGAATATACACTCTCCGTCCCCCTACTATTGCTACCACACAGAACCGTAGAGCTAGTTTAGTTATTGTGAAATCCTTATGACTGCACTGTATGATGCAGACGGGGATAATTAAATTAAGTATATTCATAATCTAGATGACCTGAAATAAACAGTTCTGCACATATCTGAATGGTCTCTGGTTACATCACACACAGTCTGTGATCATCAGTTATTCTGACCTTCTTATTTGACCTAGACAGTCTTTACTTTTCTGTACGACTCAGATAAGCAATCAGTAACTTCGTGGGGTGGTCCATCATTCTGGTCTGACCGGTCATCTTGACTCTTTTCCATCTTGATCTGACTTCATCTAAAATTGCTGTTTTGCAGTGGTCACACTTGTAAAACATGTTTTAGTTATCTCAATCGATTAACATCGATTAACTAACTGTCATTAATTAATTTCATTGTTTACCATATTTTTTTTTTTGATTTACAGCTTGATTCCACACTGTATTTTTGGTACAAGTATGGAATTTTCAGCATGGATATCGGTAGCCCAAATTTTGCAGGCCGACCATAGATATCAGGTGTGCGCCGGCGTGGGCTCGAACCCCGGACCATGTGCATGGTCGGCGAGAGTCCTAACCACTGTGCCACCGACGCACATATTACATAGAGAACGACGTAATGATCTATGGTTATAAGCTGTTGACATTCTTGTATCTTCAACGGCCATATAGTTGAGTGGATTAAACTGCTTCATAGTTCCAAAGTCAACTGAATGATCTAATATCACATTTGATCACAAACTGCCAAATATCAATCAAAATTTTCATATAACTGCTAAGATTTTGTCAGCATCCATTTCCTTAGATTTGATCCAACTTCCCAAATAAGTGAAATGGTCGATTCATTCAACTATTTCATTTTATTATTATTTAAACTCAGAAAAAGCTTGGTACAATATGGCACCAAGAAAGATGCGCCACACAAGTTGTGTGAGGGCTGAGATACTGCCCGGGTGCCCAGACCGAAGCAGGTGGTTTTCTTATGGGACCACCCTCCAAGCCTTTAACTTGGAGTCTAATCCGCAAGGCAGCGGAGCAGCGTCAGGAGCTGCATTCCCATGGTTGACGGTGACCCATATGGGTTCATACGCCGTTTGATCCGATTGGATTCTGGAGCCCATATGCCCCATGGTAACTGCTTATAGTCTAACCGCTATCCAAACAACATTCCTGACATGGTAGCACCTGCAGGGACATGAGTCCAAGTCAATTTGTCTTGTTGGGTCACTGCGGTCGGTATTCAAGCCCGACCACCACGGCAAGGTAGCAGTTGTCGACCGGGACTATTTCACTACCTATACTTAAGAAAGGGGCTGCAGCAGATTAGTACTATAGCATCACTCTGCATTTTCTCTGGTAACAAGTCAATCCTTAAAGCATCGAAGCAGACCAGAGCCACAGCTATCAGTACATACATAAGGAAACTAAATAAGAATAATGACCGGAGGCATATCTGACCGACACCACAAGTTGTCTTAACTTCACTTGTTAACTCTATAAGTCCTTACATGACTACATGAGTTCTAGTACAGTGTGTTGGTTACCATAGATTACTTCTTGGCATTCCTTTCATACACACACACGCATGCCACAATAACTGTCAATCGACAAAGCCAAGTACTACCTCACATGTCAAGAAATAGGGGAATTTTAGGTTCCACGTAAATATACTTGCTCTTCAGGATCTGTTGACAGGTAAAGATTTGATCACTGAAACATAACTGATTTCCTCGGGCTTGTTTCTGCTAATTGCCAATTAGTCCTGGTGGCTCTGGGATCTATTTTATTAGAAACTGTGTTGGTGAACTTTGTTTATGACTCTGTCAGAAGTAAAGAGTAGCAAATACTCCCTTGGATTTACATGATCGTAATGCCTATTCACTCATCACTTCAATTTTTTTCGACTATATATCAGTATTTTGTCACTATTTTTTACGGTGCCCATGTAGTAACAAGAAATAGCATCACGTGATATTTGGTAGCAAAAGGGATTTATGTTAAACTACCGGACGATTCATCATAATTCATATTCTTTAACAGTGCAAATTACTAGTACTTTTTAATTATCGTTTTAGGTCTTCCCTCATTTTACCTACTGCAATGACCACTCCAATTACATCATGTATTAACGAACCAGAATTTGCTGATGTTTATCCCCCATCTGAAGATTCTTATTTATTCTTGGATGCTTTGGAATCAGATGCAGAATTTTTGTCCAAATTGAGCCCCAGTATAACGCTTGAGATTGGAAGTGGTAGTGGAGTTATAAGTGCATTTCTGTGCTCACATATTTTGAAACCATTATTTCATATATGTACGGATATATCATTTGCTGTATGCATGCAAAACTATTTAATTCTTGATTTATTACCATAGGCATGTCGTGCTTCTCAGCGTGTACTTGACCATAATGTTCCTAGTTCATCTGTTGCATATAATGCAATTAACTGCTCATTAGCAACTCCTCTTTTGCCTAGACTTCACCAAAAAGTGGATTTAATCCTGTTCAATCCTCCTTATGTACCAACTTCTTCAGAAGAATACGAAGCTGCTAATTCTTCTATAGTCGCTGCATGGTCTGGTGGCCTACTGGGAAGACAAGTAAGATGCTATTTTAATACATTAGTGATCTTCATATTGTTACAAAATTATAACATTTAAGTGGTTGGAGGCAGTCGGCAAGAAGCCTTGAACCTAAGTTTCTCTCTTGTCACTCGTAGCTCATTGGCTTAGGCACTCAACTGTCAGTCAATGGATCCCAGGTTCGAGTTCCATCCCACCTATTTCAGGCTTGTTAACTGGGTATTATTGTTATTAGCCACCATATAATAATTGTGGTTTTATAGCCGAGTACTGGGTGATTGAGATCTAACTAAATAATTATTATCGTGGCTTATCTGCAATCCTGAAGGAACTCATGTCTCCTCTGATATTCGAACCCACTTTATCCAGTGCTGCAGTCAGAGATGTTACGACTTCATTCTTGGGGCTCGTGATTGTGACATCCTCTAGGACTGTGGTGGGTGCTTCGAATGGTCAGCAGGTAGTAACCAATGTCTTGTCTCTAGTCCTTGATTCGGTGCAGATTAGATTCTGTCAGTTCAGTCTAGAATGTAGTCACCAAGCTAGGTGACTCGCCGTCACAATATTCTCTGAATTGACGTTAGATGTTTGAAGGCGATCTGTAGGAAGCCTTTGACCTAGGTTTTGTGCTTGCTGGAACCCGTCAGCAAGAGTAGCTACATTCTTAAATTATAACATTTCTATCTATCCGAATGTTTTTAAGAAAACCATTTGAACTTGTTGGTCTGAACTTCTACTTATTTAAAGTAAATACCTACATATTTCAGTCCCAAAAGATATTTGTACTAATCCACTTAGATGTAATCTTATAACCTTTTCCACTAGTTACCAAATGTTCTGCGTACAGATGCATGTTGGCAGATTTCATTGGGCATATTTATTTATATTCTCAAATAATCCTATGTTAATTTTACTATTAAAACACACAGTTGGGCACCAAGAAATGCACCACACAAAATCTCATAGTTTGTGTGGGGTCTGAGATGCCACCCGGCCGCCGAGATCGAAGTGGATCGTTGTGTTAAGGAGCCACTTCCCGGGCCTCTGACTTGAAGTTTGATCCACAAGGCAGTGAAAAGTATCAAAGCTGCTTTCTCGTGGATCCTGGTTATCAAAATAGGTTTATTAAGCCATTCAGCGCTTTCGGATTTTGCAGCCTGTGAACACCATAAGTTAGTTCGGAATCGGAGTTTTCCAGCTTCCTTAAGTAGACCGCCGGGTCCCCAATCTGGTTGCAAGCACCAGACGTTCACATTCACCCTTTGACCTTTGTGAGGAACACCCCGACCATGTGAAGGCAGTGAGTAGGACAGACTAAGCAGAACTCGGGAGGAACAGACAAGGGAAAATCAAGCAGGCTTTAGACCAGGTAGAGGGTGCATAGATCATATCTTCACTCTTCGACAGATTCTAGAACATAGACACACTTTTCGGCGTCCAACAATTGTCATATTTCTTGACTTGAAGGCGGCCTTCGACTCCGTGGATCGAAAGGTACTATGGCAATGTCTGACTGTGAAGGGAGTGCCAAGAAAGTACATTGCACTAATCAAGGCACTCTATTCAAACTCACGTAGTCGTGTAAGGGCTTATGGGGAATTGTCATCTGAATTGGTAACAACCAGTGGTGTCCGACAGGGATGTCCACTTTCCCCATTTCTGTTTAACTTCATCATAGATATGCTAATGGAAGTATCCTTAACTGAACGTAGTGACTTAGGAATCGACTTGTTACCAGGGAATAGTCTTATGGACTTAGAATATGCAGATGACATAGTCCTGTTAGGGGAGGATGCTGACAAAATGCAGAGTCTTCTGAACACCTTGAGCAGCAATCTTCGTATGTTTGGCATGCGATTCGCCCCTGTAAAATGTAAGATGCTGCTACAGGACTGGACTACGTCAACTCCTAACTTAGTGATAGGGAGTGAAGTGATAGAACATGTTGACCACTTCACCTATTTGGGAAGTTGTATTAGCACCAACGGACTGATTGGCGATGAAATCTCAGCACGGATCCGAAAAGCTCGAGCTGCTTTCGCTGACTTACACCATCTCTGGCGTAGGCGTGACATCCGGTTATCAACCAAGGGACGTGTGTACTGCTCAGCAGTTCGCTCCGTCCGCTTCTCTATGGCTCTGAAACATGGCCAATACGAGTTGAAGACATGAAAAGGTTGACTGCTTTCGATCATAGATGTCTGCGATCTCTGTCTCACGTTAGGTGGTTTAATAAGGTAAGTAATGTTGACGTTAGGCGTAGAGTGTTGGGCAAAGAGGGAAAATCAATCGACGAGGCTATAAAGTTACATAGACTGAGATGGCTAGGTCACGTGGTGCGCATGCCTAACCATCGCCTCCCCCGACGGGCATTACTAGCTGATATAGGTGCAGGTTGGAAAAGAGCCAGTGGTGGCCAAACAAAAACATGGCCTCATCAATCCATGAAATCCTTGACAGTTAAACTGAGTCAGGTAGGGTAGAAGATGCAGACTCTCGGGTTGGGGCCCTCGGGACTGACTCTAGGAATCAATGGCTGGAGACAATAGGTGACATGGCTCAAAATCGTTGTCAATGGCCAGTGCAGATGTATTCAGTCTCTGTAATCTTTCATATTCCTTTCTACCATTACCCATTCTGTTTCACTCTTATACTTGTCAAACTCTATTGATTCTCTCCACTCATCTTCTTGTCTACCTTTGTGTGTGTATTTGGAACGTGGCAACTCGAACTGGTGCACTTCGGTGCCAAGTTCTATGTTGAATCCAGACAGACAGACAGTAGGACTTACCTGGCAGAGGCTGTGAAGGTGTGGCAGCATAAGGATATTTTGAAAGAAAGACCGAAGTCTACCCACCCTCTGGTTTACCGACTCGTTTATGGGGTCAAAAATATCCTACATAGTTGTGTTATAATGCAATACGTAACCACTGGCGATGAAGGTTATCAGACGCTCGGAGAACTAGATGAATATTCTAATGATAATCCCTAAAGATACGTGTCAACATCAATTTCCACTCAAACTCTTTGTTTTCTGTCTCGACTAAGTGCTAACTGTCTTGTATGTGTCCAAACCAAGTTCACTTTTAACGGTTTGAAAAAATTTGGGCATTGGGCACATGATATTCATTATAATAAACGTTTTTTATATTTCCCAGTGAATGAATGAAAACAAAACGATGTTGTTGTTTTTACTGACGTTTCGCTATTTAATTCTACTAATAGCTTTATCAAAGTAGTAGTATTATTAAACCAGAATTTACAAAATCCATTCAGCTTATATGTAACAACTGTCCATATAAAAGACCGAATCTCTAAAGATTCTCTGTCTAATTGTGTCTGAAATGAAATGCTTGGAATGTGATGCTATATACATAGGATAAACATCTCGAGAAATCAAAATTAGAAGAAATGAACACCGTAGAGCCGCATCTGTTCGACCACCAAGAAATCCAGCTGAACTCGAAAAAACTAGCTTGAAAAATCATCAGCCATAGGTCTACACGCTATAGAATCAGGCCACAAAATTGATTTTGACAATATTGAAATCATCATCCAGAAAAAGCATTTCAGAAATCACAAAGAACGTCTAACATCATTAGAAGCACTCCATATCAAGTGGAATCCAAATTGCCTGAATAGGAATGATGGACTAAAACAGAATTTGACCTGGTTACAACACGCTCCTCCCCATGAAGTGACAAAACCAACACGGATGTGATAAGCAATTTCATTGTGTAAGTACACGCTGCTTTTATAATCCGAAACACTTATCAAATCCAACAATCTGCACCTGGCTTTTTTATCTTTACCAGTTGGCCAACTTAACAAAGCAAAAATGACCCCATACTGAGGAACAATGATTAAGTTGTTATATATAAGCTGAGATTTTGTAAATTCTGGTTTAATAATACTACTTTTATAAAGCTATTGGCATTAAATAGCAAAACGTCAGTAAAAAGCCGATTTTTTTTTACTGTAATTCATTAAATTAATCCAAAGTTTATTTTCAATTAAATTTCAGGTGATTGACCCCTTTTTAAGTCAAGCTGTTGATCTACTCTCTGAACAAGGTTGTATTTATTTATTACTATCGGCAGACAATCGTATCGATGAAGTACATGAACTAGTCAACAAGTTGTCAAATGGTAGACTTCAATCAAAACGAATACTACACAGACGATCGCATAATGAATTTTTAACTGTTTTTCGGTACAGTGTTTAAACTTTGTAAATATATAATTTATACACACTTACTTATGATTTCTTATATGTTAGTATTTTCCTATTAATATTCAGTGGTGTGCGTCTATCAACTTTTCATGTTAACCTTATGACGGTTATTCGTATTAAGCATCAGCCAACGTGTTTCATCCATCAGTACAGTGTATCAACAACAACAAAAAAGGCAATAGAACGCAGCTTTTGCTGTCCCTTTATCAATCTTCGATGATATTATCAATTGTAGAAAGCGAAAATGTGCTCAGTCCCATTTTAATGTATACTTAGGCATGTAGCGTGACTGTGAGACCTGGCCATTGAGTGTGAAAGACATGCATTTGATCATGAATGCGTGCGTTCTATCTCCTGTGTGAATTGGTATAATAGTGTGAGTAATATTGAGGTTAGGCGTCGATCGAGTGCCAGGTAAAGAGGAAAATCAATAGACGAGACTTTGAAGTTACATCGATTGAGATGGTTAGGACATGTGTTACGCATGCCTAGCCTTCGCCTTCCTCGACGGGCAATATCAGTTAAAATAGGATCAGGTTGGAAAAGAGCCACTGGTGGTCAAACCAAAACATGGCTTCATCAGTCGATGAAATCCATAGCAGTTAGTTTAAGCCGCTTAGGAAGGTGTAGACTTCCTGGTTGGGGTCCTCCGTACGGTAAACACCAATGGTTGGAGACAATTCGTGATATGGCTCAAAATCGTTCTCAATGCCTGGCGCAGATGCATCCACTCCTTGTAACTTATAATATCTAATGAAAAATGTATTGTTCTTCGATATTACTATTCTTTTTGCCTCACATCTCTATTTTGAATCTCTTTACTTCTCTTATTTTGTGGGGTACATGGAGTGTGGTGACTCTAACTGCTGCACATCGGTGCAAAGTTCTATGTTGAAACCAGTCAGTCAGCGTGTATCCATGGTATAAACAGTTGCGTCGTATTACAAACATGTGACACGCAAACACACTGAACCTGAACTTTCATGACGGAAGAGCTAAATTGGCAGTTGTAGCTAAGATAATCAGTAATTGTTGTACGAAAAACTAGTTTTTCATAGCTATACATTCTAAGATAATATAAGAGTAGAAGGTGTCGACGAGATTTCTGGACAAAATTAATAAAGAAATTTGTAACGGAATAGTTAAGTCACATCACAAAGGAAATTGTCTATTGTCCTCATATGACGGTATGTGGTAAGAATAATCTAATTTTGAATTAGTTGTGTTCTCTTGGCTGGTTTAATTAATTGTGAAGCTTTCGTTGTCCTTCTAGATAACATCTGCGGAGCAGATTTTGGTACTCTAGTCTAGGCTGCGAGGAAAATTTGAGTGTACATATAGATCACAGGTGCCTGCGTTCTATCTCCCGTGTGAAGTGGTATACTAGGGTGAGCAATATTGAAGTGAGGCTTCATTTGAGTGCTAGGTAAGGAGGGGAAGTCAGTAGACCTGTCTTGGGTATAGAAACAGCAACCCCGTCTAATTTACTGGCGGGTTGTAAGACTAGAAAAAGAGGGAAGGTCGGGCGTGGGACTACTAACCCTATCCCGGACAATCAACCTACTTTCTACAGAAATTTCAAAGCCCCCAAAAATATTTTTAAGAAATAAACTTACTCTTCGCTAGGGTTGGGAAGTGAAGTGACGTGGGCTGGTAAGGCCTTAGGGAAGCCAGACGACCAATGTGTCTCCTTTCGATGAAAGAAGAATTAAGTAAGTAAGTAGATGAGGCCATGTGAAGGGAAAGTGGCTGCCTGTTCGTCAGCTAAAGAAGACAGCAGGAAATAGAGTAAAATGAAGATGCACTACTAAGGCCTATATTCCACCTGGAATCCAGGAGACAAATAATCATATACACATGACAGTGTAATGCAGCAGTCATTTACCAAGGTAAGACAGTTGAAAGTAAATCAAAGCAGTAGCAATGCAGACTGTCGATCACTTGCTCAAATCCAGTTATAACTCGATTTGACCTCCTATTTTGTCTGCGTGTTACTAGCAAAGATTTTCACTGTGAGGTTTTGATGAAAGCCGTATTTAAACATGTGACAGTCAGTTTTTTGAAGTGTAAATCAAGTTTCAATAAGGTACGGTTTGCCTGAAAGTACCACACCAGGAATTAGAGCTAGCATAACCAGTAATCTAATCACCGTCAGTACTGTATTAAGAGTGGTATTTCTGATCATGTTCTGATTGCAGTAACTAATTAATGTCCCAAAAATGATTCCTTTCAACAACTACTGATGGATGTCTATGGTTGTTGTTAGTGGTTCCTACAACCAGACTCCAACAGAAACCAATTTGTTGAGTATTTAGAATAGTTAGTTAGTAAACATCTGACTGACTGACTGGTTTCAACGTAGAACTTTGCATCGATATGCAGCAGTTTGAGTCGCCACACTCCATGTAGCAAAAATAACAAGTGAAGTAAAAAGAGATTCAAAACAAAGATATGAGGCAAAAAGAATAGTAATACCGAAGTGCGTCGGTGGCACAGTGGTTAGGACTCTCGCCGACCATGCACATGGTCCCGGGTTCGAGCCCTCGCCGACGCACACCTGATATCTATGGTCGGCCTGCAAAATTTGGGCTACCGATATCCACGCTGAAAATTCCATACTTGTACCAAAAATACAGTGTGGAATCAAGCTGTAATCAAAAAATAAAAATAATATATTTTTCATTGGATATTATAAGTTACAAGGAGTGGATTCATCTGCGCTAGACATTGAGAACAATCACTTTGAGCCATATCACCAATTCCCTCCAACCATTGGTGTTTACTCTGCCGAGGAATCCAACCAGTCGAGAAGTCCTACACCTTCCTAAGTGGCTTAAACTAACTCTTGTGGATTTCATTGACTGATGAAGCCTGTTTTGGTTTGACCACTACTGGCTCTTTTCCAACCTGATCAGTCTTATGTCAGCTAACCCTGCACGTTGAGGGAGGGGACTGATAGTGATGCATGCATAACACAAGTCCTAACCATCTTAATCGATGTAACTTCACAGCCTCGTCTACTGATTTACCCTCCTTACCTAGCACTCGACCGACGCCTAACTTCAATATTGCTCACCCTATTATACCACTTCACACGGGAGATAGGATGCAGGCACTTACGGTCAAAGATAACTAGCCGGGCTTTTCATGTCTTCCACTTTCAATGACCAGGTCTCACAGCCATAAACATCTGCAGACATTAATACGCATAAAGTAGTCCAGAAAAATGTTTTCAATAATGTTTGTGAATATTACTGAAGAAATTTCCACCATACATACTGCTCAAGTCTGTCTCTTTTAGTATCCCGATTCGGGGTATTCCCACTGACCGATGTATAAAAGTAAATAGGTTTCAGGTTTACAATAAAATTCATTTGAAATAAAGATGTATGTCTTTTTGAGAAAGTCCAGGTTTTGAAATTCTTGGCTGTTATCTCCCAGTGTAAGACATCAAATGTTACTCATTGAAAATCGAGACCATTTGACCTAGCGACCGTAGTCCAAAAATAGGTCACTCACATTATAACTTCATCATCAGACTCTACAGTTATATATAATACAACATTATAGTGAATGGATGAATTAGTGTTAGTAACAACATTAATGTTTAAATAACATCGAATCAATAATATTGATAGATTGCATATGTGAACAAGTGGATAACCAGTCGATAAAAATTGGCATCCGTACAGAAATCCTAAAAGAATTGTTATTAGGATGTACCATGAATGTAAATTTCAAATTTGACGGCACATTTTACAGACAAGTAGACGGGGTGGCGATGGGCTACCCATTAAGTCCTATTCTGGCTGATTTCTCGCTAAATAAACTGGAAAATGGATCTTTGAACAGGCATATCAGAAAGTTCTCATTTTATTGCTGGTATATGGATGATACCTTCATTCTTTGTGATAATTATTCGGATAGCAGTACAATAATTACTGAATTCAATGAAGTACATTCGGCTATGAAATTCACGTGCGAAGAGGAATCCCAAGGCAGAATTGCCTTCCTGGATGTCCTTGTTACAAGAAAACCAGATGGTAGAATAAAAAGAAGTTTGAATAGAAAAAGTACATGGACAGGACAATATACACACATTTTCACAACTTCGTTCCTCTTAAGTACAAAAGAAATTTAGTAAAGACCCTCAGCCACAGAGTTAGAGCTATATGCTCGGAAGAAGTAGTTGAAGGTGAATTTAGCATTGTATCTGATACTTTGGTAGACAAATTTATCAAGAAACACATGACAAAGAAAGCGGAAAACGACTACTCACCATCTGTAGACAAGAAGCCTTTATTTATACGACTGCAATTCAAGGTCGATATATCAAGTGAAATAATAACGAAGAAATTAAGAAAATCACTCCAAAATAACTTTTAATGCTGGCAAACTACACATCTTATTCTCTACACGACCGATGGTGATTCCTCAACTGAAAGATGAAGTACCTAGACTAGTCACTTCAAGTTGTATCTAACAATTCAACTGCGCTTGTGGAGCGAGTTATATCGGCCGTCGCTCTAGGAACTTGATTTTTCGTGCTCGGTCGTGAACATCTCCCAGTATGTCTAAATAAAGGTGTAGTGAAAACCATCAGCAGCTCGATATTAGACCATCTGGTCCAAACTGGCCCAGGAAGGCTTCGTGTGCTTTTGTAAGTGGAACTAGCCACAAAGCCAGAAGTGAAGAATCCTTTTCTATCATCTACTGGGTGTCAAATAGAATTGCCAAAAACATCAAGGTACCGCATACTCCAAACAGCATAGGCTATCGCAATTCGCGTGAAATAACCAGTGCTTTGCGTGCAAAAGAAGTGAATCCAGCTACTACTACTTCTCTGGGCTTCAGTAGAGACTATAAATTCATGAATTTGTACATTCGGTTCCCTTGATAAATTTCGATAAGGAAAGGAAGACGAAATTTGCAGTATAAAATGATATCGTCATTCTATTTCACAGGTTCTCTTCAGCTGCAGACTACCTGAAATTACAACGGTTTTATAGGTGATAAACATTAAAGTATGTTATTATCATCTATAAAACCATTGTAATTTCAGGTAGCCCGCAGTTGATGAGAACCTGTGAAATAGAATGATATCATGAATTTGTATTATAATCTTTCCTAATTGTTCTGATATTCAGTGTGGTGTTATCTTCATGCTATCAAACTGTAATCCGCTGATGTTATCAGTGATTGGATATTATTTATACAACATTGATGTTGTATAATGTTGGTGTATCTAAAACTGTAGAACCTGATGATGAAGTTATCGAAAAGAGTATTCTTTGTTCAGTATCCATTCTTTTGAAAAAATTTTAATGGGCATTTTTAATCAGTTGAATAGTTTGTTCAAGAGCCACTTGAAAAGAGACGAAATTGTGCAAAATGGAGTGAATGTGTGACCGAGAACCGTCAGCTTAACTAGACCATTTAGACAGTAAAGGTCAACACTAAGTGTTAAATGTTGATAAGGTTACAGGCCACTGATTTTATGAAATCGCTTACTGCCATATATTCTTTTCCCGTGGAAAAATGTATGATTCAATTTATTGTTGTGGCATTGAGTTAATACCCCTGGAAGAGTAACGAAGTAAAAACAATTAACTATCAGGGTATGACTAGTGAAACCTAAAGCGGTTTAGCCTTGTGTATTTTTTTAACTACTAACTAAAATAATTCAGTAGTATGTGGTTTACCATAAGTTATAGACACTCCAGTTCGCTAATCAACACTGACCTCGTCACTGATCTACTTCTGGTTTTGTTTTAAAAAAAATTGTAAAAGTAAAGTGTTTTTGCGGACTCTCGTTGACTACTGTAATTCTTTGGTAATTTATGAACTATAGTTCTTTCAAGGGTGCTTATTATCACCAATGATATTCCTAATTGTGGTGGACTGGATTATGCGTCAGACAGTGGGAAACGAGAAGACCGACGTGAAGAACCCAGAAGACCTGGATTTCGCTCGTGGATGATTTATGTTTGATGTCACACAAAATCGAAGACTTACAAACGAAAACCGACAAACTGGTCGAAGAAACAGCAAAGACAGGACTCCAGGTGAACATAGACTAGATGGACGTTATGAAAATAACCAACCAACAACAGAAGCAGCAACATCCAGCGCCAATCACCGTCAACGAAAGGGATTTGAAAAAGGTTACTACAATAACTTATCCAGGGAAGGGGCATTGTCCCAACTCCAGACAGTCGGAACGGACGAGGATGTCAAATCGAGCGAGAATCGGGAAGGTGGGCGAGAAACACATTCATCAACCTGAAACCAATCTGGAAATCTTCGTCACTCAGCCAGCATCAACAACAAAATTCCGTCGGATTTTCAATACAAACGTCAAGTCAGTCAGTTCTTCTATACGGATAAGAAACTTGGCGGGCGGGTCACAAAGAATATTTCCAACAGCCTGTTGCAGACCTTTATCAACCAACAACTGTCTTCGCTGGCTCTGTACTGAAGATCAGATAGATGTCCGGGCCGGAAAGAACCACCAACAACAAACTATGGGAACAAGCAAAGGAAGAACAAACCAATCGCCCAAGGAATATGCAGGAGAAAGTGGAAATGGATGGATTGGACACTCGCTGAGGAGTCCGGTGGGTGACATGGCGCGCGTCAGGCCATTGCTCGAGTGGAACCAGGCCGAAAGGGAAGCGGCGAGTGGGACGTCAGTGCGAGGGTGACATGGAGGAGATCGTGTGAAGAGGGGTCGGATGAAAGAGTATGGACTAACATGGATTCAGGTGAAAAGTACAGCAGAAGGAAGACAGAAGTGGCAAGTGGAGACGTTCAGTTGAAGCCCTATGTTCCATTAGGAACCCAAGGGAACAATAATAATAATAATAATAGTTCTTTCACTGAACACTAGGTAGTAACTAGTGTCATTCGTCTAGTCTTTCGTTCAGTGAATACAGAATTCTTTAAATCAATTTTGTGCTGTAGCCAACTTGCTAGATGGCTAACCATCACGGTACACTCTGAATTGTTGTTAGGCGATTGGAGGTAGTCGGAAGAAAGCCCTGGACTTAAGTCTGGTGTTTTTTGGCACTCACTAGTCAGCAAGGCGTATCTGTAATCATGAGGGATTGATTGCCCCATCTGAGATTCAATCCTTGGTCACCCAGTGCTGCAGTCAAAGATGTTACCACTAAGCTTCTCGGGCTAATACCTGACCTTCTGTAAGACTGTAATGGATAACTTCTTTGGACACTAGATAGAAACCCATGTCATTTATCTAGTCCTTGGTCTGGTACAAACTGAATTCTACCAATGGTCTTTAAAAAAGTGTCCAAAGGTGGATAGATCGAATCCTCGTTCAACTCAGCTTTCTGTTTCACCTTCAGTCACCAATCTACTACTAAACAAAGCCATATATATATATATATATATATATATATATATATATATATATATATATATATATATATATAACGATTCCACACCGGTTTCTAAGCAGAGAAGGTTGTGATACATTTACGAAATTACTAAGTGTGATTTAACAAACTATGGTTACATTATCTTGTATCAACTGACACTGACTAAAAGCTGAAGTCAAAACATTGCGACCCCAAAACTGATGAGCTGATGCAGATAACAGGTGTGCCACTTATTAAGTATTTTAAAGCATAAGAAAATAATATTTAATATATCAGTGATCAACCTGAGCTCTAAGCGAATTCGTGCCTACAGTTTCTGTGTTGATGGTATTTAGTCTGATCAACAGAATTTCTGGAGGCATTCACTAGCTACATCTCACTCTACATCAAATCCTGATAATTTGATTTAAACCCGGATATTATCATTGAAAATGAAAGAAGTAACATCCTTTGAATTTCTCCGGTTGATGGTGAATCAGAAAGGCAAGACAGGCATCCATCAATCTGAAGTTAATTGGCAAACCTATTACACCCAGCACAAAGAACAGAATTCGGATTTTCAGCACCAATGTTAAGTCTGTCAGTTCTTCTGAATGGGTCAGAAACTTAGTACCCACGTCATGTAAAAGTATTGCAGAAAGGCTACTGCAGACTTTTATCAACAGCTGACTTCACTGTCTGCATACAGAAAATCGGATGACCGACAAGGAAGGATTAGCAACATACAACTCTGGGAACTAACGGCCTATTGTTCAGAAAATATGTAGAATAAAATGGAAACGAATAGTACACACTGAGGAGACCGTGGGATGATGATATCGCGCGCCAGGTAATATCTCGAGTGGGCCCCAAATTAGAAAAGACGAGTGGGGTGACATGAAGGAGATCATATTCGCAACGTGTCTAATTAACCACTTAATCAGTAAACTACCTGACTCGCAAGTACTGATAAGAAATCACAAGTTTAAAAGACTCGGTTGTTTAGAAGTATGCTGTGATGCTCAATGAATTCTGATAGAATAAAATGTTATGGCTATTTGGAGGTGAAGATTTTAGAACTTATCTGGCTGGTATGGTTGAACAGCACACTCTGAGGAGGTGCGTGTAACCAGCACAAATGAAGAAACACAAAATGTCATGAAATCCTGCTTTGGATTCATAACTATTAAAACAGTGGGAGGTGCATTACAAATTTATTTTGTCGATTTCAATATATATATATATATATATATATATATATACAAATATGTAATCCTTATACATCTGTGTGTAGTCGGTTCTTCTACACGGGTCAGAAACCTGGCTTATCATGAAAAGAATTTCCAGCAGGTAGCTTCAGACTTTCATCAACAGCTGGCTCCATACTGAAGAACAAGTGGCCAGAAAGAATGAGCAACAAAAATCTATGGGAACAAACCAACCAAGAGTCGATTGCTCAACAAATATGTAGGAGGAAATGGAGATCAATCGGGCATACATTGAGCAGGCAGCCGAATGGCATCGCACGCCAGGCTGTCGATTGGAATCCGAGTGGGAAGCAACGAGTGGGTCGTCATAGGGTGGCACGGAGGATATCGTGTGAGGAAGAGATGATAGAGTTTGATCAATCGTGGGTCTAGATGAAGAGGGCGCCAGAAAACACAACAAAGATGAGGTGTGTTGTTGAAGCCATATGTTCCACTCGGAACGCAAGGGAATAATAATAATACTGATAATGTAATCCTTATACCGATCATCTCTTTTCATATATGACTAATCTGCCTATCCACTTTCATTTTAGAAATGCCACTTAACTTTTTTTCTTGTATAACTTGGTGTGAATTAAGAATAATACTCATCTGAAGTAGGTAATTCGGAGTAGTCAGTTTGTGGTAAAATTAATGAAAACTGTACAGTTGCTGAAAAACGAACCATCGTAACTCTTAATTCCTGATTAGAATGCAGTACATGGACCTGAAATTCAGTGGAGACTTGGTGGAAGATATTCCAAAGAGAATAATCTCTATATATGTCCAAACCAAGTTCACTTTTAACGGTTTGAAAAAATTTGGGCATTGGGTACATGATATTCATTATAATAAACGTTTTTTTATATTTCCCAGTGAATGAATGAAAACAAAACGATGTTGTTGTTTTTACTGACGTTTCGCTATTTAATTCTACTAATAGCTTTATCAAAGTAGTGGTATTATTAAACCAGAATTTACAAATACCACTCAGCTTATATGTTACAACTGTCCATATAAAAGACCAAATCTCTAAAGATTCTCTGTCTAATTGTGTCTGAAATGAAATGCTTGGAATGTGATGCTATATACATAGGATAAACATTTCGAGAAATCAAAATTAGGAGAAATGAACACCGTAGAGCCGCATCTGTTCAACCACCAAGAAATCCAGTTGAACTAGTAAAGCTTGAAAAGTCATCAGCCATAGGTCTACGTGCTATAGAATCAGGCCACAAAATTGATTTTGACAATAATGAAGTCATCATCCAGAAAAAGCATTTCAGAAATCACAAAGATGACAGTTTTAAAATCTAATGTCACAGGGTGGAGGGAGAGATTGATTACAGAAGCTTTGTTTATCGAATCAACTGCAAATACGTGTAATAGGAATGATTCAACACCTGTCCAGGCAGATATCTGGAAAATCCTACCACCCCTAGGACAAACAGGAGAAGACAAAGAAAACTATAAAACTCAAGATTCAAAATCGTGTGATTACAATTGATGTGATTATGAACAATAGATTTTGTTCGAAACATCATATAGTAAATACTAATACTGTTTCACTGTGCGATACATCTAATAAACAAACTGATATGAAATTACTTACTACCACAGTGCCCAAGTTTTACACATTTAATAATATGTCAGATGTGTTATAATTGAGTACCTCGTTAGCACCTCTCTTAGCCTTTGAATGGATTCATCATTCTGTGTCATTTACCAGGTGAACACAAATCTATCAAATGCAGTGTGCTTGCCACTTCTTTGTATTGTAGAAGCCTTCAGCATTTGTATGGATAAGTTGGAGCTGTGTGTTCAAAAGAAACCAGTCAAACCTGTACATTTAACACGGGTCGAATTCTGCTTGGCTTCTTAGGTATCGTTTCTTCTATTCCCTTTATTTTTCCTCATTTTCAGTTATAAAAATTGTTATTTTAATTTATTTCTATGCACATCATATTCACACCTGTGTCTTCGTTGAAAACTATGTTACATACTACACAACTATTTCGTAATCCTATGTAATTCTGTTTATGCACCCCTTGTGATACATATTCATACCTTCAAACTTCCATATCATGGGGAAAATTACTATGTTGAATTAAGTAAAAATTGTAACTATGTGAACTTATGTATAAAAGTACTATTGTACAGCTTTAAGGATGAAATCACCTCAAAGATACCTTTATGTAGTCTCTTCTTCTTTTCTCTCTAAATCCTAAAAGTCAGTCAAAAGATATAAGCTGTAAGCAAAAGGATACCCCGGTGAAGCGTTCTGAACTATGGTATCATATATTTATAGTCAGCCTATAGGTTTCTTGGGACATGGGAAGATAGGGAGTGGAGTAATAGACGCTGTTGACCACTCCACTTATTTGGAAAGTTGCATCAGCCCTGATCAACTGATTAGTGACGAAATTCCAGGATGGACACAAAAAGCTAGTTTAGCATTTACCAGCTAACCTCATCTTAAGAGTAGACCCAATGTCAGGCTATCCATCAAAGGAATTAAATACAGTACAGCAGCTGGCTATACTGTTCTTTATGAATGAGACATAAGTGTTGAAAGTGGAAGACCAAAGAGGCTAATTGTCTTAGACCGCAGATGCTTGCGTTTTATCTCCTGTGTTCAGTAGTATAATATGGTAACCAATTTTGAGGTTAGGTTTAGAGTGTTAGGTAAGGAGGGCAAGTCAGTATCGACGGACAGGCAATGTTAACTGGTAGTGTAGCAGTGGAAAAAAGTTAAGAATGATCAATCCATGAAGTTTTGACAGCTAGTTTGAGCCACATATGGAGGTGTAGGTTGCCTAATTGGGGACCTCAGGATGCTAAGAACCAATGGCTTGAGACTATTGGTGATAATGTAACGACAGAAGACAAGGGCCAGGCAACAAGTCGTTTACCGAAAGAATCAATAGATATTTATAGATTTTTATGTACATTGTTTTCAGCGGAGAGAAAACGTTTTTAGTTTGGTTGTTTTCTTGCTGAAGGTTATTCTGTACTGTTCGTGACCGTTTCTCAGAGAGTTAAGCCATATGTCTGCGAAACCTTTTTGCACAAGTTAAGTCTGCTGTGACTGGCTGGTGATTTTCTCAAGTTTAAGCTTTGTTATGGTTTTTTACATGACCCCGATTCGGGATGTATCATTAACTTAGATTACTGTCTACAGTTTTGAGTTGCAGCCAGCTCTCACCACAATACGACTGAAAATTATTCTCAATGGCGCAGATGCATTCACTCTTTGTGACCTCCAATATCCACTATACCCTTATCTTATTCCATGTTAATATTCTTTCTCCTTATGAGTCGGTAGCACAGTGGTAGAGTGGTCCGGAGTTCGATCCCCAGCCACCGACGCACTCCTTTATCTCACTAAGCCATTAATAAGACTGGTGAAGAGGGAAGGTTGGGCATGAGGCTAGCAACCCCATCCTGTAAAAATAATCACCACTGATACAGAAACTTCAAGCCTCTAGCTTAAAGCAACCCTATGTTCCACTGGGAAAGTAAAGGAATAAAAATATTCTTTCTCCGGAACATTTCTGCTCAATATGATTCATTCGAATCTCTTTCTTCCCTCTTTTCTCTACTTTTTTGTGCTACATGAAGTGTGTTAACTTAAACTTCAGCATATCTGTGCAAAGTTCAGAGTTAAAACTCAGTCCAGTTCAGAACATGGGCACTATAATCTCCAGAATTAATCATCAAAAATCATTTGAAACTTAACATTATCTCTGCCAGGATAATAATGACTCTCATCATAAGATTTATTTCTTCAGTTCCAATCTATTTTTAGAAATTAGAGAAGAAGTAGAAAATCTTATTTTCACAATGGATTATTTTCATAAGAAACTACGCTTAAAAAAACGAATTGAATGGGATAAAAATAAAATTTGGTATAATACCAATCAGCTTTCTGGATGTCTAAAGTTTTTTGCTTATCAATTGCTGCTTATTTCACAAGATTAAATATAGTTGCTTCTTTTTTTCTGGTTTTACGACAAATGCCGACATCGTCGACATCGTTGAGTGGCTGAAAATTGACGCAAATTAACAGAAGCTTAAACTTAGAACCACATTAATCCCAGCTGATTGGTTGAATAAGAACATATTGTTAGTGAGATTTGACAGCTTCATTTCATCCTAAAATAAATTAAATCAATAATACCACACAGTGACACGCTACTGTTTATTCACAGATGACGTTTCTGAGCTTAGTTTATTACCACTAACAGTCATGATATCAAGGCACTCGTACATAACTTTTAAATTTCGTTTATATGATTACATTACTTCATATCCTTTGACCTTGATTCCAGTAATATTTTCCATATCTCTGGTATTAGAGTTGTTTTGTAAAGACAGGCGTCTAAATAAACCAGTGAAGTTAATTGGTGGATGGATGGTGATTAGTAGAGGAATCCAGAATGCACATTTCGTCCTATTTGGAACTCGTCAACTGGATGTACCTGCATCCCGCAGTGAGTGGTGTTGTTCCCACTGAGGCTTGAACCCACTGCTCATATTTACAAACTCCAAAGCGTTATCTGCTAAACCACTTAGGCCACAAGAACCACGTCTCATGCAACTGAGCACTTTGATTCAATCAATCGATCGGAAAATTTAATGAAGAAATGAAGCGTTGATGCTTTCACATAAATTCCATGAAGAAAATCAAGAAAGCTCATAAGAGAATAGGAAAAAAATGATTAGAATTACTAAACGTTACATAAATAAGAAGGAATTTAAGACATCTACAGTTGTACCATATAAGGAAGGGATATCTGAAACCAGGTGTAGGATTCTTAATAAAGCAGAGATTAGGATGGTATTTAAACCTACAAAACCACACTGGGATAAGCCTTGTAGACTAGGGGACCCTACTAACTCAGTTAAACAACATAATGTAATCTACAGAATACCTTGTAATGACTGTAAGATCAAATATATAGGTGATATGAGAAGATTGAGGGAGGGGGTTATTCAAATTATCAGAATATGGATATTCAGCTAAGTGTAGAATGGTTGACCTCAGGAAGATGAATAGCCTAGGGGAAAACTCCACAATCAAAGTGGATGAATTGAAACATAATCACACAATAGGATGGGTTGCAAGTGGAACATACGGCTTCAATAGCACATGTGGACTTCGTCCTATTCTTTGTGGTCCTCCCATAGCGCTCATCTTCTCCTCACATGATCTCCTCCATGTCACTATCACAAGCCTCATTCTCTGTTTCCCACTAGAGTTCCACTTCAGGTTATGCTTCGCGCACGATGTCATTCGACAGTCTCAAGAGCATGCATCTGATCCATCTCCATTTCCTGTGGTAAATTTTCTTGAGCAATAGGTTCTTGTTACGTTCTTTCCCAGATTTTCTCGTTGCTGATTCTTCCCCACCGCCTGATCTTCAGTATCGACTGAATGCAGCTGTTGATAAAAATTTGCATTAGTCTGTCAGAAATGATTTTGATGACTCACAAGTCAACTTTCTAACTCATATAGAAGCACTAGATGACTTCACATTGGTTTTAAAAGCCCGAATTTTCGGTTCTTTATGCCAACTGAGTGCAGCAGATTTCCAAACTGCTGGAAGTAAAGTTCTAAAAAGTAATATAAGTAAGTGGGGGGGGGGATAGACTGATCACACAATCTTTATTCATCGATTGTACACCTGACACTTGAAACTGGAATAACCAAAGATATAGAAAATGCTACTACCAGTCAAATCAAAAGGTAAACAAATAATAGAATCATAGATTTCACCAACTCACCGACATACAACCTCTCTAAATACTTACTCTCGGTTCTACGACCACTACAAAAGGACACTCAAAATACTGTAAGAAATTCATATGATTTCAAATCCCAAATAGAACACCGAGAAATTGATAAATAAAACATTAAGTTAAACTATGATATTAACTCATTGTATACTAGCATCCCTATTACCGAAAGTTTTGTTATCATTTCCAGTCTACTAGAATCAGACACAACACTATCACAAAGATATCCACTGGATACCAGTGAAATAATTAAGAGCTTAAAATTCTCTCTAAAAAATAATTATTTTACATTTAAAGGGAGTTTATATAGACAGACTAATGGTGTTGCTATGGGTTCACCAGTCTCCGCAATAGTCGCCGACCTGTACATGAATAAATTCGAAAATAATATCTTTCCAAGCATATTCCTCCTAAAATATGGTTAAGATATGTGGATGATACTTTTGTAGTACTAAAACGAGATCTACACAATTCATTCCTGGAGAAAAAAAACTGTGTATCTCCCAGAATCCAGCTTACTTCGGAAGCAGAATCAGGCGTCGGTGAACTACCATTTCTAGACTGCCTAGTTAAGAGAAGGGAAAACGCACATTTTAGTATATCCATATTCAGGAAGAAAACCCACTCCAATAAATATTTAGACTTCAGATCATCAAACCCCATCAGCGCAAAGATTTCAGTTGTTTCAAGTCTTCTTAGACGAGCACACTCTCTGATTGATAACGGATGAGAAGGAAAAAGAAGAAGAAATATCAAGCATTACTGAAACTCTCAAGCAAAACAACTACCCAAGGAACTTCATCAACAAAATCAACATTCACATTAAGTATGGCTGGAAACGCATTCCGAGAACATGGACCTCAACAGTCGTCATTCCATATAGAGCAGAGACGTCAGACGATATCAGAAGAGTACTCAATCAGATCGACATCCGAGTTTTCTTCAAGACATCAGACAGACTTCAAAGCAACCTTGTCCATATAAAAGACCAAATCCCTAGCGATTCTCTATCTAATTGTGTCTATAAAATAAAATGCTTGAAATATGATGCGATATACATTGGACAAGCATCTCGAGAAATCCAAATCAGAAGAAATGAACACCGTAGAGCATCTCTTCGTCCACCGAGAAATCCAGCTGAACTCGAAAAAACTAGCTTGAAAAATCATCGCCATAGGCGGTGGTCTACACGCTATAGGATCAGGCCACAAAATTGATTTTGACAATATTGAAATCATCTTCCAGAAAAAGCACTTCAGAAATCACAAGGAAAATCTAACATCATTAGAAGCACTTCATATCAAGTGGAATCCAAATTGTCTGAATAGGAATGATGGATTAAAACAGAATATGACCTGGTTACAACAGCCCTCGCTCTCCATGAAATGACAAAATCAACAACAGAATTGTGATAAGCAAGTTCACTAAGTAAACACACAGTACTTTTATAATTTTACACACTGATCAAATCCAACAATCTACACTTAATTTTGTTATCTTTACCAATTGACCAGCTTGACAACAAAAAATGACCCCAGACTGACGAACGGTGATCAAGTTAGTAGACTTTGTTTTGATATCATAACAGACGTATTATTACCTCTGTTTTCTGGTTTAGTGATTGATCTTCATTGTTATTTTGACTTTCAATATGTCCTCCTTTTAACTTGACCTAAGTCAAGTCTATTTTGTCACCTCTTAACTCTTTGTTACACATATATGCTGAGATTTTTGTGATTTCCAATTTAATAATACTTTGATAAAGCTATTAGCAGCATTAAATAGCGACAAGTCAGTAAAAACAGCAATATCGTTTTGTTTTTCATTCATTGACTGGGAAATACAAAAACTTTTATTATAATCATATAGACGAAATTTAAAAGTCATATCTGAATGCCTTGATATGATGATTGGGAGTGGCAATAAATTGCACTCAGAAACGTCATCAGTAAATAAACAGCAGTGTATCACTGTGTGATATTGTCGAATACTCAGTGCCCAAGTTCTACTTTCACGTCAACTGACAGCTTAAATCCTGATTCAGAAAAAGCTCAGGATTTCATACATTTGGTTCCCTTGATAAATTTCAATAGAGAAAGACCAGATTTACAGTATAAAATGATATCATCATTCTATTTCACAGGTTCTCATCAGCTGCAAACTACCTGAAATTACAATGGTTATAAATAATAACATTTCATACTTCATTGTTTGAAAGGTAATAGAGAAAACATTATAAGGTGAACACATCATCAATTTACATACTATCAAAATATGAAAAAAGAAGAAAAAAGGGGGTGTGAGAGAAGAGAGAAAACAGAAAAATCTAATAAACAGTGTCAACATGGCAACTCAAGAAGGTCAAAGTTCATCAATTTGAAAATTTGCTTAGTGAGTTGAGCCCACTAGTGTGTATGACTAATCAGCGTAGTGGAAGTGATATGGTTACCAAGGGAGTGAGGGATTGACTACACTCTCTTTCTGTATGCATAAGTTTGGTTTGTGACGTTTGATTGCAATTGCTTGAGCAAATCGTAGTAGATTCGCTGTCTTTTGTGTGTTTAGTATTTTGGAGGATTTGGAAATCTCGACAAAATGACCAGTATCCATAGATTGGGTGTCTGGCAATTGCACTTTGTAAATATCTCCTTCGTTTTAAGCATAAGTTTCTCAGAATATACTCTGAAAAGCGGATATAATCCCTTCTTTCTGTCCTTCCAATGTACTTGCTGCCACAGGTACACGTAAATTTATAAATGCAGTTGGAGGTAACATCAGCAGTACTTATCCAGTTTCGATTGGCTTGTAGAGCATGTAGTACTGTATAGTGTCACCAGGTTGGCTGTAGAGAAGCATCTCTTTATTGTTTCTTTCATCCCCTTTACAATCTTCTGTGATACTGTTTCTCCTTTGTATAGGAGGTAAATGAACACTTTTTTCTTTTCAACTGTTGGATACTTCTCTTTCTTTGCTGTACTTTAGGATAAATCCTTTTGGATACCCGTTTTCCTTGTCGCATTTTTCAACAAAACTTAATTCTTCTTCTACCTTGTCAGGCGAACATAACTTCCTGGCCCTGTTGCACAGTGTCCTTACTAATCCTCGCTTATAGCTCATAGGGTAGTAGCTGTTGTAGTGAAGGCATTGTCCGGACCAAGTTTCTTTTCTGTAGATGGACTTTTCGACCGTTCCATCGTTTCTTCTTTTTTACATTTAGGTCCAGGAAATTAAACTCATCGTTGTGTTCGTATTCCATGATGAATTTAATGTTCAGGTGGACCTCATTTAGGCGGTCAAATAATACAGATGTCTGACTCATGTCGTTACAAACAACAAAAGTATCATCGACGTATCGACGGTAGTATGTTGTTTCATCGATAGCGTCACTCAGTCGCGTCTGTTGGAGATAGCCCATGAAGATGTCAGCTAGAATGGGTCTTAGAGGTGAACCCATGGCGACCGCGTCAATTTTTCGGTAGAATTGGTTACTGAATCTGAATTGGATGTCTTTTGTGCAAAGAATTAGTAGTCGTTTTATCTCTGACTCCGGTAATGGCAATAGATCTGTTTGTTTACAAATGATATCTATTGTTTCCATCACTGGTACATCTGTAAATAAGGCAGTCACGTCGTATGACACCATTAGTTTACTTGATATATCAACGTGGTCGACTTCTTTAGAAAATTGGAAGGTGTCATCCAAGCTATGACTTGAAAATGTTTGTCAAATTGGCTTCGATGAATCAGCTAGCCATCGGGCTAGTTTGTGGCACTGTGGGTTTATCATTGATAATATGGGCCTTAGGGGCACATTTTTGGTAGACCATACATAAATGGGGGTCGTTCACCCTTTGACTTGAGTTCATTGTAGGTTTTGTTATCAATCAGCTTCTTGATGAGTAGTTCAGGATTTGATTTGTCATGCAAAAAAATACCATTTCAGGCTATGACTTTATTAGATATTATAAACATAATTAATTCATTAAAATTAAGGATAAACTGATACTACGAATACAATACGAAACTAGTAAACTATTTATTATGTTAGCACAAAATTTGAAAGTGCGTGTTTGATTGCCTGTATGTGTGTATGTGTGTGTTTATGAAAAACTTGACCACCACACCTTTAATCATGGTGTAAAAGCTACACCATGAAGTCATCAGTATCCTATCTATCATATGACAGTGATGATGATTTGTGTAATACGCATAAATATGTTGTCAATCGATAAAGACATTATCGACTAAGAAAAGGTGTGTGTGTGTGTGTGCGTGATGGTTTATATACCTAATGACATTAATACCATCATCAAATCGACAAATATAACTACAAAAATAAAGATCAAGCATCACTGATTGGTCAATTAGCAAAGGCGTTTGCACATATAAAACTAATATACAACAGTTGATATTGAGGTCTAATTGGAAAGCATAATGAGTGCTGCTGCAAAAGAAGTTGATGCATTCCTTGAGAAAGCAGCATTTGTTGAGTCCTATAAGTGCTTAGAAGAAGGATTGAAATCGAATAGTAATGATGCTGAATTATTATGGAGGAAGGCCAGAGCTTGTTTCATGTCTGGTAAGCTTTTGTATAATATGATCAATAAAACTCTTCCCTGTTGATTACCCTGAATAGTTTACTATGTCCCGGCAAAACCAGCTAGTGATGTTTGTGCAAAATACTTCAAAGATGGTATGGATGCTGCTAAGAAAGCGATAGACATAGAGCCGAATAATGCAAACGCTTTAACGGTATGTTCTGTTAAATAAATAAAGGCAGTCTAAACCTCGTTCTTTTTTCCTCCTCTTTCAAGTGGTATGGTATCATGATGGATGAATTAAGTGGACTAAAGGGTATGGAAGAAAGATTCAAGAATGTCTCTACCCTGTACGACTTATGGGCTGTAAGTCAGCCTAACTCAATAGTGTAATAATTATTGTTATTGGATTTCATAATGAGCTGACATTGGTTAGAGAACCAGTGGAGTACCGGACATCTGTTTCGTCAGGCTAGTTTGGGATTCTTCATCAGTAAGCACCCAAAGGTGGCCCAGTGATCTACGAGTTCGCCTTGTAACCAGAAGGCCCTGGGTTCGAATCCAGGCGGAGGGTGAGCACTGTGAAGAGTCCCAAAGTAGGATGAAACAGCTGTTGGGTACTCCCAGGTGGTTTTCCAATGGTTCTCTAACCAATGTCAGCTCATGATGAAATCCTGTAAACCAATTAATCAAATCCTTACAAACCAATACTTGATTTATTGTTATTATTATGCGACAGAAATCTCAAAAACATGACCCGAACAACTTTATAACAGAAAGTAGTCTTGGGATGTGGTAAGTATCTTATAACACTTTCTTCAAATCATACCTCTGCTAAAAGGCACTTTATTATGACGGAACTTCACAAGTTCAAACCTGAATTATTCAAAGGTACCAAATATACGGGGAACGAATTCTCCTATCAGAGAGTAAGAAGTCATGGATTGTTTTCCTTATCATCTCCTCTTTTTATAGGCATTAGACCATATGCTTAAATGTGAATCATGTAAGTAGTATATGTATATATATATTTGAATTTGTTTGTTTGTGTGTATGTTTTCCCCTATGACTATTACGCAAGTATATCATCGATTCCTTCACTTTTTTTCTTCATGATTCAAGTGGCTCCAGGTAGATCATTAATAACATTGGGATATTTGGCCAAGTGTTATGCTCGCCTTGGAAATGTGGAAAAAGCCAAAGAGATTGGTCAGAAGGTACTCAGTCATCCTGCTCAACATGTTGAAGCACAAGAGGTGAGTAGCAATTATAGAAACAAAACTGATTATGGTTAGTAGTTCAAAGCTATGATGAAATTATAATATTTTCGCTTGTGCTCCTCCTAATCATTATCTGCTTTCAATTTTTCTTTTAAAAAAAAACACATTCAGGCCAAGAAAGCAGTTGAACAATTGATGAAGGAGCTTGCGAAATAAGAATGGAAACCGCCCCCCTCCTCCAAATTGATAAGTCCTGCTGAATTCGTGAATACACAGAAGATGATCATATCCTAGATGTGGACACATTTATAAATGATTACTTGAGAATGTTTACCACACTCGTAAATGTTAAGTAAATATTTATATATGTGTAATAAATATATTTAATATTGTTATTCCTCATTCTCAAATTTATCAATACTTTTTGGAGAAATTGTCCTTCAGTAATGTAACACTTCCCACTGATGTACGCTTATCACTGATGATGCCTAGGATTAAAGCGGTAGTTTAAAAAAGATCGATGTATTCATTAGATCGTGTCAGACAGCATATTTCATCATTAAATATTATTTACAGGGATATATTTATATTTTAAAGTGATATTATTATCATCATTATTATTCCCTTGAGTTTCGATTGGAACATACGTCTTCATCAACCCTTCTGTACTTCATCATGTTCTCTGTAGTTCTCCTAAGCTGGTTGCATGATTTCCCATAAACATCTCATCTCTCTTGGTTCACTGCCCACCAGAATCCCTTTTTGCTAATCCTTCACTACAGGCTTTTTGATCAGCAGTATTGAAACAGTGAAGACATACATTGTTGAAAGTTTGAAGCCTTTTCGAAATGCTTTTGGAAACACATTACCATTATTATTATTATTTCCTTTAGTTCCTAGAGGAACATAGGGCTTCAGCTGCGCGTGTCCATTGCGTTCGATTCTCTGCCAACGTTTTCACCTGGCTTCAAATCTGCCCACATGCTTTCATCTCCCCTTCACATGACCAGCTTGTCGCTTCTCTTTCGGGTTCCACTCGAGCAATGGCTTGTCTAGTGATGTCACTTGATGGCTTGTTGCCTCAGAGTATGGCCAATCCATCTCCATTTGTTCCTTCCTATTTGTTTCACAATCGGTTCCTGCTGAGTTGGTTCGCTCCCAGAGATCCGTGTTGCTGATCTTTTCTGGCCATCTGATACTGAGTATTGAGCAAGGACAGCTATTGATGAAGGTCTGTAGTATGTTCGAAGAGCTCTTCATGACGCGCCAAGTCTCTGATCCGTATAGTGAGTAGCACTGCCTGACTTCTTATTGGAGTTGAAAATCCGGATCTTATTTTTCATGCTGAGTGCTGTTGTCCTCCACACAGACTTAAGAGTAATGAAAGCTTGTCTTACTTTTCCGGTTCTGGCTTTGATATACTCACCAGTGCCATCCGCCTGTAGTTGAAACGATGCTTCCCAGGTAGGTGAAGGAGGTTGTTTCTTTCAGGTTCCTCCCATTTATGATGGCTGATTGTTGTCTGTTGTTGTTGTTGCTGTTGATGTTGGCCAGGAATCTTCATCACCTCAGTTTTATCTATGATCACTTGAAGTGAAGTCCTTTCTTCTGTGGATGCTTCTTCTGCCAGCTTGTTGCTTTTCACTTGCATATCTTCCAGTTTGTGGGAAATCAGACATATATCATTGGCGAAATCCAGATCCTCCATGTTTTGGAAACACATACTGACTTGATATTAGTGTTTAAAATCCTAATCTTGTTCTTTATGCCGACTGAAGCAGATTTACACTCTGATTTCAATGTAATGTAGGTCTATCCTGGTTAGTTTTTCAAATTCTCATTCATGTCACCTGTAGTTGGAACAAAGCTATCTAGAAAAGTGAAAGAGATGTTCTCCTTCAAATTTCTCTCGCTGATGATAATTGGTGCCTATAGTTGTTAAAGGTCAGGGATCTTCAACACCAGTGTCTTCTCTACATTCACTTGATATACTGTCCTCACCACTTCTTCTGAGAATTCATCGACTTATCGTTCATTTAATCTATAGATTAGAATATAAGTATCACAAATTTGCTGTTCCACACCATATTACTATTTTTAATGGGCTTTAACCAAACTTTAAGACGTATAATTACAGCCTGTTCTCTTGTTCGTAATGATAAAAATGATATACTATAAGAGACTGGAGGTATTCATTTTATATTAAAGGGCATCAAAATAACACTACTGGTAATTTTTAAAGCTTCTTTTATGAAATGTTTAGTAATTCTAAATCATTTCTGTGACTCCAGTATGAATGCGCTTGAGCTCCACAAGTCTACACTTCATATACTTTAGTCTTAGGACTTATTGAAGTTACGTAATGGTTTATCCTGTCAACAAGGTTAGGAAATTTAACTAACATGTGTTCTAGTTCAATTTAGGATATTATAAAACGGAATGCATATTCAGTAATGCCTTATTTGTCTTTCGAACAACATATGCCCAGATAAAGAATACTTATTTCTACCTGGAAACTGTCTAAAAATGTTACTTTTGAGAGTGTTTCGTTGAGTAATGACCTGGTTTCTTCGAAAATATGTTCCATTGGTTTCAGTATACACAGTTATCATTATTTGAGTAGTCGTAAAACCAGTGTCACGGATCTATTAAGTGGGTTTTTGGAATGATTTGTACCGTGGCGCTGTACTCATTATTTTGTTGTTTATTATATACTTGCATTGTTGAACCCGATCTGATAGTTATAATAATTTGTTTACCTGGTTAGACCAGGGATTTCTCATGAAGCAACATTACGGTTGAATTGTTTCTAACCTTACACTCATAATTTATTACTACTCAGGAGTCAGCTGTCACAGGTATACATATATATATATATATATATATATATATATATATATATATACTAGTGCCGAAATAACTTGTTGCGCACGCCGAGCCACCACCTAATTAGCTGACGTAGGGTTGGGATGGAAAAGAGTTGTGGTTGCTGAAACCAAAACATGGAATCACTCCATGTAGTCTTTCACAGCTAGCTGGTTTCAGCCAGTCACTTATGGAGGTATAGACTGTTTGGTTAGGGAATTGAGGACTCTGAAAACGGATGGCTGGAGACTATTGGTGATATGGTTCAAAATTGTTCTCAGTGGTGTAGATGCATTCCCTCTTTGTGATGTCGATATCCATTAAGCTTTTATTATATTTTTCTCTTTCCCATATTGCTATTCTTCCCTCCCTATATCTGTGCTTGTTATTATGATTCTTTCAAAGTTTTCCCTCTCTTTTTTCTGCTTTTGTGGGGGTAAATGAAGTGTAACAAGTTGAATTACTGCAATTCTGCACAAAGCTGTATGATAAAAATTCAGTCCGTCAGTCAGTCAGTCAGTGTCAAACTATAAAAACTGCATTATTAATTGTTAACTGTAAGAGAGGCACTTCTATAAACTATCTTAAACATAAAGCCAATTAGACGAAGCAATAAGAGGACGTAATTTGTCTGAATCGTGTAATGTGTATTTGCGCAACACACTTCAAACAATCTGATCACACTCACGGACTTGTCATAGGAATACAAATGAAATGAATAAAGAGTTAAGAGGTGAGAAAGTAGACTGTTTAGGTCAAGTTGAAAGGATATATTGAAGGTCCTTTGGTATCCCCATCAGTTGAATTGATGCTTCTCAGGTTGGTAGGTAGGTAGGTAAACGAGGTTGCTTCTTTCAGATTCCTCCCATTTATGCTGGCTGATTGTTGCCTGTTGTTGTTGTTGTTGCTGCTGTTTGCAAGGAATTTTCATCACCTCTGTTTTCTCTATGTCCACCTGAAGTGAAGTCCTATCTTCTCTGGATGCTTCTTCTACCGACTTGTTGCTTTTCACTTGCGTATCTTCAAAATTCAATACAATTCACAATTACAGATCTGTAGATAGGATTCTTGCTTTTAGTTGAATAGATGTATATTGCAAGTATTGTAAGCTATTAATGGCTTTAAGATCACATCAAAATTTAACGATAGACGACATGCACTGAAGAGAAAAAAAAACTTACTACTTAAATTAGTTGGATGCTTTTTTCCGCTCCCTCCAACAATAAACATGTGACCTATCAAAATTACCGCGACTTTTCTAATACAACTTTACTCTTTTCATGTCGGTATGCGCATGCCAAGAACCTTTCTAAATGGCATTAATACTAAAATTATTCTGCATTCTACTTCTATTAGCATTATTAAGTATGCAATTATTAATTAGGCTTTATATTTAATTTTAATAAACTGTTGAATTTAGAAAAGTAAAACGTCTTCTGGAAGAAGAGAAATAATCGAGATGTTCATGATGACATACAGCATGTTAATAGGCTGTTCGAAAAGGTCAGAAATGATGTGTCCAACTTCTAGTTCACTGATAATTCTATACGTTTGTGAATAAGTTTGTATAATATGCCATTTACTGACAAGAAGCTATAGAAACGAACAACTCAAGAACCCATTATTATTATTATTATTATTATTATTATTATTATTATATCCTTTAATTCCTAGAGGAACATAGGGCTTCCAATGTACGTCTCCACTTGATTCTGTCTTCTGTTGTACTTTTCACTTGCATCCATGTTAGTCCATACTGTTTCAACTCCTCTTCACATGATCTCCTCCATGTCACCCTTGCACTGACATCCCACTCGCCGCTGGCTTCCCTTTCAGCCTGGTTCCACTCGAGCAATGGCCTGACGCGCACACGATGTCACCCAGCGGCCTCCTCAGCGGGTTTCCAATCCATCTCAATCCACTTTCTCCTGCATATTTGTTGGTATAAGTCGGTGGCACAGTGGTTAGGACTCTCGCCGACCATGCACATGGTCCGGGGTTCGAGCCCACGCCGGCGCACACCTGATATCGATGGTCGGCCTGCAAAATTTGGGCTACCGATATCCACGCTGAAAATTCCATACTTGTACCAAAAATACAGTATGGAATCAAGCTGTAAATCAAAAAAAAATATTCTGAGGAGACCATAAGATGATATCTAGCATAAAGCCGCCGAGTAGAACCTGAATGAATGAACGGGTGTGGATAAGAGGGTAACATATAGGAGATCATGTGTGGAGGGAATGAGAGCCTATGAACAATCATGAGGTCAGCCAAGGAGGACTGCAGAGAACACGAAAAGGTGGATATGTGCGCTGCTGAAGCCCGATGCTCCACTTGGAACCCAAACGAGAAATAATAGTAATAATTATAATACCGACAGCCCGATCAACCTATTATTCGTTATTTGCATAAAATTATGCTTATGGCTTTGGGATAGTCACTGCTAAAAGAATTACCTATTTATGATGACCACGGCAGGGACAAGGTTTGGACGTTTTTCTTTTGCATACACAATGTGGGTTTGAGCTTTTAGATAGCTAGTTTCTCGGCTATGCCATATTATTATTTTGAAGGAATTTTTCGAATGGCGCTGAATGTCCATAACTGACTAGATGTTCTGTCACTGAGCTATCGACTCGCTTTCGTTCTCCTTTTATTAGCCAGGCTGGATAGTGTTCACGGGCGCGTTTTTCAAGTTGGTGTATCGCACGGCCGATGTACTCAGCTTCGCAAGAGCAAGTAAACTGGTATATGCATGCTGAAGTGGCCCAATGCGAAAGCTTGTCTTTCGTGTTCTGGCTGAACAGTTACTTGCAGGAAAACATCAGTCGTAGGCTTGTGGCGAAGCATGTCTTTCTCAGAGATTTGCAGAGGAGTTTACGAAGCATTACTGCTTCAGTGTCACCTTTGAATTCTAGATTAAGAAGAAGTATCTTCTTTAGGGCGGATTGGACTTGTTCAGAAGTCTCCTTTGATTTGAGATTCTTGTCTATGAACCGTTTTCCATCAGGGTTCCTCGGAGATTACTCAGTTCTTCAACAATCATCTCCTAGATGAATATCTTCTGAATCCTCGAGGAAAAAGCGTACATAAGTTTCCTCTTTCTGCTTAGGGGAACGAAGCTCTGAAAGCTGATGAATTGTATATGAATGTTTTCAGAGAGTTGTCGGCGTTTCCTGTCAGATGGACGTCGAGGAAGTGGAAAATTCCGTCGGATTCAGCTTCAAGAGTAAAGTCGATGTTTTGGCGGGCGTTGCTGAAGGTTTGAAGTAGGTTTTCAAGGTCCAGCTTCTCATCACAAATGATGAGAGTATCACCAATGTATTTCTTGTAGGGATAAGAAGTTGTTTTCGAGACTGGCCATAAAAAAGTCGGCCAGGAGGAGTCCGAGTAGACAGCCCATTGCTACGCCATCTGTTTGCCCGTAGATTTTATCGTTGAATCTGAAGTAGACTTTGAAGGTACAACGTAGTAACAGTTCGATATTGCATAATATGTCAATCTTCTCATTAATTATGATGCTACTTATGGCTTTGTAAGAGGAAGTTGTTGTTTTTCTCTCTCACCAAGGTAGCATGACCTTCCCAACCGACTTTTAACATAGACTGATGGGATACAGAACGCCATGGCAGCTTTGCCTTATTCTGAGTTTAGGGACAGGAGTGTTTGTAAATATGAACAACCATGGTATTAGGCTTTATGTAACCCTCTGTTGTATTGAACTGTGTGGTTTTATGCAAACTTGAATACTTCCTAATTGTACCACATAAAATACTATTACCTGTGTGAATGTAAGAAGTCTGAGTGATGACTGCTGTCATCCTTTATCGAATGTTCATTTCAAGGGTTGGGAATATTTGGATTTTCTGTAATGTTTATGTATAACTATACCAGCTTCTTGTTGGATGGATGTGTATTTTCTGAAGAAGTCTACGTATCCAACATTCAATGCTAGTAGAGACATTTCTGACAACACCAATCTATCATCATTTCATGATAAGTTTTTTCCATTTCTTTGCATTTTTGGGTAAAACATAGGGCTTCAAGCACTAGGATTTAAAGTTCCAATAGACGTTCATTACACCAGCAGAAAACAGTTACACGAACCGATTTACTGACAAAAACACGGAAGATAAACAGTTCAAACGGGTCACTGACTCATTTCCAAAGGAAACCATCTTCACGAATTCGGAATTCAAAAGTGATCGGGCTTCAGACATGCTTAGAAATCGTCTACCTTTTTGCTGAAAAATTTATAAGGATTTTCACCAGCTGTAAATTGTTCACCGTCTCCATAAAAGATAAGCTCCTTGTCTCGCCTCTTCTATGTTTATAAATCAGTTCAACTGCTCTTGTAGAGCAAGGTGTATTGGCCGTAGCTACAGAGTGGTTTCCACATGGACACGAGAACATATTCTAGTATAATTCATATGAATCATGATCAAGATTTGACCGAATATTTACAAATTAATTGGACGACAAGTGAGAAGTAGACATTGGTAAAAAATTATATTTGTAAAATCTCAGCGATATTGAAATGATTCATTCCAACATTTCGTTAGGCAATCTGGTCCGAACTTCTTCAGGGAAATTAATCGAAAATGACATAACAGAGGTTTCGGTATTAGATGGTTGGAGGCAATCGGCCGTAGGAAGCCTTGGACCTAGGTTTTGGTGCTAGTTGACACTCATCAGCATGGCGTATCTGCAACCTCGAAGGAAATCATATCCCTTCTGAGATTCGAACCCGCGTCACCCAGTGGGGCTGCAGTCAGAGACGTTACCACTGAGCTATTGCAAACTGGACTCGTAGAATTCAGTTTGCACTGAAGATAGGACTAGACACATTACACTAGTTACTGACTAGTGTACAATCAAAAATAACAGAGGTTTATCTATTAAAGGAGCATCTTTTGCTTTTTAAAACTTTGTCCAATCATATGATTATGCTTTTAAATGCTCGATCTCTCCTTAACAAAATAACTTCCCTTCGCAGCTTGGTATACATGGAGCGGCCAACACTGATTCTGGTAACTGAAACTTGGCTTACTATTGATATACCTGACACAAAGCTGATAATCGATAACTATAACATCCACAGGAATGACAGAGCAGACAAGAGAGGAGGCGGCTGTCTAATATATGCCTCTAAATCCACTAACTCCAATACCTTTACAAACCTAACTATCGACAAACTCCCAGAATCCAAGTGGATAAGCATCCACACGAATGAAAATAACATTCTTGTGGGATGTATATACAGAGCCCCTAACAGCCCTATAACGACTGATACGGTTATCGGAGAAATACTAGAGGTTGTACCTAAGCTGGAATTCGACTACAAACTAGTTTGTGGCGATTTCAACCTCCCTGGAGTGAACTGGGATACCTGCACTGGACCGAGAACCTACGAGGTGATCCTAGAAGCCATAGATGTGGGAGGATGGAAGCAGTGCGTACGCCTCCCAACACGACACAACAATATACTCGACTTAATCCTCTGTCACAAAATAGAGCCGATCTCGATAGAGGTGAGGGATAAACTCGACAACAGTGACCACAACATACTGTACTGCACCCTACCCTTACAACTAACAACTAAACACACACCTAAGAGTTCCCCGGTTTACTATCAATATAGGGACTATCGAAATGCCGACTGGGAATTCCTACCAATGCTCTTGAGAAGCTCAGACTGGGGTGAATACTTCACCAATAATAACTTAGAAGTAATACTAAATACCTTCTACAAGACAATCAGTTCGGTAAGAGACACAATCGCACCCCTGAAATCTGCCCTAAAGACACCAACTCTGTTCATAGATCGCAAAACGCGAATAAAACTAAGGAAACTAAAAAGGAGATTTTATTTATACAAAGAATTTAATGCATTACACCTGATACACGAAATATTTAAAAATTTAGATGAGAGACATAAAATGAAAGCACAAGTCGAGGAAAATAAAGCCCTAGAGGGCACCTCTAAAACCCAGGAACTCTGCAAAATCTTGCAAAAACGGATGAAGAAGGGTGAAGAAAACAATATCAGTCATTTAGAACACGAAGATATAATTTATGATGATCCCCAGATCATTAGTGAACTCCTGAGTGAGTGGTTCTCCAATAACACCAAAGCACATCCGTCCCCAATTCTCGACATAACCTGCAAAAATAACTACAAGTTAGGTGAAATAAACTTTAATATACAAAATATAGCATCGGCGGTAAGGACATTAAAAGCTAACAGTAGTTGTGGGATAGACGATATACCATCCGTCATATACAAAAACGGTGGTACGGATATGATTGTATTATTACTTAGAATATTTAATATCTCACTAGTGACCGAAACCTACCCTGAAACTTGGAAAAACACATATATATTACCTAAGCATAAAGGAGGGGCCAAAACTAGTGCATGTAATTATAGGCCTATCAATATAACACCAGTCATATCAAGGATCATGGAGAAAGTAATCAAAGACCAAATGTCAGACTACTTTCTAAAACATAAACTCATCAACCTGTCACAACACGGATTCCTCAAGAAAAGATCTTGCGTCACTTGCCATATAGACTTTTTCAACGAAGTCACCTATAGAAGAGATAGGAGAGAGCTAGTGATTATCCTCTATTTCGATATAAGGAAAGCCTTCGACAGAGTCCCACATAGTCTGTTAGTCGGTAGGCTATGCTCACTAGGGATATGCAACCCCCTCTACAATTGGATAAAATCATTTCTGTATGACAGGAATCAGACAACTAAAGTTGGCTCAATGACCTCCAGACCTAGACCAATCAGCAGTGGTGTCATCCAGGGGAGTGTATTGGGACCCCTTCTTTTCATTATATACATAAACAGTATATGTGAATGTTTTAGTATAGGCAAGCCAATACTGTATGCAGATGACTTGAAGGTGACATATACCTGCACAAATACAGATATCGGCCCAACTATGAACTCCATACATGAAGAATTAGCAAAAATGGATAGATGGTGTGACACGTGGAGACTTGAGTTTAATGTTGAAAAGTGTGGATGGCTCTGCATAGGCTGTTCCAACCTTGACCTCAACCTAGCAATTCAGGGCCACAAAATCCCCAGACTCAAATCTGTACTAGACCTAGGACTGAAATATTCACACAATCTATCATTTTCAGAGCATATCTCGAATCAAGTGTCGAAATCACGAAGGCTTATTGGTTTCCTACTCAGGAACTTCTACAGAAACGAGTCCAGAATACTACTGTACAAGGTATGTGTGCGCCCACTCCTAGATTACTGCTCATTCATATTCAGCAGTACACGCATAGAAGACAAACTGAAAGTAGAAGGAGTACAGAGGTACTTCACGCGAAAAGTACTCGGAACCGATAACGGCACAAACTACTCTACCAGATGTGAAATCCTGGGACTAGAAACATTATGGTTAAGGCGACTGCGACTAAATCTGTTACTCTTCTATAAGCTTCTTAACCAAATAGTGTATACCCCTGCTAACTATACTCGGTCCTCAGGTAACACAGGATACAACCTTAGGCACACTAAAGGTACAGTGGCTATAGAACCATGTAAAACAGCCACCAGGCAAAAGTTTTTCTTGATTAGGTATGCCCAAATATGGAACAAACTACCTGAGAAAATACGACTAGCAAGCACATTGGCCTCCTTTGAAAAGGCACTTAATGACACACTAAGTGAGTTTGTAATTGATACCAATGGTAATTCCCATGTAAGAGTTTCAGAAATCATAGGCCCATTTAATGTATGAACTCAGAGACTACACCTGTTGTTTGTTTTGTCTCTATTTATAATTCCAGACAAAAAAGCAGCAGTCATGACAATAACACCCATTCAACCAAGAGTCGATCAAACTATGTCTACCTGATACAAAGGGCGAACCATAATCAACATACGAATGAAATATGAGAAAACAAGGTAGAAACTTACCGCAACACCACATGAAAAGATAAAAGTTACTTGGATATCATTTATAATCCACCAACTGGTCTCCTACCCAAAAAGAATGCGGCGATGTTTTATCCAAAAAGGCGAGGAAATACATAAACCCACAGCAGCTGTTGTTAACACTCAGTGGGGGTAGGAGCCAACAAAGTAATCCTTTCAAAGCACATGTATACTTCAAATGGGCACGGAGACTTTGTAGAATACGTCATAATCCAAATCACTGCCTCTACAGCGCCAATAAACCTGGATATCTATGATATAACGAAAACATGCTGAAAGCTGCATCTCAGATCAAGTTGACTCATTCCATGGTAATGATCTCCTCCTGCGTGCCTTATTCGACATATTGAATGGAATGGTTCGCAGTTATTCTGGTACTAGATCGAAAAGAATAAAAAATTCACCGGTTGCTGAATCAAAAGTACTTCTCTGCATGTTTAACTGTATTCTAACTGCTATGATTAATTCCAAACCATTTATCCCATAATCACTCAAATTCCAGGAACGATCCAATTCTACCATTTAAAGAAGCTGGCGGACACGATGTAAATGAGTATTCATGATCTGAAATAAAGAAGCAACTGGTTTTCAACATTTTACTCAACTTACGAGTACAGTCCGCCATGCAGACACAAATGGAGCAAATGGGGAATTCTGGAATCGACCTCGGGACCATTTGATGCAGTAAAACAACTTAACATGACCTTATCTAATTTTCGCCTCCACGATCAAATTTCTTTCCTGTTATGAAACTACGATAAGACTGCTGAAAAATGGAATAAATATATCACTGATCTCAACATAATACATCAATAAACTTTAAGCCAAGGGTGCTGTTCACAACAAAGTTATATAGAATTGACTTCAAGCTTTATTTTTCCCAGATATCTGTATTACATTCATGTGATGTCTGGGTTTTTTGTTAATGCGAAGACAATATTTCTATATCTCTTTATGTGCTACACAAACAGACTTTATAGCAGACTGTTCCGACTGACTCTAATGTCAGAAAGAACAACCAAACTGTAAGTCCATTATACATCAAATTATGTGTAATTTATATAATAACTTATCCATGCCTGTACAATAGGTATGTTCCTGCATAAACAGGAAGGAATATATTATTATTATTAAAACAATATTTATGCATGCCTATACAATTGGTGTACCCTACATAGCTAGGGAAAAAAATGTACTTTATTATATTATCTTTACTAAATATGCTTATTAATATTATGTGTAAATTATCGAATTGATGATGCCTGTAAACTGGCGTCCCTCATGTAAAAAATGAGAATATATATTATTATTATTATTATTATTATATGAGTCATGAAACAAGTATCAACATGTATGGATAAACAAAGCTGTATGAACTGTGATCAAAATTTGACCTCAGCCTACTTTCGTTAAAATATATGTGTATATGCAGTATACAATGGCGTGTGTATGTGTGGGTGTGTGTGGGTGAATAGTCATAAAACAGAGGTCATGACAACCGTGATATTGCATTTATCTGCTCTTGTAATTATTGAAATCAAAACAAGATTTTGAGTGAACAATTATGGTTTCGATAACTTCTTCTTCAGGCTCGACAGTTAGTTTTAAATCCATGAATAATAGAGTACATATAGCCGGCCAATAAAGGCAAATGCAAAAAATAATACCGGCAACTGTATTGGGGTGCACCCAGTTTATTTCACCTCAATGTCACCCTTATTTTTGTCAACCTTTACGATTTTATACTAAGCCTACAAATTTTGTACCATCTTATTACAATTTGCAATTTAGCCTCTTTATTTTATCATTAGACATTATCGGTCAGCCCTCACATTCAGTGTCCCCTTTGTTAATGTGTATTTGTATGTATTCTGTGGTTATCGGATTTCTCTCACCCCAAGGACACTTGTATTCTGTTGATTATAAAACAACACTATATCACCCAATTGTTCATTCACACTGCATCACATTTTTCTGACTAAACACCCTATACACATTAATTGACTATGCTAACTAATGGACTATCATCTCAACTTACACATGCACCCCAATACAGTTTCCGGTATTATTTTTTGCATTTGCCTTTATTGGCCGGCTATATGTACTCTATTATTCATGGATTTAAAACTAACTGTCGAGCCTGAAGAAGAAGTTATCGAAACCATAATTGTTCACTCAAAATCTTGTTTTGATTTCAATAATTACAAGAGCAGATAAATGCAATATCACGGTTGTCATGACCTCTGTTTTATGACTATTCACCCACACACACCCACACATACACACGCCATTGTATACTGCATATACACATATATTTTAACGAAAGTAGGCTGAGGTTAAATTTTGATCACAGTTCATACAGCTTTGTTTATCCATACATGTTGATACTTGTTTCATGACTCATATGATTGGACAAAGTTTTAAAAAGCAAAAGATGTTCCTTTAATAGATTAACCTCTGTTATGTTAATTTCGATTAATTTTCCTGAAGAATTTCGGACCAGATTGCCGAACGAAATGTTGGAATTAATCATTTCAATTTCGGTGAGATTTTACAAATATAATTCTAGTTTAGTTTCTCCAAGGGAGAAATGAATGATTTGAGAAGCTCTATTTTAGAACACCTGTTGGGCTCCTGTCACTTTACCAACCTCAACCATGCTTTTAAGATCATCTTTTGAATTCATGTTAATCTGACGCGTTTTCTTCGTTCTAAACTTCTGAAGACAGTGGAGGCCTTGGCCATTCATTAATTTCAACCAGACCCTTTGTATTCAAAATAAGTATGTACAATCCCAATTTCTGCCTGGGCCATAGAGGGTAGACATTTATTTATTTTGTCTGTTTAGTTAATCTGTATACCTTTCCCCACTATTATTATTATTATTATTATTATTATTATTACTATCATTATTACCACTTGTCATTCTAAATTAAATTTTTTGGTAGTGTTGAATTCTATCTTATCAAATTTTATACCATGCTGTGTAATGTCTTATATTTGCCTACTAATCCTACAATTATGCGATCCCTTCCAACATCTATACATCCTATGAATTATTCTGTATATGACATTATTTGTTTTACCACTTGACCCTTGATAATTAACCATGATTATAGTGACACACATTTCAGTTGCATCTCATACTATTATTATTATTATTATTATATGTATTCACACTTCGGTTCAGCATTCCTCACGGGATATACTTTGTTAATATAAACAAAAATCATATATATGTATGTGATTGTGCAGCTTGATAAAAAATTCGTTGAAAAGAGTTCCTTTCTCTCTGAACAATAACCGTAACTATGCCCACTTATGTATTTGAACTGCGATTGCATAACTTATGGGGATGAAATGGCCAAAAAGATATCTTTGCTGAACGTCTTGTTTTCTTTCCACTAGTAGGTGTCGCCAAAAAATCCCTTGATAATAAATTGTTGATAATAATAATAATAATAATAGTATATTCTCATTTTGTACATGAGAGACGCCAGTTTACAGGCATCATCAATATGATAAATTACATATACGATTAGCAATCATAATTAATAATAATGTTTTAATAAAATACACATTTTTTCCTACTTGTGTAGGACACACCAAATATACAGGCATGGATAAGCATTATATAAATTTCATAAATTTGGTTCATGGTTAAGTTACATGGTTGCTGGCGTTTTTGTCTTAGGTCTGTGGGAACAATATGATAACCAGTCATTCAATGGAGCACGTCATGAAATATAGGAATATTAACTTCGCATTAACAAAAAAACCCAAGTATGTTTTGGATGGATTAAAAATACTTGGGAAAAAATAAAGCTTGAGGTTATTCCACAATATAACAAGTCATTCAATGGAGCACATCATGAAGTATAGGAATAAATAAATAAATTTATTCTCATGATACAGTACATGAGGGACGCCAGTTTACAGGCATCATCAAATTGTTACAGAAATAGGATCATATTATTCAGTCACAATTTACAGTCGATAGCAAAATATGTTTAACATGTACACTGGAGATTATACGTACACTTGATAAATGTTAATCCGAATAGTATAAAACATCCTTTTCACTTATGTACAATCATTTCTGTGCATAGTTGGAAAAATCCGCTAGATTTTCAGTGAGTGCAACACATCAGGAAATACAGAAGTATTGTCTTCGCATTAACAAAAAAACCAGGTCTTTGGTGGATGGGTTATAAGTGCCTGGGAAAAAAATAAAGCTTGAAGTCAGTTTTCATACATAATTTTCTTGTGTACAGAATCCTTGAATTATAGTTCATTGATGTGTTATTTTGAAATCAGTGATATGTTTATCTCATTTGATGTGCAATGTCATTGTTGGGAGTAAAATACATAAGCTTTAGACGCATTAATTAATGGATTTCTACTGCTTGTGGATATTTACTTCTCGTGAGGAAGGTTTTTGAATTTTAGTTGTTCCGACAGGAGTTGTGGATATTGACTGCTCAGCAACATTATGGATATAAGTTCATCACATTATCTCAGGAATGTTGGGTTGTAGTTGGTGATGCATATATGATGTCCGACGAGCGTACATCTGTCCATGTGATGTTGTGGTGAGTTATAACCTTTTTCATGTTGTCAGTTTATGTCCATTTTATTCCACTTATTGTGTTGGGTAGAAGTTTTACAAACGAAACTTCTTGTCTGTTTGAGGGTAAGTATCTTAATCGTTAATGTTTTATCTAAAATTATAAATATAGGCAAAAACAGCAGGTGTAGTATTTGAACTTATACATTAAATGGACCTATAATTTCGGAGGCTCTCAGATAGGAACTAAGACTACTGTCGTTTGCAAACTCGTGTAGTTTGTCGTTAAGCACTTTTTTGAAGGAAGCCAATGTACCTGCTTGACGCATTTCCATTGGTAGTTTATTCCATATCTGTGCATACCTAATCAAATAAAACTTTTGCCTGGTAGCTGTTTTACATTGTTCAATAGCTACTGTACCCTTAGTGTGTCTTAGTTTGTAGACACTGTCATCTGAAAGTCGAATGCCATTAGTAGAGGTAAAAACTAAGTGGTTTAGAAGCTTATAGTAAAGTGTTAAGTTTAGTCTCAGGCGTCTTAGCCATAGTGTTTCTAATCCTAGGATGTCACATCTAGTGGAGTAGTTCGCACCATTTTCGGTTCCGAGTAATTTTGACGTGAAGTACCTCTGCACTCCCTCGACTTTCAATTTGTCCTCTATGCGTATACTACTATACATGAATGAACAGTAATCAAATAAAGGACGCACACAAACCTTGTACAACAGAATTCTGGACTCATTTCTGTAAAAGTTCCTGAGTAGAAAGCCGATAAGTCTGCGTGACTTTGACACTTGTTTGGAGATATGTTCAGAAAATGATAAGTCATGTGAGTATTTCAGTCCTAGGTCCAATACAGATTCCAGTCGTAAAAGTGCATGGCCTTGAATTGTCAGGTCAAGTTCTAAATTGTTGCAACCTATGCAGAGCCAGCCACATTTGTCGACATTAAACTGGAGTTGCCAGGTGTCACACCATCTGTCCATTTTTTCTAATTCTTGCTGTATGGCGTTTAATGTTATTCCGAGATCTGTGTTCTTGCATTTATAGGTCACTTTTAAGTCATCTGCATATAGTATTGGTTTACCAACACTAAAGCATTCACAGATACTGTTTATATATATTATGAATAGGAGTGGGCCTAATACACTTCCCTGGATTACACCACTACTTACAGGTTTTGGCCTTGAGATTATCGAGCCAACTTTTGTTATCTGATTCCTGTCACGGAGAAATGATTTTATCCAGCTCAGGAGAGGGTCACATATCCCTAGTGAGCATAACCTGCTGACTAGCAGATTATGGGGGACTCTATCGAAGGCTTTTGTTATATCGAAGTATAGCACAATTACTAGTTCTCTGTTGTCCCTGCTTCGTGTAACTTCATTGAAAAAGTCTATGTGACAGGTCGCACATGATCTCTTTTTGAGGAATCCGTGTTGTGATGGGTTGATAAGTTCATGTTCTAGTAAGTTGTCTGACACTTGGTCTTTAACCACTTTCTCCATTATTCGTGATATTACCGGTGTTATATTAATAGGTCTATAGTTGCATGCACTGGTTTTGGCCCCTGCTTTGTGCTTAGGTAGTATGTATGTGGTTTTCCACACTTCAGGATAAGTTCCAGTTTCCAGTGACAGAGTAAATATTCTAAGTAACAAGACTACCATTTCCGTGCTACCATTTTTGTATATGACAGATGGTATGTCGTCTGTTCCAGTACTGCCATTTGACTTCAATGTCTTAATCGCTGAGTCTATATTTTGCATATTAAAATCTATTTCTCCTAATTTGTGGTTACTTTTGCAGGTCATTTGGAAATTTGGGGTCGAGTGCACTCTGGTGTCATTGCAAAACCACTCACTGAGGAGTTCACTTATTACCTGGGGATCGTTGTATATTACACCCCTATGTTCCAAGATGCTTACATTATTGTCTTTACAGCTTTTTAGACGTTTTTGCAATATCCTACAAAGTTCCTGAGTTTTGGTGTTACCCATTAGCGCTTTATTTTCCTCATGTTGTGACTTCATTTTGTGTTTCTCTTCAAGCAGTTTAAGAGTTTCATGTATTTGGTTTAACGCATTAAATTCCTTAAATACATGGTATTTCCTTTTCAATTTCTTTAGTTTTAGTCGCGTTTTCCGGTCAATAAATGGAGTTGGTGTCTTTAGGGCAGATTTTAGGGGCGCGATTGTGTCTCTTGCTGAGCCAACTGTTTTGTAGAAAATCTCAAGTGATGCTTCTAAGTTATTGTTGATGAAGTATTCTTCCCAGTCAGAACTTCTCAACAGATCTGGTAGGAATTCCCAATCTGCATTCTTATAATCCCTATATTGATAGCGCACCGGGGAATTTTTAGGTGTGTATTTAGTTGTTAGTCGGAGGGGGAGCGTGCAGTACAATATGTTGTGATCACTGTTATCGAGTTTATTTCCCACCTCTATCGAGATGGGCTCTATGTTATGACAGAGGATTAAGTCAAGAGTATTTTGGTTCCTTGTAGGGAGGCGCACGCACTGCTTCCATCCTCCTATGTCTATAGCTTGTAGTAGCTCTTCATGGGTTCTTGGTCCTGTACAGGTATCCCAGTTTACTCCAGGTAAGTTGAAATCTCCACATACTACTTTGAAGTCGAAGTCCAGCGTAGCTACATGCTCTAGTATTTCTGCAATAGTTATATCAGTCATTTCAGGGCTATTGGGGGGTCTGTATATACATCCCACGAGAATTTTACTTTCGTTTGTGTGGATGCTTATCCACTTAGATTCTGGGAGTTTGTCAGTATTTGGGTTATTGAAAGTATTGGAGTTAGTGGATTTATAGGCATATATTAAGCAACCACCTCCTCTTTTGTCAACTCTATCGTTCCTATAGATGTCGTAGTTGTCTATTACCAGCTTTGTGTCAGGTATATCAGTAGTAAGCCAGGTTTCAGTCACCATTATTAGTGTTGGCCGTTCTATGTATGCCAGGCAGCGAAGCGAAGATAAAACTTGGGCACTGTTGTGGTAGAGCATAACTCCATAACGGAGTGTTGTACAGTAATATTTACTGATGACCACGTTTCGAGCAGAAATTATTACCACTGATATTCGTATCAACGCACTACTCACACAACTTTTTACTTCATTTATATACATGAGTGAAAACTGATGATTAGGTATTTGAATAAAATCAATATTAGATAGAGTACCTTCAGATATAATAATATTAATGTTACCAATGAAATACAATCAGATGGGAAATAAGATGCTTTTTATAGTAAAATAAATCAATAACTTATCATAATATTATAATGTAAATTGAAATGCATTTTAAGATTATTTATTATCCTCAGATCAGAAACTTGGCGGGTCACAAAGTATATTTCCAAAAGGCTGCAGACCTTTCAACTGTCTTCGCTCTATACTGAAGATCAGATGGCCGGAAAGAATCACCAACAAGGAATTATGGGAACAAACAAAGCAAGAACCAATCGCCCAACAAATATGCAGGAGAAAGTGGAGATGGATCGGACACTCGCTGAGGAGATCGCTGGGTGACATCGCGCACCAAGCCCTCGAGTGGAACCCGAAAGGGAAGCGGCGTGTGGGACGTCCAAGGGTGACATGGAGGAGATCGTGTGAAGAGGAGTTGAAAGAAGATGGATTAACATGGATGCAGGCGAAAAGTATAGCAGAAGACAGAAGAAAATGGAGACGTGCAGTTGAAGCCCTATGTTCCACTAGGAACTCAAGGGAGCAATAATAATAATAATAAATTGAAATGCATTTTAAGATTATTTATTATCCTCTGATATGACTGGTGGTAATAATATCTTCCATATCTCTGCTATTTGCATTGATTCACTTCTATTGCATATGTTGGGTGCAGACTCGATAAACTAGGCAGGATTCGGTAATCAATCTCTTTCTCCATCTACCTACCTATTTTACTTTTTAGAATTTTGACTCTGTTCAACCCACCCTATTGTGTGGTTGTGTGTTAATGCATCCACTGCGATTGCTGAGTTATTTTCTAAATTACTTATCTTCATGGGATCCATCATTCTAACCTTAGTTAAATTCTTATGTTCTGATAATCTAACTACTCCTGACCCACTAGTATGACCTATGTAGTTGACTCAACTAACAGTCATTTCAAGGTATTTTGTAAATTATATTATTTTGTTTAATTGGGTCAACCCACTGGGTCCTTAAGCCTACACAGCTTGTCCTTCCTTCCTGAGTTTGTATGTTTGAATGCCACCCTAATCCCTGCTTTATTGAGAATCCTAATAGGGTCTCAGATGTCCGCTCCTTATATGGTAAAACTGTAGATGCCTTATATTCTCTCTTATTTATGTCATCACTATTAGTTTCACCATAATTTTAATTTTGCTTTTAACCATTTTTGATATTCCTAATGAATTTTATAGGATAGTTAGTTATTTAATGCCAACCAGCCATTCTTTTACCTGTTTCATTTCATCATTTAGGTATTTTCTTGAACTGCTTGGTGAATATCAGTAAATATTACTGCATAACACTGTGTGATTTTATCATAATACAATTTTATTCATAATGGACTGATAATGAATTAGTTTTGTTCTCTTAACTGGTTGATTTAACTGCTTTCGTAGTCCTTCTAGACAACATCTTCAGCGCAAGTCTGAGCATTTAAATTCTCCAATAATGATGATGTAATTGTATCTCCTGGTAACCACTGTCATGAATCGTTGTTAACTTACGTCTCCATTGTTCGTTTTTGCTGACTTGGAATTCAAACTTTCTTGCCAAGTAATTTGCTTTTTATTAGCTGGTAAATTTGATCTATAATAATGTGTTTGTTAATTGCTGTCTGATTCACTTGAGTACCAGGCTTCTAAGAGTTCCCTCAAAGTATTTTTGGTGTTTCCTCTGTTTAAAAATTCTTCATTATTCCAATCAAATTGGTATCCATACTTATCCACATGCATTGATACAAAAGAATATATATCATGTCTTTTTACAGCTAATTTGTGTTCTTAGATAATCTAGTGCTTATCATTATTATTGTTACCTTCGGTTCCTGGAGGAACATAGGGTTTCAGCCGCACGCCTACATTGCGTTCGGTTCTCTGTCAGCCATTTCACCTTGCTGCACATCTGCCCACATGGTTTCATCTCCTCTTCACTTGACCTCCTCCATGTCACCACACCCTCTCACTGATGACCGACTCTCCGCTTCCCATTCGGATCTCACTCGAGCGATGGCCTGGCATGTGATGTCACTCACTTGATGGTTTTCTAAGAGTATAGCCATCAGTCCACCTCCATTTCTTCTTGCATATTTGTCGCATAGTTGGTTTGTGCTGGGTTGGCTCGTTCATTGCCAGAGATCCCTCTCTGTTGCTGATCTTTTCTCGCCGGCCATCTGATCTTGAGTAGTATTGAGCGAAGACAGCTGTTGATGAAAGTCGCTAGTTTGTTCGAAGTGGCCTTCGCGACGCGGCGCCAAGTCTCTGACCCATGTAGAGTAACACTGACTTTACATTGGAGTTGAAAATCCGGATCTCATTTTTTATGCTGAGGAGTGCTGTTTATCTCCACAGAGACTTGAGAGCTACGAAAGCCTGCCTTGCTTTCCCTATCCTTGCTTATCAAAAGTGGTTATCAAATCCCTACTAACTGACTGTTGAAAAGCCTCCTTAGAGATTTTAAATTATGGTAAGAAGCCATGATCGATGAAATCTTTCAAGTCAGACAGGTAGTCACTGGTGACATTAAATGTAGCTCAGCAAGGAGGCTCTTCTCGGAGAATTCATTTTCTAAAGTGATACAAATGCATTTGTATACAATTTTTTCATGGATGAGGGTAGAGGTCCTTGGAGCCAGACACAGTAATCATTTTCATGCCTGTTTTGTTTAAAAGGGTTCAAAACACTATTCCGCATTGCTTCATAAAGGTTTAAATTTCCCCATGAGATATAATTTCTGAGTAAAAATAACCTGTATATCTACGATTGTACAGCTTGACAACAAATTCATTGAAAATAGTCTCCTCGCTGAATACTGTGTTCTTAAAACACTTATTTGCAAACAAAACTATGTTGTTAATCATTTAATCATAAACGTCTTAACACTTAAGCAGATACAAGGAGTCATTCAATGAACAATGAAATGGTTTCATCATGTATTATGTTTCATTTCTATGTATTGATGCAAATTTTATCGATTTCATTGAGGCCATCATATCTGTCTAAGTTGTCATGTAGTGATAAATTTATGAAAAATGTATGAGAGATTAGATCTCTGAGTACTACTCATCAGTTTGATCACTTACAATGCTGGCATAATATGCAAATCAGTAGTTAGAGTAAAAGAAACAACTAATCGTGACATTTGTGACACTCGACATAATCATAATAGTGTGAACTCTTTACAAATGGTGAAGTAGTCATCCATTTATTTTGTTTGACTTAGTACACGCATGCACACGTGCACATACCTTCAGGTTGATTCATTCATTCATCTTCTTCTTCTACTGTCAAGGAACTTGACCTTAAGTTCCTATGTGTGCGTCGGTGGCACAGTGGTTAGGACTCTCGCCGACCATGCACGTGGTCCGGGGTTCGAGCCCACGCCGGCGCACACCTGATATCTATGGTCGGCCTGCAAAATTTGGGCTACCGATATCCATGCTGGAAATTCCATACTTGTACCTAAAATACAGTGTGGAATCAAGCTGTAAATCAAAAAAATAAAATAATAATAATAATATTATTTACGAAGACGCTTAGAATCGATAATCACTATGACCGATTATTGACTTTAACTCCAAGATACCAGTACTTGCAATAACTTGTATTGGTCGGCAATTAAAATCGATATTGATACATAGTCGTCTATAAACAAATGTTTTACAAGGAATGTATTTTACTTTTATTCGTATTCTTTCGTCTTCTTTCAACTTGTACACAATTGAATCATTCGCGCCTTTGAGTTACCCGCCAACGGCGACCAAGGTCAATTAACCAACGTTCAATGATCACATTCATTTACATCTACAGTTGATGAAAACGTGTGTGATTTCTTTGAGATAGACTTCGTAAATGATTGATAATTTCTGTTAAGACTAGTCAGTGTTGCCATTTGTAAAATTCATTCCAAGACCAGCTCCTTTCCAAAAATTTTAAAACATTTGGATAGCGATATTTAACAACTGAGTTTATCTGAAAACCAATGTGATGGATGCATTTTCGCGTTACATGTTGAAAATATATGAATATGAACATCTGTAGATATACTTTATGAGTTGTATGGGGCATTTTTCAATATAGTGGTCGGTTTACAGAAAGTTGACTATGACAGGATTAATATGTGAATATTCCCAGTTTATATCCATTACAATATAAGAGAATCTTTCTAATAGACTTCGTATTCGTCTACTGCACACAGCTGAGGCAATCGATAGGTATTCGAACTATTAAACCTAAACTATGCATTCAAAAGAAGTTCGTACAGCCATTATCCCTCCCGTGGCCTAATAAGACATAACCAACTAAAGACTTCTACACCGCCCTTATTTATATTTCCAACCCCTTTCTTATCATCCCTTAATCTTATCACATCTTCATTAAAACGTGTTTCATTTCCTTCCCTTACAATCTAACGTTACGTAATCGGTTCATTTGTTTTTACTAGCCTTTATCGACTACTTCCACCTGTTGTTTGTTTAATCATACTGTTTTTCATTATTCGTGTTATCGCAGATTGCCTCATTTTTTCATCCTTATTACTGATAAGACCATTATTATTGTTATTACTATTATTAATATTATCATTACCACTATTATGACTAATTGCACAATTTATATTCACCATCGTATTATCCTATAGCAAAACACCATGATTGGTTTATATTGAATTTTTCTTTGTAAACTTATATATATTAGAGTTAATCCTGATGAGATCTAATTGAAAACAATATTGTTCGCTTAAATGTGTTGTTCTAAATATAAGAGAAGCCTGAGTGTTGTACTTTTCCCACTTCTCTTTTCTTTCTTTCTACGTGACCTACCATCTTCAAATGACATCAATCTTGTCAAATATACTGATGACCTAACTGTATCTTTGCCTGTCATATGTCAAAGTGACTGCTCTAAACTAAATGGCTTTTTATCAGAAGTCAGCCAATGGTCCAAGGAAAACGGTCTCACATTAATCCCCTCTAAATGCCAAACAGTCAGTTTCACCTTCAGGCATAAATCTGACAATAACAAACTGGTTAGCACTCACGAGGTATGCAACATAGATGGCACTGAAATAGAAACCAAACCAGAAATTAAATACTTAGGCGTCATTCTATCTTCTGATCTTTCCTGGTCGTCTCATCATATCTTGATGATTCCTAAGAAAATATTCCGTTTTACCTTCTACATCAAGAAGTTAAGACATTCTGGTATAACCCAACCCTAACTCCGACGATTCGTTAACTCCTGTATTCCGCCTATTATTCTCTATTGTTCCCCCTTAGTTTTTTCAGGGCTACTGAAGAAACACTATACCTTATTACGCAGGATGTTAAAGGTTGTCAGCAGGGTAAGCTACGTGCCACGTAACCAGCTTGTTAATATTCTGGTTGAGAGACACATGGACACATGTGAAAAATGAGCTCAATCCATTTTACCTAACTGACACCACCCTCTTCATTCACAACTCTCCCTTGTATCTCATCAGGCAAAACCCGAAAGCCTACATAGAGAGCAATATGCTCGCACTAGCAAGTACAAAAACTCAACCATACCCTACTTAGCCCGTGTTCTGTACGATAAAGAAAGCATTAGGCATGATACCTATGACTTATTAAATAGTCAGTAGAACAACTGGATCTCGTCTTTCCATCTCATATCATTTATAGGTACAAGGTTTTCTTTCTTTCTTTTCCTTTTCTCTCTCTCTCTTGTTTTTCTCTGTTATGTTTTGCTCCGTTTCTTTCTTCTGCTTACGCCAGTAAATATGCTAGTAGTATCTACTATTCTAACACCTTCAAACATTCTGTTCAATTTTGGCTTTGCTACCGACATGCCAATATGTTGTTGTCATAATGAACTGAGATCACCTTAATCTATGTAGAATTTTATTTATCGCTAATGTACTAACTGGATGCAATACTGTAGTGAAATGCTGAGAATTCCATTCTGTATTCGCAAATACTATTTTGGAATAAAGCTTATTATTATTGCTGGCTGATTCAAGAGGAGTCAGTTTATGTGTGTACGCCTGATGCTATAGGTGACAATAATAAATTATTGATTGATACAGTTATTAAAAATACGGATATCGTCTTAATTTCACATTATTTTTGTTTATTAGATATATCACACAGTCTGTAGAACTGTATTATTTACTGAATGACAAAGTTTCAGACACAACTAGCTGTTCACAATCATATCAACAATTGATGTGGTTGTAAACAGTGAATTGTGTTCAAAACGTCATCATCCAGTGAATAATACTGTTTCATCATTGTGTTTGAAATATCCAGTAAGCAAGTTGATATGGTATTAGGTAAAATTGAATAGTAGGTTGTTAATTCGGTTATTCTACGTCGATAACATCAGTGCATGATGTTTGAGCATCATAGTAAGCATCATAATAATCCGCTTGTTTCATATAAATGTGACCTTGATTTCTTGATATTTCAGTGTTCTTCTGTTCTACGAGTTCAATTCTCTAACTGCAAAGGTTTTATTATCCTACTAGTGAATATTTTGAGCTCTAATTTCTGCTAATTGAAAATTAATCTGAGCACCAGACTTCTAAAGGGAATTCTGTTGAATTATTTGTATGTCTTGTAATTAAGAAGCTTACATTTTCTCATCTAGACTATCATCCGTAGTTGTCTGTGTGCACTGATGTGAAGTAACATATAAACTTTCCGACTTAGATGGCTTGAAGATGGTATTTCAACTTCAAGGTGATGCATTCATAAGAGATTAGTTTTAGACAGAAGAAATGAACTGGGTTAAGCAACACTCATTTCACTTGCTAGCCAGTCAGATCAGAGTGATCCATTCATCAAACAGCCGTTTCCACTTTTAGGTGCTGAGCTCATAATTATAAGCAGTGTTCTCAATTCAACTCAAGTCAGAGAGCTGAATCACTTCAAACCATCAGAACAATGCTTTTATTGCATATGTTTGAGGCTACGAAACTGCACACGTGAGCATCAAGTTATTTTGGATTAATCTTACCGGGAGGGAGCAACACAGTTTGTGTAGATACAGTCATTCGAACTGATCACAGATTCAGACCAATACACGTCAATACTCTATTCCTGCCTCCTTTTCTCTACAGCTGCCTTTATTCCCTTGAAATCAACTGTGTGAAATAATAATATAAAGACATTATTGAATTGAAACATTCTCAAGTGTATGATGACACAACTATTTACACTTGGAAAAATGTGAGGATATTTTTCAATTATCCTCAGTTGACTGTGTGATAATTTCGGATTGTCACATGACAAGCATAAAACTGAAGATTTCCCCACGGGATACCAATAGTGGCTATAATAACACAAACATTACTGAGATGGTAATAATTTCTACTGACTACAAGCTCTAACCTGCTGTCATATTCTGTTCTCCTCTAATCTATTTTATTCGATTCTATTTCGTCAGCACAAACTTAACTAACATTCTACAGTATGTTGTGTTAACAAGAAGCGGAATACAATCCTCTTATTTTGTACTAATCGACACTCGTATACTCCATTCATCTGCATTACAATACGTTCATGTTCACACAGAAACTTGATGACAATAAACTCAGTTATGCACTCAGTTACTCAATCAAACAAACTGTATTCTCCTTCTAACGAGTATTATCTTGTCATCAATTGAATTACATATTCCACCACTTCACTTTATATAACTCGACCAGCCAGTCTCTCTCTCAGTATCATGAATGAAGCACATGTGATTGTGTGTAGTGAGCGAACCTACCTCGCCGAAGACATTGGCTAGTGGTCACGCTATGTCGTGAATTGGCAGCAGTTAGAAATCATGGGCTATTGGATCGGGTCCCAGCGGCTTAATGGTATACAAGCTCGCCTTGTAACCAGAAGGTCCTGGGTTCGCCCCTTGTCCGTGGGTGCGGACTGATGAAGAGCCCCAAACTAGGACAAAACAGCCGTCCAGTACTCCCAGCTGGTTTTCCAATGGTTCTCTAACTAATGTCAGCTAACGATGAAATCCTGTAACCAATCAATCAAATCCCTACAAACCAACATTTGAAAACCTACTATTATTATTATTCAGTTTGAAGTATGCGCTGAAGATGTCACCCAGTAGGGCGATGAAAGCTTCGCAAACTAACCATCCAGCTCAGAGAACAAAACCATATCAAAATTATCCACTTGAGCTACAAATCTTCTCTATCATATATAAATTGAGTTATAATATGAAGTAATGATCACTGCTATTTTTATTGCTATTGTAAGTTCAGTGTTAAAGTCCAACTGAAATAATCTGATGATGTTAGTCTGTACAGACGTCTTGAATACACTTCGTGTTTGCTATTCGTCTTTGTCATACTGAACAAACTAACTCTTTCCAGAGTAGAATATGAAATGTGACATTTGTCTTTCAATGGGGATGAATTTTATCATGTGAGGGGAATATTGTGCGTGTATAGGTGGGTACGCGAATGTGTGTGTGTGTGTGTGTGCACTATTACAAAGTTCACATTGAATACATAGTGTCGAAGCTCTTGATAAGAAGTTTCACATAACATTTTTATTTCGAGACAATACATGTGTTAATTAGATATGTGAAAATCTCGTGCATCATAGAATGTATTAATTCGCTATAAACATATTTCGACAAAGGAAGAAAGGCTCAGTGTATGTAGGTGAAGACAGCTTGAAATGACAAGGGTTGCAATGGAATAAATTGTATTTCTGCAAATGTTAGAACGATAACACAGAGAATAGAGGGATTCATGATGTCAAGCAAACCATAAGTAATATACTAACTTATAGTGTTATTAGACGACGGGGTCATTTACTGCATACCAACGAATTTCAATTTCGCCTTAAGAGTTCGACACCTAAATATTGCTGAGACTTTGGGGATTCATATAAACAAGCTTAATTTATGCATCCAAAAGAAGTTAGTTCGGACATTATCATTACCTTGGCCATCTAGGTTTGAATGATTCTAAATTTTTGTGGAATTTTCCTAATTTATTTGATATTCTATTCGCTACTCTATCTTTATTATTATTATTTAAGCATCTTTAATGAACTGTAATTCCATTGATCTTACTTTACAGACCGATATTATTTAAAAAACACTAATATTGTCATTGGCTACTAATATAGAATATTCTGTGTATATAAACATATAGACAATTGTAGAGCCAGAAGAGGAATTTATCGAAAGGAATATTCTTTGCTCGATTATTTTGTGTGTTATAAAAATTTAAAAGACTGATTAATGAATAAATAATATTCTTCTCGATAAATTTCTTCTCTTCATCATGTTCTACACTTATATGGCAGTAATAATTGAAGAAGTATTCTTATTAACAGCATTAATGCCGTTTTAATTTTCTTTGGATGAATAGTATCGACAGGGGATTACATTTTAGAAGCAACAGTAAGAGAGAGAGAGATAATATACATCATTATAACACTAAACTGCATGAATATCAGATAAATTAAAAGATCCGTGGCAAAAAAGATACTTTATATGAACCTCGACTTCAAAAAGGACCTACTTAGTGACGTCCTCAGAAGGAGGATTTCCACCTCTTTAAGAAGAACTTCCCCTGCGGCAACATTGAGAGTAGTGTTCTTCAGTCGCCCGCTGATCTGCAGAAGCCCAAAGGACAAGATCCCACACCTGACCACTTCTATGTGTATATATCAGTTCACCTGTTGCTATGTAGCTAGGTACATCGGTCGTTCAACGCGTATCCTGTCAAAAAGGGTCAAAGAACACTATCGAGCGTGGCTATAGAAGGGAAGTAATGGCCGTATAAGAAGTACAATAATCGAACATCTCATCAACACTGGTCATTCCATCTCAACAAACGCCTCCTTCAAATTAATCTACAAAGTGAAGAACAACCTTCCAAAGACAGTACGATTCCGTCTTCTTTGCATCTCAGAAGCCTTAGCCATTTAGTTCGAGGAACCAGAACTGTGCATACAAAAGAAAATTATTCAACCTCTTGTAATCTCATGTTAACAACCCCATTGATTTGACTAAACTTTTGTTTGTATGCTTATTCTTCTAGCTACTTAAAACCCTTGTGTAATTCTGTATATTATTTCGTTTCCATGTACACCCTGAGCACAACTCTTTCATCAAACTATTCATACTATCACGTAACTCTTACTTAACAGTCATTTATGACAACTTATCACTTTTGTTACTACCCTCTTATATCAACATCCATTTCATCTGAACTTACTAATTGTATTTTCGTCTGACAGATTTAATGTATATACACACACAAAATAACACATATATATTTGCGATTGTACAGCTATGAAAATGAATTCGCCTAAAAGAGACTCTTCGTTGAACTACTTGTCATTTGTCTATATCGTTCAAATGGCAATTGTTCATAAATTAAAGGAAGTAACAGAGAATTTATGAATTTATAGTTTCTACAGCCGGCCAGGATAGAAATAGCGTCTGAACATGCCTTATCTGAACACAGAGCTCTGGTTGAGGTAAGCGAATTGCATTGGCTCCCACTGTTTGAAGCTCTGTGTACAAAAGAAGCAGGTCCAGACACTGCTGCTACCCTAGCCTGCTATCAATTCACCTGCTCGTATGGAGCTAGGTATATCTATCCTTCGACCCGAATTTTGTCCAAGAGGGTGCAAGAACACTATCCTGCATGGTTACGAAGAGGTGGAAGGGGAGCAATAAGAAGTGCGATCATTGAACATCTGGTCGGCAATGATCACCCTATCTCTATAGCCTCCGCCCTTAAAGTCATCTACAAGGCAGAGAGTAATTTACTCAAATACCTACGTACCCGACTAATCTGTATTGCTGAAGCTTTGGCTATCGAAACAGAAAAGCCAGATCTCTGTGTTATTAGTCTTTCCTTAACGCGAAATTTGTGTAAACAGTTGGAGTTTTTGATTTGGTTTATTCTCTGAGCTGGATTTAATTTGCGTTGGAGTTAATATGAGAAGGCTCTTTATTCTCTCATCTGATTACGTAATCTTTGTCTTTAACCTCACCCTCCCTTTTATAATCTGTAATTTTGCTTGTCTCTTGTTTCTATGATTTGAGCTAAACTCAGTACATTTTTACCTAATTTATCAGTCACGCTGCATCTAACACCTATCTCATCTTTATCATGTAACTCCTTTACAACTGTATGCATACATTTATTTTGTTTGACCTTGAACTGTCTGTGTAAAAATCACAAAAGCACAATTTTCTGATCACTGTTCACTAATTGTGGAACTATCTGTCAACTGACTTCATGTAAAGTTTGCAAGTATGTTAAAACTTTTCTGTACATAAATGTCATAATTTATTTAGGCTGTATACACAGGTAGCTGATGAGAATCCAACGGAATGCGATAAATGATGGTACCATATTATTCTGCACAAACTACTGTTGTTCTTGCTTTGTTCAAATTCATCAAGGGGAATAAATGCAGAAAGTTTTATGGGATTGTTAGTTCTTTAGCACTAATACTCTTTCTGCCTACTTCATCAGAAAATACTGCACTGTATCACTGTATGACTTTATGAAACAGATTTACTGTATGGAGATTTCAGCTCACTGAATTGGTTTCAATCTTATGAACTTCTATTCTATTTTGTATACTAAATAAATTAGAATTTAAGACAGTTAGGCCTTTTTATAAACTTGGATAGTGTTATTACCGCGTCGGTGGACTCTCGCCGACCATGCACATGGTCCAAGGTTCGATTCCCTGCCGACGCACACCTGATATCTATGGTTGGCCTGCGAAATTTGGGCTACCAATATCACAAGCTAAAATTTCCATACCTGTAGCAAAAATACGGTGTGGAATTAGGCTGTAATCAAAAAATAAATAAAACAATATTATAAGACAGAGATTATCTGAAAAACGATGTGATGCATCTGCAAAATGCCTTTCGAACAATCTAATCCCTCAGACATTTACTCATGAAGTCACTTTGTATGAAAAATAAAGGTCGATTAAATTAAACAAAGTGACAAAATGGATTTAAGTATAATAGGAATAATTGACACAATGTTTGGTTATTTAATCAGATAAGGACTACCAAGGTAGGTTGAGAGTAATAATAAACTGTTGTTGGATATGATATATATCCATATAATATGTGTGTTTGTTTGACAGTCTGATATATTTTGCTATGTATATATGGATCGATATTTCATTATAATTAGCCAATCATGTTAAGACTGTCTATTGATTTGTCCATTTTGAATATTCGCTCACACACTTGTGTTGACACACTTGTTCGGACATTTATATATTTTTGCTCTCACACTCTTGTGTGACATTTTGATTCTCCTTGTGTTTGGAAAACAGAAGTATCATTGCAAACCTATTGGTCTTCTGATTCCCGTCTTTCTTGCGTCAGGACTATTAAATTCTCGACCAGTACATAACAATAATTTGGCGACGAGTACATAATAGGATACACAGGGTGTCTTGAGTTTATTAATAGCTGTAGCCTTGGCGAATTTCACTAAGCGCCCTTGACCATTTTTATAGACGACCTTAAAGCCTGAGTTAACATCAGATGTTTAGCTACAGATGAAGCTGGTAGTCTGCCACTTGAGTCTATCGATTTCCGAAAGTCCATCTATATGTCTAACCACTTTAGGATATGCTCTTCCACCCTTACATGCGAAGCACGATTACTCCTCCCTATGTATGTGTAACCACACGCACACGTGAATTACTTAAGTAGTGTGGGATGTGACATAATCACTTGGGCAATTTTGAGGTCTCCAATGGACGATACTTTACACTTTTCCGGTAATTATAAACCGAGCTTCATAATAGGTTCTATAAATGACAGAGTTTACCATCTGTCTTAAAATCCCACTGTTTACTTCCTCATTGTATACTAATTTGATGCAAACATCTTTCATAAGAACAGAATACATTTCAGCTTTTAAAGCAAGCTGACTTCCACACAGATTCAACAATTCTAAAGGATATCCGTCTCCACCAGTGGTACCCATCAGTATTTTAATTTCATCCTCTATAACATCAGCCGAAGAAATACGCTGAATTCTGTCGAATAAACACTTCACCAAGGAAGCCTCTCTTATTCTGTAGTGGACAAAAGCTGTGAAAATGTAAGTATGGTCCTGTCCAATTAAGCTTTTTGTGAATTGATCGCTTTACTGAACCATCGAATCTCCGACTCAGAATTCTGTCTAAAAATGTAAGTTGGCTGCAACGTTCTTCGTCGCATGTATGACGCAAATACATCTAAGTTTTTTCAGATACACTCCATCCTTTAATAACACTAAAAGTTGGTATTACTTATGGTTTGCTTGACTCCGTGAATTAGTCTATTCTCTGTGTTATCGTTCTAACATTTGCAGAAATACAATTTATTCCATTGCAACCCTTTTCATTTCAAGCAGTCTTCACCTACATACACTGAGCCTTTCTTCCTTTGTCGAAATATGTTTATAGCGAATTAATACATTCTATGATGCACGAGATTTTCACATATCTAATTAACACATGTATTGTCTCGAAATGAAAATGTTATGTGAAACTTCTTATCAAGTGCTTTGACACTGTGTATTCAATGTGAACTTTGTAATAGTGCACACACACCTACACACACACACAATATTAAACTTTTGCTGCAATGGCATTATTCTGGTTGTTTGAAGTGATTCAGCTCTCTGACCTGAATCGGATTGAGGACACTGTTGACAACGATGAGATCAGCCCCGAACTAGCGAAACGGCCATTCGATGTTTAGATCACTCCAATCTGGCTGGCTAGCAAGCACTACATGTTGATGTGAGTCGTGTCCATTTACTCATGTCAGTCAATCAATCAATCAATAGTACATAATGTGATGCCACTACACTTGCTCTCCTGATTACCATGTAAGTTACCATGCAGAAAACACACTTCTGAAGGGAACCATGCTGAAATGTCACCTAGAACTGTGCAAATCACATATTGCTAGTTTCAAAAAACAGTGTTTGTTATTGATAAAATTAAGTCACACTTTTGAACTACTGGATCACACTCAGTTGTCTAAGGTGAAATCATTGTCGTGTTCTGCATCCGTGTTAGATTTAAATGTTTTTATGCTTTATGAGTGGGTTTCCAACACTGACTGCATGCAACAGTAAAAATTAATTTGAATGGTGTTTCGGGAAACGTAATCCTTCACATACATTCATATATCTACTAAATGTGGAAGGATTCATCCAATGAAATTATTTTTTGACAGACTACACCGATGACAGCGTTTTTTTTTTTAACAAATACATCTGAAGCATTTTGTCATGCTTAGTTAAATGGAGTATTCATAATCGTTTAATAAACTTTCGAGAAATGTTTATCAACTCGTACATTAGGTGAAGTCATCTTTCTGTCATTTTGATATGCATCTTACCTCAAGGGTATATTTCACTCATCCTTGAGAACAGTTTTTTCCCAGCATTGCTGTTGTTGTTGTTGTTGTTGTTGTCAATATCATTTTTTTGTTTTCCTGACCTTCTCTCCTTAGTAGCTTTTTCTGTAGACTATGCAGCACCTCTGGTAGAAATAAAAAAATTGGACGAATTCGCTCTCAGGACTTTTGGAGAGAGAGAGAGAGAGGGAGGGAGAAATGTGTAACTTATTAGTTAATGAGAGATACATGTACAAGTCGATAAGAAAAGTAAGTGATAGGAAAGGACCAAGACTTATGCAAGAAGGCAGATATCATGAAGATACCAGGCAATAACAAGAAGCATCATTCAGTATCAGTAGGAGAAATTTGAAAGAGATGAACTTCTGGAACGTGCCTAAACAGCTTCCTTTCAACTACAGGCAACACAAATAAAGATGTCTAACCTAGTAAGTATCAGAAAAGTAAAACAGACATTTATTGATCTGAATTGTGTGAGGATGCCTTATGCACTCGCCATAAGGAACAGGATCTGCATATTCGACACTGAATAAGCAACGGTGAACTCTGACAACGAACCAACCAAGAATCTATTACCCAACAAATATGCAGAAGAAATTAGAGATTGACTGGACACACACTGTGAAGACCGTCGAGTGACATCACGCGACAGTCTGTGGAGTGGGATGTGAAAGAGAAACGATGAATTTGGCGTGCGTTGAAGGATGACATAGATCAGATGATGTAAGGAGCAGATGAAATTTTATAGTCAGTCATAGATACAGAGGACTCCAGAGAAGAGGAATAAATGGAGAGATATAGCTGAAAGCGTGTGTTCCACTCTGAACTCAAGGGAATATTAACATTAAGAATACTTACCTGTGCTATATTTTGTCCTTTTCTACCCCACTCTTCGCAAACACTTTGTTTTGTTAGATGTTTTCAAACGCACAATAAGTAGCTCATGTATTGGCTCCCTTAAATTTTTGTTTATTTTCTCAAAGTGTGCATCTCATTGATGTGTTTTGTCACACTGTCATTCTCCAGTGTATTTTAGGTGTTGTGATGCTCAAACATCACGCACTGACGTCATCAATGTAGAATAATCAATGACATGTTTACTAGTCAATTTTTAAATTAACTTTACCTAACTCCATACCAACTTGTTGACTGGATATGTCAAACACAGTGATGAAACAGCATTATTTATTGGATGACGACGTTTCAAACACCATTTACTGTTTACAACCTCATCAATTGTTGATATGATTATGAACAGTCATGTGTGTGTGAAACTCTGACATTCAGTGAATAATATTGTTTCACTGTGTGTGTGTGTGACTTAAGCAATAAACAAATTAGTATGGAATTGCATTCAGCCACAGTACTGGCCTTATATGTGTATATTTTGCTTGCATTTGAAGTGAAACATAGGGCTTCATGCTTGAACTTCCGAGTTTCAGTAGCCGTAGTGAAGTTTTAGGCGGTGGAGTAGTTAGCCTTATTTCCAACCTTCCCTGATTTCTGCATTTGCTGGAGTTTATGCAAGGTTTAGAAATACGCCTGCCGAGTCTTGCTCATGTAGGTGGTTGGTGAAGACTCCACCACTGTCCCACCTCCCACAAACGTTTTGTATTATGATTTAGACACTTAAGATCTTGCTTTTCCCCTCTTGGTAAGGATTCTTTTTGCATTTGACACATAGCTAGTTAGTCTGTCTAATTCGGTCCGCATTTATTAACGGTCTATATCCAGCAAACTGAAGCCAATCAGTAATTTGATTGGGCATTAAACTTTCTGAAATGTGATACCGACTCACCTTTGGTACTAGTAGAAAATCGAAACGACTGTCTACCGGAGACCAATTATTTCACCACACTGCCATTTGAATCAAGCAAATATAGCTACATATGTGAGCAGCTGCACCGTATAGTTGTAGTTGATGGATGGAAAGCCTTAGAGAAGAATACACATACAGATGCTGTCAGGGAATAATACGGCTTATTCTACTAGATACAGGCACTACACAACCTGAATGGCAATCTAAAAACTATCCATTGTGTTTTGTTATTTTAGTGTACTGAGCAAAAGGAGGCAGACTGTCTTACCATATTTGATATCTTTAATAGACAACAGAAAGTGCCGCATTTTGACTGACCTCCATTCATTCCTTGGGCGTGTGTTGTGCGGTCAGGAAGAAATATTTGTGGACATCTTAGATGGAGAAGAAAATGAGTTTCTAAATAACCTTCGATTAGCCTACGGAACAACGCTGAATCTGAATCGAAATGTATGTCTAGTGGTAAAATAAAAAAAGCCCTGAATTTCCCTCTCTCAATAAGAACCACGAAATGAAATAACTTATAATCTGAAGTCGGAAATTTCATACCTGCTGATTACATAGAGGATAGAATCAAATGAAGGAGAAAATAATAGGAAACAGTTATGAACAAACGGAAAACCAAAGGAAACAAATTATGATACGCAAATCAGCCCTTATGCCAAAATAGGAAGCAAATATTACCCATGGCGCTGTATGTTACTAATTGACTGATATGGATGAGTAGTTGGATATCACCCACATCCACCAGTAGTGCTTACCGACTAGATCGAAGTGGTTAAACACTGGAATGCCGTTTATCTCATTTGGCATCGAACTCATCTGTTGTTTACCTGGTTCCGGTCATCTCAGGGACCATAATCAGCTCAAACCATCAGAATTTTGACTAGCTACTTCGGCGAATCGGTAACACATGGGGTCAAATTCACACTTTTCAAATAAACTCTCACCAATTGATGATTTGACTGATATCCAACTACTCATTCAAGCAGTCAGTAGTACATAGCATCAGGTAGTTATGCTTACTTTCTTGAAAGCCATTTATAGTATCTAACAAATCACACATTGTGGTCTGAATAATTTCAGTGATAAGATTTCACGTTGAATTGTATAAATTACAAGTTGAGAATTAATTTGTAAATTGCGAATGTGATCAATTATCATCCAGCCTTGATATAACGAAACGGACATCTACCAATCACTGAAAGTTAACCATGAAAGTCAACATAAATGACGAATTGCAACTGCTAAATAACAGAAATAGCTAAATAAAAGTAATACATTGGGTCAACTTCATCCGCTCCTATGATGACAACAACGGACCAACACAATGCTACCCTTTAGTTTATGAAACAGCCGGCCTAGTTTCCTGACAGTACTACTAACTCAAGCAGTGAATAACGAAGCTCTTTCGTTACAATAATATGACAGATTTGTGTGTATACAGCTATTTAACTACTGGACATTTTAATGGAAATTGACTATGCTTCAAGGTACATAAAATGAATGCGATCATTCATTCTGCCGTCAATTCTCAATGCCAAGCCTCTACATCCATATTCACCTTACCTAACCAAATGCCAGACAGGAAGTTACAGAATATTGTTTGAATTTCATGATAGATCAGATTCATTTCATCGAAGCTCATGTTAAGTCACAAATAAATTGTGGATACCACAAAGAAAAACGAGACCGTAGGGTCAATAGCGAGACATTTTTATATGATAAGTACCTCACACATAAAAAACAACAAAATAACTGTGGTTTCTGTGTATTTTCGTCGACCCAAAGTCTGACTGATCTCTACTGCGCCGCGTTTTTCACATATCCCCTCCCCCTACAAGTATAGTTCTATAACTGATTTTAGATAGGAGAGATCATACGAGGGCAGACGTATTATTATCTCCTGTCAAGGAACTTAACCTGAGTTCCTATGATTTGCGATTGACAACTACTCAGTATGCTTATTGACTTTAACTCCAAAACACAAGGACCAATAAGAAATTATTCTCTTCGGGCAGTTGAAATCAATACTCTGTACAAAGCCTGTAAACAGATGTTTTACAAATAATGTATAGTACTTTTATGCGTATTCTTTCGTCTTCTTTCAACTAGTACACAATTGAATCATTCTCGCCTTCGAGTTGCCCGTCAATGGCGACCAAGGTCAATGAACCAACGTTCAATGTTCATATTCCTTAACACCTCCTATCTGTGGTCTCCATTGTTATTTCGGTCTTCAATACGTCCTTTCAACTTGATCTGTAACTGTTTTCTCATCCCTGAATGTGTCAGTGGCACAATGGTTAGGACTCTCGCTGACCATTCACATGATCAGAAGTTCGATCCCCTGCCGACGCATACTTGATATCTATGGTCGGCCTGCAAAATTTGGGCTACCAATATCACATGCTGAAAATTCCATACATGTACCAAAAATACACTGTGGAATCAAGCTGCAATCAAAAATGAAAAAATATATATTCCTGTGACAAATCCGTGTGTGTGATCAGACTGTTGGAAATGTGCTGCATAAATACATTACACAACTCAGACAAATAACGTCATAATTCAAAGTATTTATCAGATACAAGTAGTTGACTATTCAGCATCTGAACAAGTTCAAAACGCTTTTCGTAACGCGCCAAGTCTTTGAACCTCATAGAAGCAATGAATGCCACGACATATTTGCTGATAGTTCTAATCATGTTCCTCATGCTGAGTGCAAAAGATTCTTTTGATGGTTAACCACGATTATAATCACAAATATCTTGAGGCAATCCACATTAATACACACATATATATATATATATATATACATATATAATACAAGGCTGCCTACTATCTCCAATGATTTTCCTGATTTCAGTAGATTGGATAATGCGACAAACAGCGGGCTATGAGGAAACAGGCACAAAATGGACTCACACAAAAAAATCGAAGGATCTGGACTTCGCCGATGATATATGTCTGATTTCCAACAAACTGGAAGATGTCATTCAAGTGAAAAGCAACAAGTTGGCAGAACAAGTATCCACAGAAGATAGGACTTCAAGCGAATATAGAGAAAACAGAGGTAAGTGATGAAGATTCATGGCCAACACCAACAGTTACAACAACAGACAAGAATCAGCCAGTATAAATGGGAGCAATCTGAAAGAAACAACCTCCTTTATCTTTCTACCCACCTTCCTAGGAAGCGTCGTTTCAACTACAGGCCGACGGAACTGACGAGGATATCAAAGCCAGAATCGGAAAAGCAAGACAAGCTTTCAATACTCTCAAATCTATTTGAAGGTCAACAGCGCTCAGCATGACAATGAAAATAAGATCCGGATTTTCAACTCCAATGTGAAGTCAGTGCCACTTACTACACGGATCAGAGACTTGGCCATCGCGTCATAAAGAGCATCTCAAGCAATCTACAAACCTTCATTAACAGCTGTCTTCGCTCAATACTAATCAAGATCAGATGGCCAGCCGGAAAAGATCAGCAACTGGGATCTCTGGCAATGAGCGAACCAACCCATCAGGAACCGATTGTGAAACAAATAGGCAGGAAGAAATGGAGATGGATTGGCCATACACTGAGTAAACAAGCCATCAAGTGACATCACTAGACAAGCCACTGCTCGAGTGGAACCAGGCCGAAAGGGAAGCGGCGAGTTGGTCGTTTGTGCAAGGGTGACTTGGAGGAGGTCATGTGAAGAGGATATGAAAGCATGTGGGAAGACTTGTAGCGGGGTGAAAACGTTGGTGGAGAACCGAAGGCAATGGAGACGCACGGGTGAAGCCCTATGTTCCTCTAGGAATTAAAGGAAATAATAATATATAAAACTAGGTGTGCGTTAAGTACTGCAATAAGCCCTACTACACAGGAAAACATACAACCTCAAATACTAAGATTCAAGAGAGGTGAGACATTCAAATTTAAATTGGACAATGGCAGAATACTCGACAACCACGCATCTGATCCGGTTTCAGCCGGCGCACTCCAAAACTGCAGCAACTCAATAGTAAGCCTAAAAAAGAATAAACGTTGAACGGGAGACTAGTAACTCTAACCCACAGTACTGCAAACGAAACTATGAAGCTGAAACTTGAAGCCCTCGGTTACTGTGGCAGAATGTCATTCCATACTTATTTGTTTATTAGTTATGTCACACACACACACACACACACAATGAAACAATATTATTCACTGAATGTCAAAGTTTCACACACAATTGACTGTTCATAATCATATCAACAATTGATGTGGTTGTAAACAGTAAATAGTGTTTGAAACGTCGTCATCCAATAAATAATGCTGTTTCATCACTGTGTTTGACATATCCAGTAAACAAGTTGGTATGGAGTTAGGTAAAGTTAATTTAAAAATTGACTAGTAAACATGTCATCTGATTATTCTACGTTGATGACGTCGGTGCATGATGTTTGATCATCATAATATTTAAATTACAGTGAATAATGAAAGTCCGAAGGCAAACTATTTGTAATAAATGACAAATCACAACAATGAAATTCACACTTTGAGTGTATAAACACAGAGTTGAGTGGAGTAACAAATTTGACATTAATTGTACACCTAAAATGCTCTGACAAAATCCATTATTGGCATAGTATAGTGGAGAAAACAATAACAGAACGTGTAGATGGCCATTGTTATTATTATTATTGTTATTCTCTTGCGTTCAGGGTAGAACATGCGGCTTGAGCAGCATATTTTCATTTCACCGTCTTCTATGCAGTCATTCTTAACTGGCTTCATGACTGCCCATGAACCCTTTGTCATCTACTCCATATGACCGTCGAAGCCACACGTGGCTTGTTGTTGTTCCGCATCCGAGATCCACTCGATAGCCTGCACTGCACGTGATGTCACTCGATGGTCTCCTCAGTGTAATGTCTACTCCATCTCCACTTTTTTAGACATATTTGTTGGGTAATAGGTTCTTAGTATCTTGTTGCCTATCCTTACTGGTCAGGTATGTCATCTTTATTATCAAGCCAGTGAAACCAGCAGTTGATAGAGGTCTAAAGTCGGTTTGAAGTGTTTATGATATCTAGGGCACCCAGCCTCTTAACAGATAGAGACACTGAATAACTTGACATTGGTGTTGAAAATCCTCATCTTCTTCCTTATACTGACAGAAGCAGACTTCCACTGTGATTTCAAAGTAACGAGGTCTTTTTTTTACTTTTCCAACGCTGGCTGCTTTGACATCTCTGTTTTTGCTACCTGTAGCTGAGATAATTCTGCTGTGAAAAGTATAATGAGGTGAGTTCCTTTAGATTCCTCCTGCTGTTGGTTAGATATATTCATTATCTCTGCCGTCTTAAAGGAGTAGTATTCTTCTTCTGTTTCTCAGTCTTGTTACTGGCTTGTATCTGCATCTCTCTCTCCAGAAATCCTGAGAGGAAATGCGTCCCATTTTCTGATTTCTCCGGAAGTTGATGCATACACAGTTTACAGAAAAAGGCATTAATTACAGGAGATCAGTAAAAACGAAGGATGACGCTGACAAAATCAATAGCGTTGAAGTGAACTGCTTCCAAGATTTCATCATGAGCTAACAGTAGGTATAGAGCAGGTCGGGTGTGAGGGCATTTACTCGGTGATGAAATTGGCTAGTGGTTAAACTATGTCGTGAATTGTTGGAAGTTGAAATTCATGGACCGTTGATTCAGGTCTCAATTTCTTAAATTAAAAATGAGCACTCTTTGTGACCAGAAGGTTCTGGATGCGAACTCCATTGAACGTATACTGCTGAAGAGTACCAAACGAAAATGAAATTGCAGTGTATTACTCGCTGGTTTCCCAATGGTTCTCCAGTCGATGTCAGCTCATAATGAAATCCTGCGAACAATCAAATCCCTGCAAACCAATACTTGGAAAAATACCGCTCCCGAGTTTATTCAAAGATTATGAATAGCTTATTCAACTAAGCATATCATATTGCTTGTGGCGCATTGGTGAGCCACATACTTCATTTGTATAAAAAACTGTCATCTGGTGAATTCCGCCAACAAACAATTTCATTGGATGAATCCTTCCAAATTTAGTAGAGGCATGAATGTATGTGAAGGTTTATATTTTCCAAAACTTGATTCAAAACAATTTTTACTATTGCATGTAGTCATTGTTGTAAATCTATTCATGAAAGGATGAAGACATTTCAAATTGACACGGATACATAACAGGATGATTATTTCACCTCAGACAACTGAGTGTGACTTACCAGTTAAAAATTGTGACTTAATTGTCTCAGTAACAAACAGTCTTTTATGAAATTAGGAATTTGCGATTTGTACAGTTCTAGATGACATTTCAGCATGGTTCCCTTCAGAAGTGTGTTTTCTGCATGATAGCCTACATGGTAATTAAGACACCAAGCGTAGTGGCATGGTATTATGTACTACTGATTGATTGATTGATTGACTGACTGACATGAGTAATTGGACACGACTCACATCGACCTGTGGTGCTTGCTAGCCAGCCAGTTCGGGGTGATCTAAACAGTCAACCAATAGATTTTTTTTATTACAGCTTGATTCCATATAATTCACTGGATATATCTTTTATCATAGAGATGCAGTACTAAGGTCAGCCAATAGTTTGGAGGAAACCAAGTACTGGACGATGGAGGTCCCATGCTCCACAGCAATCAATATAAGTGCATAGATTTACCACAATGAAATAAAATGAATTAACTTCACATATGTATTCTCACATGTAAATTTTCAACAATTTTTTTATTGAAATGAAATATTTCTATATTTAGCCACTTCAAATTATGGTGGGAAGTTTAAGGTACTGACTAAATATAAGTAGGTTACTGTCAAGCACCTAAACGAGAGAAGCTATTAGTGTGTAACAACAGAAAACAAGGGCCAGCCAAACAGATCGTTTATTAACGAAATCAACATATATTTATAGATTTTCATGTACATTATTATAGATTATTGTTAGCAGAAAAGCACAGTCTTCTGATTAGTGGTTGTTTCTCACCTAAAGTTAGCCTTGCATCTCTTTGTCACTGTTTCTTGAATGTCACATCAGCTATATGTTAACTGTATCCGCCTACGCACGGTCAATATTTGGGACGTAAACATTGATGTAAATTACTGTCCACCAATTTTGGCTAACAACCAGCTCTCACAACAAGTGGTGTTACGAGAAATATGAGCTTCAGTTCACTACATGTTCAATCGACTAACGTCAGTAATAAGAAAGCAAAAATAGACTTGTGTAGAAATCATATGAAGGAATGGCAATTTGCAAAAATCTCACTGAAAAGGACCTATTCCTACTGCTGATGTCATATATATATATATATATATATATATATATATTCAAAACTGATAATGGCTTTCTTTTGCAGGTTTTAACAACTGCACATTTCTCAGGGGCGAATGAAACTGTTCTGCGAAACAGTTCGCACCCACTGAGTTCCAAAAACACAGGACTTTCAGGTGACGAAGTAAGCTCACAGACCAGTAAGCCACTGTTGCCTGACCCAATGATCTGTAGTGCACATTGTACCTTTGAACTTTTGTTTAAAGTCGTATTTACTCACATGTGTGGATCGTTTCACACGTTGGCCGGAAGCCATTCCGATACCAGATGTAACGGCTCAAACCGTCTGTCGTGCCTTCATGGAAGGCTGGGTTGCCCATTTTGGATGTCCCGCAACTGTCACTACCGACCGCGGACAACAATTCGAATCCACAAGCTTCAAAGAATTGTTAGAGATGCTGGGATGCAAACGCATTCGCACAACCGCGTATCATCCCGCGGCAAATGGCCTAGTAGAACGTTTCCACCGTCAACTCAAAGCTGCGTTGATGGCAGTGGACAACAGTAAGTGGACAGATTCGCTACCACTGGTCCTGCTTAGCATCCGGGCTACGCTTAAGGGGGATCTGCAGTGCTCGCCAGCTGAATTGGTGTACGGTACCACCATGCGTTTACCAGGCGAGCTAATCGCTCCCGAAACTTTCGAGCCAAATTTCCCGATACCACCCGTTACGCTCAGCAACTTAAAAGTTTTATGCAGCGACTCCGACCAGTTTCCACACGCACTCAGAACCGAAAGGTTCAGGTTGATCGGCGACTTGATGACTGTACACACGTTTTCGTGCGTCACGACGCCATACGAAAGCCATTACAACCACCGTATGACGGGCCTTTTAAGGTCCTTAGTCGTAAAGATAAATTTTTCGTTATTGACCGATGCGGCCGCCCAGACACTGTCAGCATAGACAGACTTAAAGCGGCATACACTGAAGAACCTTCACCCTCCCCATCGGCTCAATCAAATAGCCCCACTGAACCTAGTCCTTGTCCAGACTCAACTACCTCACCTCCAGTGGTGAATGATGATTCTCCTACCGTCACCAGTAAGACCCCTGTCACACGTGCTGGTCGACGTGTTCACTGGCCCAAGAGGTTCGTAGAATTCTTTCACTGAACTAATCCATAGGTAATGCTACTAGTGATTTTTTATTCCTTGTCACAATTTCTTATTCAATTCTGCTATATTTAATCTATTTGGTCCCGCTTCTGGGAGTAGTCGTTTTAACCCTCACTAATCCTTTTAATCTTTATCTCTCGTTACAGAGGACCAGCAGCAGTTTGTTTTTACCCCTAATTTTTCATCTATTTCATCTCAATCTACTCGCTAGATCAGTTGGCTTCTCATGTCATCTTGTAACCCACACCAAAAGAGGAATTATGAACAGTATATTACCTTTCACTGCCCATTTTCTTCCAAAAAAAATTAATTATTATTAAAAAAAATTTTTATAAAAAAAAAGAAAATAAAAAAAGTAAAAAAATGTAAAATAATAAATAAACAAAAAAATTTTTTTAAATAAAAAAAAGATTATTTAAAAAAAAACAAAAAAAAACTTCCACTGTATAGTTAAATGGACAGATATACATATTTTTTGCGCATAAATGCTTCACTTCTATGCTGTACATAGTAATCCGCTCAATTTATTTTCACAGCCTGTACTATATTCCTTCGGGTTTATGCCCTCCTGCAATTCATTTATTTTGTGAACCGTACTTATAAACATTATGCATCATCTTAGTATGCACTTAGCAACATGAACAAAGTAATTTTGGTAATGATAACTACTCATAGCTATTGGTTATGTACTAACTTCTCTGTAATTTTATAAGTTCTCACAGGGTAGAAACTTCCTTTGTTTTATCTCATTCTAACGTACTACTTCCAAGTTGCACCACTTTTCCTCGCATTGATTTCGCACAAGCTTTTGTAGTACCTTTACACCGATTTTGAAATCTTAACCTTTTCTCCCATTTTCTTCTGTTGTTTTTTTTACCCTGCTCCTTATCATACGCTGGTATAATGATTGCCTTTAACATGACTGCTAGGTTCTGTTGAAGCGGAGGAAGGGAGCATTGGTCTAATATGAAAGTTAGACATAATGAGTCACCTTCTTGCTACGACAGCCTCGGCGCCAGAGGTTTACCATCAAACCTCCACATAAGTAAGCTTGTAATAGTGCGGAATTAAAAAAAAATAATCGATAAATATCAATACAATAAAAAAAATACTAAAAAAAAGATTAATAAAAATATGAAAGATAAAAAAAGGAAAAAAAAAAAAAAAAACACCAGACCGCAGAAGCTTACAACCACACAAGGCACCAGCGTCATTTCTTATCATATTCCGTCTTACTTCACTAATCATGTACATACCACTTCCAACTTACCTTAATTTTTTTCTTTTCTTTTGCTTTCTTTCCTTTCGATAAAATTTCTTTTTTTACTATTCCTATCTTCAAACCTTCGCATTCACTCATTGCTATTGTGCCAAGCCATCCTACTTTGTATATCGAAGCTTGCTGGTTTCCCACCAACCTTCTAGGGGGGGGATAGAGCCATGAATTCCAACTTCTTCAAATTCACAATATGGAATGACCACTAGCGAATGTCATCGACAGGTATTTTTTGCTAACACCTAAATCATTTAACTCAAACCACTCGTAAGAAATACTTCAGAATCTAAGGGAATATTCCTAACAAAGTGGGATCAAAGCTCCTCCAGTAGCAGTCACTTGTCAAATACCACCCACAGACAGTCCAAGGACAGAATCACTCTGTTTCATCCAAAAAAAAATTCAGCTGTAAAACAACACACTATCAATATCATCATACAACCAGAAAGAGAAGCATTACAATCAGAGATTAAACAAGAACAAAGAAAACTAATAAGTATTAAGTCGACAGATAATATACAAACATGAGATCTGTGGTATATAGCCCAGAAGAAAGGAGGAAAATGAATACAAAGGTAGTTGAGATATCTCGATAAGTACCAATACTGTAAATACATCGTTCAATTTTTCTGATACTAAAAGCTGCGCTGAAGATGCTGTCCAGAAGGATGATGAATGCTTCTCAGTTAAATCAACCACCTCTTCAGAGAACACAACTAAATGGATATAAATTTCATCGTTCACGTTTCAATATTCATCTAAATCTACCTCAATGCTGTCACATTTAATTGATAGTGGTCACGTAGTCGAGAAAACGAAAGTCTTCAAAGTAATTCATCGTATCCCACCGAAGCTTTCTTATAGACTTCGTATTCGTCTACTGCACACAGCTGAGGTAAGCGATAGGTATCCGAACTATTAAACCTAAACTATGCATTCAAAAGAAGTTCGTGCAGCCATTATCCCTCCCGTGGCCTAATAAGACATAACCAACTAAAGACTTCTACACCACCCCTTATTTATATTTCCAACCCCTTTCTTATCATCCCTTAATCTTATCACATCTTCATTATAAACGTGTTTCATTTCCTTCCCTTACAATCTAACATTACGTAATCGGTTCATTTGTTTTACTAGCCTTTATCGACTACTTCCACCTGAACAATTGCTTGTTTAATCATACTGTTTTTCGTTATTCGTGTTATCACAGATTGCCTCATTTTTTCATTCTTATTATTGACAAGACCAACGGCAACGAAGGACTGTTAGGCGGCCTGCTTAAATCATTGGGCTACCGAAATTACTTTCCTCCAAAAGGCTTAATTTCATCTGGATTTATCATTGTTTTAATCGTCCAGTTATATCAAGTGACCTATACACAAACTTGCGCGATGATTTAACTTGTTCCCAAGTAAACGCTGTACAATTCTTCAACGAAATGAAGATATACTTCGGATTATTACTTTACATGTCAATCCTGTGCGAAGAAAAAGTACTTTGGAACTGAATACGCTGAAAATTTTTGTACCGTATACTAGCATACTGTCTTAAATAAAGCTTTACCATTATTATTATTATAATTATTATTATTATTATCATTACTACTATTATGACTAATTGCACAATTTATATTCACCATCGTATTATCCTTTAGCAAAACACCATGATCGGTTTATATTTGAATTTTATTTGTAAACTCATATATGTATTAGAGTTAAGCCTGATGAGATCTAATTGAAAACAATATTGCCCACCTAAATGCGTCGGTGGCACAGTGGTTAGGACTCTCGCCGACCACGCACACAGTCCCGGTTCGAACCCCAGCCGACGCACTCCTGAAATCTATAGTCGGCCTGCGAAATTTGGGCTACCGATATCCACGCTGAAAATTCCATACTTGTACCAAAAATACAGTGTGGAATCAAGCTGTAATCAAAAATATAAAATAAATAAATGTATTGTTCTAAATGTTACTATGGGAATATTTAATATATTTAAATATATTATGACTTAAAAGGCTGTCAGATTGGTTTATATACAGCAATTTCCTGAAGTTTGTTCATCGTACATTCTACTACTTAACACTGAAATCGTAAATATTGGACACCTTAGGCACATTGTAAAGAGTAATTCCCTTTCTACTTTGAAAAAATAAATAGTGCCACTAGTTTTGGTATTTACTACTTAACTACTTATATTTAATAAGTACTTTAAATTTTTCACTATAATTTAAAGTAGGGATGCTGCATTTTGATAAACAAAGTGAATATTTATATGTGAAAATATTTGTGAAGTTAATTCATTTTATTTCATAGTGATAAATAAATACATATAGCGATATTGATTGATGTAGAGCAAGGATTACTTGTCATTTAGTGCAGAGTTTCTTATACAGTTGCAAATTTCTGGTAAATAGTGTTCTATAAAGTTATATTTGTAAAATCTCAGCGAAATTGAAATGATTATTTCCGACGTTTCGTTCGGCAATCTGGTCCGAACTTCTTTAGGGAAATTGATCGAAATAGCGTTCTAAATGAATTATATTCCTTTCATACGAATAAGTAGTGGTTAGACATGATTGGATTAAGGTTAGAAATAAATGCGTCTGCTGGTTATTTATCTGAATAGAAGTAGAAACCAGAAAGCGATTGGGCAAGAAAATATTATACAATTAAGAAACAAGCAAACAAGACAAAAGAAACGAAACAAAAATACATAATTTTCATTAAGGTCGGTCAGGTCCATTGTGGATACGAATCAAACTTCTTCAAACCCCAGCAGCAATGGCAATTCATATACTATAACCTGAATTCCTCACACGGAAAAAGTTTATTCAGTCATTAAATCTACAGTGGATCTGACCTATTCTAGCACCAGCTAGGTAATTTTTGTTTCGTTTATTTTGTTTGTTGTTTTTCTAAACTGTATAATATTTTCTTCCGCTACCCCCTTATTACCACTACTGTTAACTTGAAAATTGTTCAGTTTTAATTTTAGTTGAGCTCTTCTCAACCCCATCAATTAGATTGCATCACTCAACTTGCTTATTTAATTTTATTTTAGTTTCCACCCGATTAACGCTTCCTGCATTACGTAATCCGTCATCAAAAAGGAAAGAGAAACAGGGTCAAGACAGTAATGGAGACTATTATAATTTAACATAGATGGAATAGGACCATGGAAGAAGGAGTGGATGAACAAACAGTTTTATTCTGCATAAAAAAGGTGTGGTATTTCTATTTTGACGACCAAAGTTTCAGCAATACATATTAGCTGGAAACGTCATGATTTTGGCAGGTTATTTCTTTGTCTTAAATTTCTCCAGATTGATACTACACGTAATGGTTGGAATTGTAAATTACTCAATTGGTTGAACACTAGTTAGTAACTAGTGTAGTGTGTCTAGTCCTTTTTTTGGTCCAGACTGAATTCTATTGTCAGTCAAGTTTGCAATGTGGCCACAGCGTGCTACTAGGTGGCTTGCCATCACGGTGCACTGTGAATAGTTAATATTAGATGGTTGAAGGCGATCGGTAGGAAGCCCAGCCTGACCTAGGCTTCATGCTAGTTGGCACTCACTAGTCAGCAAGGTGTGTCTGCAGCCCTCAAAGAACTCAACGATAACGACACTGACTGCAACACCGGATGACTTTGGTTCGAATCTTATAAGGGACATGCGTTCTTTCAATGTTGCAGATATGCCTTGCTGACGAGTGCTAACTAGCACGAAACCGAGATATCCAAGGCTTCGTGCTGTCTAATATCAGCAATTTCAGTTTGTTAAAGCTATGCTAGTACTTTTATGATAAATAACTAAATCACTAAAATGTTAATTTAATCAGGAAACAAGAAACTGTGGATACTTAAATTTTGAATCATGATAGAAGTAGTTTATCTCCACAGATTTAAGCAAATAAGCTTCCAAATAATTCCTAGTTGTGGCATCGAGTTGGTGATGTGTAGCTCAACTCTCTATTCATTCTTAACCCCACACTCTTCTCATGGGAGGAGTGTTTTAAAAATATTCTTCATGAAACACTCTTTAGCGGCTAGACAGTTGTAGATTTCTTAAACTTTATTCATGAGAAGTTAAGTGTGTGTTCTTACAACATATGCTTCTCCAATGGATACAAGTGCAGCTCTCAAACAAAATAACCGACTTATCATGTGAATTTTGATTGTTATTATTGTATCCTTTAATTCCTAGAGGAACATAGGGCTTCACCCGTGCGTCTCCATTGCCTTCGGTTCTCCACCAACGTTTTCACCCCGCTCCAAGTCTTCCCACATGCTTTCATATCCTCTTCACATGACCTCCTCCAAGTCACCCTTGCACAAACGACCAACTCGCCGCCTCCCTTTCGGCCTGGTTCCACTCGAGCAGTGGCTTGTCTAGTGATGTCACTTGATGGCTTGTTTACTCAGTGTATGGCCAATCCATCTCCATTTCTTCCTGCCTATTTGTTTCACAATCGGTTCCTGATGGGTTGGTTCGCTCATTACCAGAGATCCCTGTTTCTGATCTTTTCCGGCTGGCCATCTGATCTTGATTAGTATTGAGCGAAGACAACTGTTAATGAAGGTTTGTAGATTGCTTGAGATGCTCTTTATGACGCGATGGCCAAGTCTCTGATCCGTGTAGTAAGTGGCACTGACTTCACATTGGAGTTGAAAATCCGGATCTTATTTTCATTGTCATGCTGAGCGCTGTTGACCTTCAAATAGATTTGAGAGTATTGAAAGCTTGTCTTGCTTTTCCGATTCTGGCTTTGATATCCTCGTCAGTTCCGTCGGCCTGTAGTTGAAACGACGCTTCCTAGGAAGGTGGGTAGAAAGATAAAGGAGGTTGTTTCTTTCAGATTGCTCCCATTTATACTGGCTGATTCTTGTCTGTTGTTGTAACTGTTGGTGTTGGCCATGAATCTTCATCACTTACCTCTGTTTTCTCTATATTCGCTTGAAGTCCTATCTTCTGTGGATACTTGTTCTGCCAACTTGTTGCTTTTCACTTGAATGACATCTTCCAGTTTGTTGGAAATCACACATATATCATCGGCGAAGTCCAGATCCTCCAAGTCCTTTTTTGTGTGAGTCCATTTTATGCCTGTTTCCTCATTGCCCGTTGTTTGTCTCATTATCCAATCTACTGCGATCAGGAAAATCATTGGAGATAGTAGACAGCCTTGCCTTACTTCCGTCCTCACTTCGAGGATTCCGTAAGTTTCCTGTTGTGGATTACTTGGCATGCAGCCTTGTCGTATGGCTTTCGACAGACTTAAGTAAAATGTAACAGCGGAATTCTCCGACTCTTCACAAACTTGTAGTGCATCTTCCAAGTACTGGAATTTTTATAAAACACCAGGGCTAAAAGAAATCGATCGAAATCAATACTAGCTAACTTGGCTTTTAGCTGGCCTTCAACTGCTGAATGAGTTTCAGGTTGGCAATCACTACTGGTTTATGTGAGTGATATACAATGACTCACCTCACGCAGTTAGCAGTATATGATGTCATGCATTTATACTTGCTTTCTTGATTACTCATCAAGAAGATGAAATATATCAAGATCTGAGTAATTTCATTTTCCAAATGAAACTGTGATGATATTTCATCTGTGACTGTGTTAACTGCGAGGTTGCTTCAGCTCCATATTAATTTGTTTATTAGATATATCACTAAGTGAAGAAACAGTAGTATTTACTGGATGACAAGGTTTCGAACAAAATTTATTGTGGTTCGTAATCATATCCGTGATAATCACACGACTTCGAAACTTGAGTTTTATAGTTTTCTTTGTTCTCTCCTATTTGTCGTAGGAGTAATAGAATTCTCCAGATGTCTGGGTGGACAGATGTAAAGTCATCATTCCTATTACGCATGCCCTCTTTAGTTGATTAGATAAATAAAGCTTCCATTATCAAACTTTCCTTCCACCCTGTTACACAGATTTTAAAACTGTCATCTTATCCCATCCATCCTATTCTGTAGGGTTGTGTGTAATTGCATGCAGTGAGTGCTATAGCTGAGCTATTCTCTAGATCTCTTATCTTATTCGGGTCAACTAATCTAGATTTCGCTAGGTTTTTATGCTCGGATAGTCTGACTGCACCTGTTCTTCTACTTTGATCTATGTATTTGACCTGACAATCATTCCAGCAGGGTATTAGATGAACTAAACTGTTTTGTTTTAAAGGCTCCACAGAATCTTTCTAACCGACAAAGTTTGTGGGTTTGAATGCAAGGCACTTTTATTCCTGCCTTGTTAAGAATTCTACTTAATGTTTCCGGGGTTTCTTTGCATGGAAGTACTACTGACGATTTAGATTCCTTATTGTAGGTGTCGTCATTAATATTATTATTATCACTATCACTACAATTATTATTTATTTTTACATTTCCTTACATATTTCTTGACTAATTTATCCGGGTAATTATTAAGTTTCAAGGCTTCTCTTATGTGTCTCACTTCTTGTCTTAGATTTTCCCTGGTACTACTTAGTTTTTGTGCTTTGTCACTTAAACATTTCACCAATCCTATTTTGCACTGATATAGGATGGGATGATCGGAAATCCAAATATCGGTGTGAATGTGTGGGTTTCCTGTAAACACAAGTGTTTAACTTCCGATCTTCTTTCCTTTTTACGTTGCAATCTAACATTGGCAGTTCCCCTTCCTGACTTTCTGATTCATAAGTGAATTGAATTGCCTCTACCCTCAAGTTTATGTGTTCGAAAAATCTATCTACATCTTGGGTTCTAAGTACAGTGAATGTGTCATCTACATACCTCCACCATACTTTTGGGGTGGCAGTGAACGTTTCAATCGCTATCTTTTCCCACCTATCCATGAATATATCTGCTACAACTGGGGATATTGGTGATATTATGTCAGCTCCCTCAGTTTGTTTGTATATTTTCCCTTGGAAATTAAATACTGTGTAAGTCAGGCATAGCTGTACTCCCAGCATTATGTCCTCTGGTGGTATTTTCGTCCTAAATTCGAGTTCTTGGTCAGAAGAAATGAGTTCGTTTCTGATTTCCTCTATAGCCATATTTATAGGTATACGTGTATATAAACTGAAAATGTCAAAACTAACCATTTTTTCTTCATTATCTAATTTTAAATTATCTAATCTATGTTTTATTTCATAAGAATTTGTTAACCTAGATTAGTTCACCCAAATAAGGTGGGAAATGTGGATAAAAGTTCAGCTATACCACTCACTGCATGCAATTACACACAACCATACAGAATAGGATGTATGGGATAGGATGAGAGTTTTAAAATCTGATGTCACAGGGTGCAGCGAGGGAGAGATTGATAACAACGGAAGCTTTGTTTATCGAATCAACTCCGAACACGTGTAATAGGAATGATTCAACGCCTGTCCACCCAGACATCTGGAGAATTCTACTACCCCAACGACGACGACAAATAGGAGAGAACAAAGAAAACTATAGAACGAATGTTTCGAAGTTGTGTGATTATGATTGATATGATTGTGAACAGTAATAAATTGTGTTCGAAACTTCGTCATCCAGTAAATAATACTGTTTCACTCACTGTTTGATATATCTGATAAACAAATTAATATGAAATTGCATACTACCACAGCGCCCAAGTTTTACACATATATAATTTGGTTCAATGTTTCACGTTTTACTTGGTAGACAGTGACTAGTAGTGGAGTCAAGGAGGCACGTCTTGCCTTATTTAGGACCCATCTGCAAATATATCTGCAAGTCTCAGGTTTCCTTTTCACCAGTAAGCATTCGAACAGGCTGTAACAGGATTTGATGCTAGATAACAAGTATCCTCTCAGATAATTTCATACACGTTTTCACTCAAAGAACCTCAACCCTAACTCTGTTTAAATATATATATATATATGTCACTCTTTCAAGTACACTCTTATATAACTCAATCTTTTTTAACCTAAGTTTCGTCATCAGTAAGTAATGGTTGAGAAAGTTGCAGATTGAGCACATTAAGTTTAGTGAGGCTGATTAATTTTCACGTAATATCAGCGTATCCACTCCCTTACGAGGTCATTGAAACAAATATATACAAGTAACTCTCTGATTCGAAATTTCATACGTTGGTTGACAGTCAGATTGCACAATGTACTTGGTACCACCTACACAGTTCACTGAATGGGTCATTTGTCATTATGGATCAGGAATGTGTCTATAAATATATACAGAAGAGCACAAGTTAGCTAAAGAAGTCACATCATTCATCATTCTAGAGTTTTCTTTGTGACGTGAATTGTTTGCTAGTATAGTTATAACTTGTTGGCGTAATAAGAATAATAATATAGAACATATATAAATACCAAGGGGTATACTATAAATGCCATAAGAAAATGTTAGACTGTGCGGTGTAAGCTGTTCTAATCACGTGCATTAATTTCTGCATAGAAAATCAATATGGAATGTTGTATTTTGCATTTTTCTGAGATACGGTATTGCATTCGCACGGATCCATATTCTTTAGTCGATCAACGTCAATACAAGTTACTCGCGTTTCAGTCAAATAACGAAGCTGTATGAATAATTCGTCGAAATTGTTCGTAACTGAAGACTTGACAGAAATGTCATAGGGTTCTCAAATCATTCACTATGGATTTTAAATAATTAAAATGAACGATAACTGATAAACTATTAGGGGTTGGAAATTCTTAAATTTACCATCTAATGTTACGAATAAGTTGTGGGAAGTGTTGCACAGAAGACAGTTTGTGAGTTGCCTATCTTGTGACACGTGTAGAACTCTTGAATTTTAGCTGGAGTGATTAACTTTCAAACAAGGGAGATTATAGTGACGGCTCGCCAACACAGAGAGCCCGATACTCAAATTAAATCTGAATTTTAATGTGAAATTTTAGCACTCTGACATATCTGCATTCCTTTTCACCTAATGAAGAGATTTTCTCCCAACCAGTGATCAGTGATCACTTTAAAGAGCATCAAGCACATTCGGCAGCGTCAATATAAACTGTAGGATAAGCGTCATTCCTTGGATGAATTACATGTTAATTATTAGAAATCCAGAAAGCGATTGGGCAAGAAAATATTATACAATTAAGAAACAAGCAAACAAGACAAAAGAAACGAAACAAAAATACATAATTTTCATTAAGGTCGGTCAGGTCCATTGTGGATACGAATCAAACTTCTTCAAACCCCAGCAGCAATGGCAATTCATATACTATAACCTGAATTCCTCACACGGAAAAAGTTTATTCAGTCATTAAATCTACAGTGGATCTGACCTATTCTAGCACCAGCTAGGTAATTTTTGTTTCGTTTATTTTGTTTGTTGTTTTTCTAAACTGTATAATATTTTCTTCCGCTACCCCCTTATTACCACTACTGTTAACTTGAAAATTGTTCAGTTTTAATTTTAGTTGAGCTCTTCTCAACCCCATCAATTAGATTGCATCACTCAACTTGCTTATTTAATTTTATTTTAGTTTCCACCCGATTAACGCTTCCTGCATTACGTAATCCGTCATCAAAAAGGAAAGAGAAACAGGGTCAAGACAGTAATGGAGACTATTATAATTTAACATAGATGGAATAGGACCATGGAAGAAGGAGTGGATGAACAAACAGTTTTATTCTGCATAAAAAAGGTGTGGTATTTCTATTTTGACGACCAAAGTTTCAGCAATACATATTAGCTGGAAACGTCATGATTTTGGCAGGTTATTTCTTTGTCTTAAATTTCTCCAGATTGATACTACACGTAATGGTTGGAATTGTAAATTACTCAATTGGTTGAACACTAGTTAGTAACTAGTGTAGTGTGTCTAGTCCTTTTTTTGGTCCAGACTGAATTCTATTGTCAGTCAAGTTTGCAATGTGGCCACAGCGTGCTACTAGGTGGCTTGCCATCACGGTGCACTGTGAATAGTTAATATTAGATGGTTGAAGGCGATCGGTAGGAAGCCCAGCCTGACCTAGGCTTCATGCTAGTTGGCACTCACTAGTCAGCAAGGTGTGTCTGCAGCCCTCAAAGAACTCAACGATAACGACACTGACTGCAACACCGGATGACTTTGGTTCGAATCTTATAAGGGACATGCGTTCTTTCAATGTTGCAGATATGCCTTGCTGACGAGTGCTAACTAGCACGAAACCGAGATATCCAAGGCTTCGTGCTGTCTAATATCAGCAATTTCAGTTTGTTAAAGCTATGCTAGTACTTTTATGATAAATAACTAAATCACTAAAATGTTAATTTAATCAGGAAACAAGAAACTGTGGATACTTAAATTTTGAATCATGATAGAAGTAGTTTATCTCCACAGATTTAAGCAAATAAGCTTCCAAATAATTCCTAGTTGTGGCATCGAGTTGGTGATGTGTAGCTCAACTCTCTATTCATTCTTAACCCCACACTCTTCTCATGGGAGGAGTGTTTTAAAAATATTCTTCATGAAACACTCTTTAGCGGCTAGACAGTTGTAGATTTCTTAAACTTTATTCATGAGAAGTTAAGTGTGTGTTCTTACAACATATGCTTCTCCAATGGATACAAGTGCAGCTCTCAAACAAAATAACCGACTTATCATGTGAATTTTGATTGTTATTATTGTATCCTTTAATTCCTAGAGGAACATAGGGCTTCACCCGTGCGTCTCCATTGCCTTCGGTTCTCCACCAACGTTTTCACCCCGCTCCAAGTCTTCCCACATGCTTTCATATCCTCTTCACATGACCTCCTCCAAGTCACCCTTGCACAAACGACCAACTCGCCGCCTCCCTTTCGGCCTGGTTCCACTCGAGCAGTGGCTTGTCTAGTGATGTCACTTGATGGCTTGTTTACTCAGTGTATGGCCAATCCATCTCCATTTCTTCCTGCCTATTTGTTTCACAATCGGTTCCTGATGGGTTGGTTCGCTCATTACCAGAGATCCCTGTTTCTGATCTTTTCCGGCTGGCCATCTGATCTTGATTAGTATTGAGCGAAGACAACTGTTAATGAAGGTTTGTAGATTGCTTGAGATGCTCTTTATGACGCGATGGCCAAGTCTCTGATCCGTGTAGTAAGTGGCACTGACTTCACATTGGAGTTGAAAATCCGGATCTTATTTTCATTGTCATGCTGAGCGCTGTTGACCTTCAAATAGATTTGAGAGTATTGAAAGCTTGTCTTGCTTTTCCGATTCTGGCTTTGATATCCTCGTCAGTTCCGTCGGCCTGTAGTTGAAACGACGCTTCCTAGGAAGGTGGGTAGAAAGATAAAGGAGGTTGTTTCTTTCAGATTGCTCCCATTTATACTGGCTGATTCTTGTCTGTTGTTGTAACTGTTGGTGTTGGCCATGAATCTTCATCACTTACCTCTGTTTTCTCTATATTCGCTTGAAGTCCTATCTTCTGTGGATACTTGTTCTGCCAACTTGTTGCTTTTCACTTGAATGACATCTTCCAGTTTGTTGAAAATCACACATATATCATCGGCGAAGTCCAGATCCTCCAAGTCCTTTTTTGTGTGAGTCCATTTTATGCCTGTTTCCTCATTGCCCGTTGTTTGTCTCATTATCCAATCTACTGCGATCAGGAAAATCATTGGAGATAGTAGACAGCCTTGCCTTACTTCCGTCCTCACTTCGAGGATTCCGTAAGTTTCCTGTTGTGGATTACTTGGCATGCAGCCTTGTCGTATGGCTTTCGACAGACTTAAGTAAAATGTAACAGCGGAATTCTCCGACTCTTCACAAACTTGTAGTGCATCTTCCAAGTACTGGAATTTTTATAAAACACCAGGGCTAAAAGAAATCGATCGAAATCAATACTAGCTAACTTGGCTTTTAGCTGGCCTTCAACTGCTGAATGAGTTTCAGGTTGGCAATCACTACTGGTTTATGTGAGTGATATACAATGACTCACCTCACGCAGTTAGCAGTATATGATGTCATGCATTTATACTTGCTTTCTTGATTACTCATCAAGAAGATGAAATATATCAAGATCTGAGTAATTTCATTTTCCAAATGAAACTGTGATGATATTTCATCTGTGACTGTGTTAACTGCGAGGTTGCTTCAGCTCCATATTAATTTGTTTATTAGATATATCACTAAGTGAAGAAACAGTAGTATTTACTGGATGACAAGGTTTCGAACAAAATTTATTGTGGTTCGTAATCATATCCGTGATAATCACACGACTTCGAAACTTGAGTTTTATAGTTTTCTTTGTTCTCTCCTATTTGTCGTAGGAGTAATAGAATTCTCCAGATGTCTGGGTGGACAGATGTAAAGTCATCATTCCTATTACGCATGCCCTCTTTAGTTGATTAGATAAATAAAGCTTCCATTATCAAACTTTCCTTCCACCCTGTTACACAGATTTTAAAACTGTCATCTTATCCCATCCATCCTATTCTGTAGGGTTGTGTGTAATTGCATGCAGTGAGTGCTATAGCTGAGCTATTCTCTAGATCTCTTATCTTATTCGGGTCAACTAATCTAGATTTCGCTAGGTTTTTATGCTCGGATAGTCTGACTGCACCTGTTCTTCTACTTTGATCTATGTATTTGACCTGACAATCATTCCAGCAGGGTATTAGATGAACTAAACTGTTTTGTTTTAAAGGCTCCACAGAATCTTTCTAACCGACAAAGTTTGTGGGTTTGAATGCAAGGCACTTTTATTCCTGCCTTGTTAAGAATTCTACTTAATGTTTCCGGGGTTTCTTTGCATGGAAGTACTACTGACGATTTAGATTCCTTATTGTAGGTGTCGTCATTAATATTATTATTATCACTATCACTACAATTATTATTTATTTTTACATTTCCTTACATATTTCTTGACTAATTTATCCGGGTAATTATTAAGTTTCAAGGCTTCTCTTATGTGTCTCACTTCTTGTCTTAGATTTTCCCTGGTACTACTTAGTTTTTGTGCTTTGTCACTTAAACATTTCACCAATCCTATTTTGCACTGATATAGGATGGGATGATCGGAAATCCAAATATCGGTGTGAATGTGTGGGTTTCCTGTAAACACAAGTGTTTAACTTCCGATCTTCTTTCCTTTTTACGTTGCAATCTAACATTGGCAGTTCCCCTTCCTGACTTTCTGATTCATAAGTGAATTGAATTGCCTCTACCCTCAAGTTTATGTGTTCGAAAAATCTATCTACATCTTGGGTTCTAAGTACAGTGAATGTGTCATCTACATACCTCCACCATACTTTTGGGGTGGCAGTGAACGTTTCAATCGCTATCTTTTCCCACCTATCCATGAATATATCTGCTACAACTGGGGATATTGGTGATATTATGTCAGCTCCCTCAGTTTGTTTGTATATTTTCCCTTGGAAATTAAATACTGTGTAAGTCAGGCATAGCTGTACTCCCAGCATTATGTCCTCTGGTGGTACTTTCGTCCTAAATTCGAGTTCTTGGTCAGAAGAAATGAGTTCGTTTCTGATTTCCTCTATAGCCATATTTATAGGTATACGTGTATATAAACTGAAAATGTCAAAACTAACCATTTTTTCTTCATTATCCAATTTTAAATTATCTAATCTATGTTTTATTTCATAAGAATTCGTTAACCTAGATTAGTTCACCCAAAAAAGGTAGGAAATGTGGATAAAAGTTCAGGTATACCACTCACTGCATGCAATTACACACAACCATACAATAGGATGATGGGATAGGATGAGAGTTTTAAAATCTGATGTCACAGGGTGCAGCGAGGGAGAGATTGATAACAACGGAAGCTTTGTTTATCGAATCAACTGCAAATACATGTAATAGGAATGATTCAACACCTGTCCACCCAGACATCTGGAGAATTCTACTACCCCAACGACGACGACAAATAGGAGAGAACAAAGAAAACTATAGAACGAATGTTTCGAAGTTGTGTGATTATGATTGATATGATTGTGAACAGTAATAAAATGTGTTCGAAACTTCGTCATCCAGTAAATAATAATACTGTTTCACTCACTGTTTGATATATCTGATAAACAAATTAATATGAAATTGCATACTACCACAGCGCCCAAGTTTTACACATATATAATTTGGTTCAATGTTTCACGTTTTACTTGGTAGACAGTGACTAGTAGTGGAGTCAAGGAGGCGCGTCTTGCCTTATTTGGGACCCATCTGCAAATATATCTGCAAGTCTCAGGTTTCCTTTTCACCAGTAAGCATTCGAACAGGCTGTAACAGGATTTGATGCTAAATAACACGTATCCTCTCAGATAATTTCATACACGTTTTCACTCAAAGAACCTCAACCCTAACTCTGTTTAAATATATATATATATATATATATATATATATATATATCACTCTTTCAAGTACACTCTTATATAACTCAATCTTTTTTTATCTAAGTTTCGTCATCAGTAAGTAATGGTTGAGATAGTTACAGATTAGGCGCATTAAGTTTAGTGAGACTGGTTAATTTTCACATAATATCAGAATATCCACTCCTTTACAAGGTCATTGAAACAAATATATACAAGTAACTCTCTGATTCGGAATTTCATACGTTGGTTGACAGTCAGATTGCACAATGTACTTGGTACCACCTACACAGTTCACTGAATGGGTCATTTGTCATTATGGATCAGGAATGTGTCTATATATATATACAGAAGAGCACAAGTTAGCTAAAGAAGTCACATCATTCATCATTCTAGAGTTTTCTTTGTGACGTGAATTGTTTGCTAGTATAGTTATAACTTGTTGGCGTAATAAGAATAATATATAGAACATATATAAATACCAAGGGGTATACTATAAATGCCATAAGAAAATGTTAGACTGTGCGGTGTAAGCTGTTCTAATCACGTGCATTAATTTCTGCATAGAAAATCATTATGGAATGTTGTATTTTGCATTTTTCTGAGATACGGTATTGCATTCGCACGGATCCATATTCTTTAGTCGATCAACGTCAATACAAGTTACTCGCGTTTCAGTTAAGTAACGAAACTGTATGAATAATTCGCCGAAATTGTTCGTAACTGAAGACGTGACAGAAATGTCATAGGGTTCTCAAATCATTCACTATGGATTTTAAATAATTAAAATGAACGATAACTGATAAACTATTAGGGGTTGGAAATTCTTAAATTTACCATCTCATGTTACGAATAAGTTGTGGGAAGTGTTGCACAGAAACAGTTTGTGAGTTGCCTATCTTGTGACACGTGTAGAACTCTTGAATTTTAGCTGGAGTGATTAACTTTCAAACAAGGGAGATTATAGTGACGGCTCGCCAACACAGAGAGCCCGATACTCAAATTAAATCTGAATTTTAATGTGAAATTTTAGCACTCTGACATATCTGCATTCCTTTTCACCTAATGAAGAGATTTACTGCCAACCAGTGATCAGTGATCACTTTAAAGAGCATCAAGCACATTCGGCAGCGTCAATATAAACTGTAGGATAAGCGTCATTCCTTGGATGAATTACATGTTAATTATTAGAAATCCAGAAAGTCTCAAAGCAGCCAACACGATGACAGCCAGCAATGTTATTCTTCCAGAAGAGCCTGGCAGTAGTATGAAGCGCACTTTTTTACATAGTTTCGACCTTAAGTATCCAATGATGAGTTCCGACACAGCTACAGCTATCGCCGAAATAGTATGGATTCATATTCCAGATGACTAGCAGTCATAAAGATGTCCTTCTCTAGTGTTAAATTCGTATATAAAACAAAGAGAATTACTTTAAGTCACCAGGAGATATGCAATACTGTGATCATTTTTGACTTATTTCGCCTAGAAGAACTGTCAATGCCTATACACAGAATATATTGGAAAGAAATGTCTCTTACTAAAATGTAGACTAACATTAATGCAATCTGAAATATTACCGTAGGTCTCATCAAAGATATATATGTGTCAGACCTAAGGTAGTGATCATTTATACCCAGTATGTTTATCACCTTTTCCGTGTCTTTTACCAGTTAGCCAACTACTTAGGGAAGATCTTGTTGCAAGGTCTCAACATGGATTTCTCAAAAATAGGTCCTGCGTTACTTGCCACTTCGACTTTTTCAACTGCATCACTAGTAGTCGCGAAGCACGTAAGCTAGTCGTTGTTCTCTACTTCGATATATCCAGGGCATTCGACATGGTATCTCACAGTATTCTCTTTGATCAGCTGTACCAATTTTGAATTTGCAATCCACTACTGAACTGGTTAAAATCGTTTCTAAGCAACAGGGTACAAATAACCAAAGTCGGATCTGTATTTTCTCATTCTAGGCAGATATTAAGTGGGTTTGTGCAAGGTAGTGTCCTAGGTCCACTTTTATTTACAGTCTACATTAACAGCATTTGCAAGTGCTTCACCTCAGGTAAACCATTCCTATATGCTGACGACCTCTAAGTCGTTTACTCCTGCTAAACTCATGAATTAAGCGATATGGTAAATCAAATACATCTTGAACTAAGTGGTCTCGCAACATGGTGTGCTGACTCCTGTCTAAAGTTTAACATCGACAAATGAAGCTGGATTTGTATCGGAAACAGTAACCTTGATCTAACTCGCGAAAAATAGTCAAGCTCAACTCAATCGTAGATCTCGGTATCAAATAATCTAGTAACTTAACGTTCTCTGAAGAAACTGATTATGCCAGAAGTAAAGCACGAAGGCGCCCAGGATGAATAACTCGCAGTTTCTTTTGTTGTGAAACTAGGGTTTTATTATACAAAGTATGTGTCTCACCTATTTTAGAATACTGCCTGTTTATTCTTAGCGGACTGCGACAGAATGATAAGCTTAAATTAGAGGGAGTGCAACGGCGATTTACCTCAAGAACTCTTGGTTTAGAAAGTGGTCTCCAATACTATGAGCGTTGAGACAGACCAATAATAGAACCACTCTGGAAAAGACGTCTTAAGCTAAAACTTATTTTTTTTACTACAAGCTAACTAATCTTCTCTTGCACTCCTCCGAGCCAATAACTAAACCTACCGCTGTCATCAGTTACAATCTTAGAAATCATCACAACCTAGCTGCTATAGAGCATTGTCAGACTTACGTGCGGTACAACTTCTTCTTAAATAAGTTTTCAGTCATTTGGAATAGACTACCAGCTGATGTGCGCGATGCAAACACACTTCCAGTGTTCATCTCCTCAGTCACCAGACTGCTCAAAGATGACAATGCACTTCTACGTTTGACTCTCACACCCTCTTTTTCACCCTTCATAAATATTTTAAGTTCATTAAACGTGTAAGTTACAACAAACTACAATTATAAATTTTAACATTATTGGACGTACAAGATAAACATTTCTACAGAGGACAATAATATTAGTTCACACATAATATAAAAGTTAGCATAACGGGACTAGTTAGTTAGTGTACCAAAATAATCATAGTTACTACACAGAATATATATATATATATATTTCTTAATCACACCTTGACGACTCCACTTGCTTCTTTTGTGTTACTGTCGTTTGTCTTTTTTTTACTCTCACCATTTTAGCTTCTACATGAATTTTTGAATGAGAATAAAGAATGTACACTTTCAAACCCTTAAAATGACAAATGATCTGCAAACACTATTGGTCCCATATCTTACAACTGCCTCATAAATTACCCATTACCTTCCTCCTCGATGCGTCCTGGATTAAAGTTGTGGAATATACCTTTATATCAATGAAAAAGTATTAATTTATAAAACTTCACGATTGTAATTTATAACATAATTGATCGTGTCCGTAAAAATAGCTTGCATTTCTTGTAGACACCCGTTTATAAGAAAATGTATACTATCATTATTATTATTCTACATTGGGTACAATTCACTCGTGATGTTACGATGAAAATGCTGACAAAACTATACAAGTGTATCACTTATTTTAATTATTATCAAATTTGGATATAAATCAAGAATAAGACTCGATGCCGTACACACCTAAGTTATATGGGAGAATGACTTCAAGCTTTATTTTTTTCCCAAGTATTTTTAATCCATCTAAAACATACTTGGGTCGATTTTTGTTAATTCGAAGTCAATATTCCTATATTTCATGATGTGCTCCATTGAATGACTATTTATCCCAATGTTCCCACAAACCAAAGACAAAAACGTCAGCAACCATGTAATTTCACCATAAACCAAATTCATGAAATCTAAATAATGTTTATCCATGCCTGTACATTTGGTGTGTTCTACATAGGTAGGAAAAAATATGTATTTTATTAAAACATTCTTATTAAGTATGATTGCTAATCTTATATGTAATTTATCATATTGATGATACCTGTAAACTGGCGTCCCTCATGTACAAAATGAGAATATATTATTATTTATTTATTCATTGACTATCATCCGATAAACTGACTTTATGCATAGACAGAGATATTTTATTATTATTATTTATTAACTTCCACAGCTTTGTCCCACTGGTCCGAAAGCAAAACTTGGTACATACCTTATGCTCAAGGATTCGAAAAATCTGTTCGGAAGACAGCTGTACACAACGTCAAGTCTGAAAACATACTCTGGAACAATATCCAGTATGGCTAGCCTGAGGAGAAAACAAGAATACCAACAACTCTGTCCTTGAACACCTTGTCAACTCTGGACATCGAGCACCTCCACATGAATACTTCACAGCGTTACACAAAGTTGATATAAGTATAAAACTTGGGCACTGTCGTGGTAGAGTATAACTCCATTATGGATAAGATTTTATTTTGATAAATCACACAGTGTTGTATAGTTATATTAACTGATGACGTTTCGAGCACAAACTATTGCTCATAATCATATCAAGTTTTCGCCATCCTTGTTTTATTATCACTCTATTATTGTTTAATAATTAAGATTGCATTTTCACATAGATTTTATAAAAACACTTTATTTTCTTTCCACTAGTTTTTGTCCACTTTATACAGTTATGCACTGATTAGTCATTTTTCCCACTCATTACATCACCTCAACTTCTACCGCCTCTTTTTAATTCGCAATTAGTGATCCTCTTTTAGATTATACCTTACACTATGTATTATATTTTCTAAAACAACTTTGCTACTATCTGACTGTTCTTATGGATTCTTTGTTAATCATAAGTATGACTGTACAGCCTTTGAAAATGAATCATTGAAGAGATAACATTCTCCGCTGTTTACCTTCTTTTTCTTATGACAGTCACAGATCTCCCAGCTCCAGGCTCTGGAGTTTCAGTTGCGGTGTCGTTTTTACGGAGTGGAGTTGTTAGCCTAATGGCTGACCTTTCCTGTTTATCGGTCTTACTATCGGATAGACTAGTATTAGGGGGATCTAATCCGGATTAGGTGCGTGGCTGGCGAATGCTCCAACATTGGACTTTACTATTTGTATCTAAGTTATCTGTGCTGATATGCTATTGTGACTGTGAGCGTACAACTTCTATTGCTAATTAATTATTCTGAAATCAGACATTGTATTAATGTGGTGACAGTTGCCTGCAAGACAAAACTGTAGACAACAATTTTTCGTCAATCAGCGTTTACGTCCCAAATCGGGGTCATGAGAAAAAACAAGAACAACGCCTAACCTTGAGAAACTCAACAACCAATCACGCCAGACTTAGCGTGGGCGGATATGATTCGCAGACAAATCAACGGAGAACGATTTTGAGCCATATCACCAATTGTTCCCAACCATTGGTGTTTACTGTCCCGAGGATCCCAACCAGTCAGGAAGTCTACACCTTCCTACGTGGCTGGCTTAAACTAACTGTTTTGGATTTCATTGACTGGTGCCGTGTTTTGGTTTGACTGCCGCTAGCTCTTTTTCAGCTTGACCCTATGTCAGCTAACATTACCTGTTGGACGAGGAAGGCGATGACTAGGCTTACATAGTACATGTCCTAACCATCTCAGTCTATGTGATTTCACAGCCTCGTCGATTGATTTCCCCTCCCACCTACATAGCACTCGACCGAAGCCTAACCTCAATATTTCTCACCTTATTATACCACTTCCCACGGGAGGGAGATAGAACGCAGGCACCTATGATCGAAGACAGCAAATCTTTTTCATGTCTTCGACTCTCAATGGCCAGGTCTCACAGCTAGCCACAAAAGGAGGACGGAGCGGACTGATGAGCAGTACACATGCCCTCTGGTCGATAGCCAATCAGATATCACGTGTACACCAGAGACAGCGTAAACTGGCATTTGCAAAACTAGCCTTCTGTATCCGTTCTGAGATTTTGTCAGAAATCAACCCGTTGGCGTTGGCTGATGGTACTTCCCAAATAAGTGAAGTGGTCAACACACTCTACCACTTAACTCCGTATTTCTTAACTAGGAATCAGTGTAGTTCAGTTCTGTAACATCATTTTACATTTGGCGAGAGAGAATCGTTTGCCAAACACTCGCAGATTGCAGCTCAAGGTGTTCAGAAGACTCTGTATTTTGTCAGCGTCCTCGCCTAGAAGGACTATATCGTCTGCATATTCTACGTCAACGAGATTATTCCCTGGTAGCAAGTCAATCCCAGATTCTCAACCTAATGTGCCCCACTGCTATTCAATTAATCTTGCAGAAGATATCACACAGATACAGTGTACTACTTATAAATCGTTGTCAATAGCATACCCTACACTATTAGAGGTAACTTTTCGAAAGAAAAGAACAAAAATAGTAATGTGTTAATAATCTATTTGTAAAATATATATATATACATAGAAATAACAACACCGAATATTTACTAAGCACTTGTGTATTTTGATAACGCTTTAAAATGATCGATTTATGACAGTCAATATTTGTATTTTAGCTGATGTCCACCACATGTGGTGTTCATTGGATTCTGTAATGCTTATCACTGACATTATTAGCATAATTTTCTTTTATCTTTTAAGCTGTCTCAGCAGTTCATCAGCTGCCTTCTTGGCCTTAATTCAGATAGAAAAAGAAGAAGAATAAAGAAAGCAGAGATAAATGGGGATACTGAATACATTGAAAGAAGAAAAAGACGATGATATTTCATAATCTTATAATTTCTACTATTGCTCACCTCTTGTGCTTCTACATGTCTAGCAGGATGATTGAGTACTTTCTGACAGACTTCTCTAGCCTTATCCTTGTCACCGAGACGTGCATAACACTTGGCCAAATATTCCAATGTTATCAGTGATCTACCGGGTGCCACTTGAACACAGAAAGGTACAATACGAAAAAAAATAATACAAAAAGCCAGTATGTCAATATGCGTATTCATTAAAAGTAAAAAGATCAGGTCCCAGTGGCTGCTTAATAGTCTACGAGCTCTCTGACCTCGTAACCAGAAGGTCATAGGTTCGTCTGAAGAGTCCCAAACTAGGCGGACGAAACAGCCGTCAAAGACTCCCTGGCAGATTTTCCAAAGGTGCTCTAACTGATGCCAGCTCGAGCAATGGCTTGTCTAGTGATGTCACTTGATGGCTTGTTTTCACAGAGTATGGCCAATCCACCTCCATTTCTTCCTGCATATTTGTTTCACAGTCGGTTCCTGATGGGTTGATTCGCTCATTGCCAGAGATCCCTGTTGTTGATCTTTTCTGGCCATCTGATCTTGATTAGTATTGAGCGAAGACAGCTGTTAATGAAGGTCTGTAATTTGTTCGAGATGCTCTTTATGACGCGATGGCCAAGTCTCTGATCCGTGTAGTAAGTGGCACTGACTTCACATTGGAGTTGAAAATCCGTATCTTATTTTTGATGCTGAGTAGTGGCTGTTGACCTCCACACAGACTTAAGAGTAATGAAAGCTTGTCTTGCTTTCCCGATCCTCGCTGCTTTGATATCCTCGTCAATTCCGTCCACCTGTAGTTGAAACGATGCTTCCCAGGTAGGTTAGTAAGGGAGGTTGTTTCTTTCAGGTTCCTTCCATTTATGCTGGCTGATTGTTGTCTGTTGTTGTTGTTGCTGTTGATGTTGGCCAGGAATCTTCATCACCTCTGTTTTATCTATGTTCACCTGAAGGCTTATCCCCTCTGGATGGTTGTTCTGCCAACTTGTTGCTTTTCACTTGCATATCTTCCAGTTTGTGGGAAATCAGACATATATCATCATCGGCGAAGTCCAGATCTTCCAAGTTTTTTTTGTCAGCTCACGATGAAATCCTCTAACCAATCAAACAAAATCTCTACAAACACCAATACTTGGAAAATGACATATATAAACTAGCATATATATATATATATATAAACAGAATACATATGTATATATTTATTAATCACTCCTTAAGGACTCCTCTTGCTTTCTTTTGCTTTGCTGTTGTTTGTGTAATTTTTTCTATCACCATTTTAGCTTCCATTTGACTTTTTGAATGAGAATGAATAATGTGGATGTTTGACCATTTACAATGACAAATGATCTGCAAACATTATTGGTCCCGTATCTTTCAGTTGCCTGGTTAATAACGAATTAACTTTCTCCACGACGCAACCTGGATTACATTTGTGGAATATACTCTTATACCAATGGAAAAGTATTAATTTGTAATACAACGTCACGAGTGTAACTCATAACATAACTGATCGTATCTGTAAAAATAGCTTTCTTACTACCCATTTTGGATATAAATCAAAAATAAGATTCGATGCCGTACACACCTAAGTTATATGGGAGAATGACTTCAAGCTTTATTTTTTTCCCAAGTATTTTTAATCCATCTAAAAGATACTTGGGTTGTTTATGTTAATGCGAAGACAGTATTTCCATATTTCTTGGTGTGCTCCATTGAATGACTATTTATCCCAATGTTCCCACAAACCAAAGACAAAAACGTCAGCAACCATGTAATTTAACCATAAATCCAATTTATGAAATTTAAATAATGCTTATCCATGCCTGTACATTTGGTGTGTCCTACATAGGTAGGAAAAAATATGTATTTTATTGAAACATTCTTATTAAGTATGATTGCTAATCTTATATGTAATTTATCATATTGATGATGCCTGTAAACTGGCGTCCCTCATGTACAAAATGAGAATATATTATTATTATATATATATATATAACTCACAGCTTTCACACTTGAGCATATGTTCCAGGGCCTATGACAAGTTAACACAGTTGGTTTCAAAAAGATAATTTAATCATGTATACCTTTTGATAAGAGAATTCATTCCCAGTGAAGTTGGTATTTCGAAAAAACTCTGGTTTGGAATTATAAAATTCCGTCATAATAAAATGCCTTAAAGGATTAGCAAAGTCGAATAACAAACACAATAATCAATTGAATTATTTACCAGATTCCAAGACTGCTCTCAGTCAGAAAGTTATTTGGATCAATTTGTTGAGATTTCTGGTAAATCAGACATCAATGAATGACTGCTGGTTGAAGTATGTCAGCTTACCGTCCACAAAACATATAATTCACCGACATTCTTCATTCTCTCCTGTATCCCTTTAAGATTGCTAACTTCATCCAACAGAATTCCATACCACTTAAAAAAGAAGAAGAAAGAGGATGAATAACTTTCAAATAGAGAAAGAGAGAAATACAGTTAAAGAATTCGCATGTTTTTTGTCTACAGCAACAGCTCGTTTAGCAGAATTCATGCCTTCTGTTAAATACTTCTCACACACTTCTTTGCTTGGTTTAGTATCCACATAATAAACTATTTGAAATTGATGTAAAAATGATGATATTTTTGGGACGGGGAGGGGAAGGGGATTTTACCAAATAGAAAACAGACTTGAGCTTTCCTCCACAGCATTTCTACTTGATTATGAACTTCCAGAGTGTTTGTAGCAAGATCGTAGGCTTTTTGAAATTGTCCTTTAGCAACCAGTTCATCATATTCTTTAATAGCTTCCTCCATTGTGTTCTGCTCAACTAAAAATGTATGAAAATGTCTACAGGTTATGTATTTATATATATATAGGTGATATTGAAAGATTCTGTTTGCCAACAAACAATTATGAATTACATTGGTATGTCTAATAAAATGATAGATTACACTAATAATATAAATCGAAGTTGAATAAATGAGTATTTATTATGCAGTTAAAGAATTTGTTTTCAGTTCATATTGGCATATGTACTCATATAACAGGTAATTTATCATGTGATATTAGCGCATAGAAGATATTTGATCAATGCAACTTTTATATAATTCTTAAGGTGACAGTATGTATGAAGAACACTGCTTTCTGATTCAAATGTTTTAAAGGTAATTAAATTATTCAAAAGTTTTGCGTTATAAGAATTTAAGTAATCTTACTTACTAGAATCAGCATAAATTAGAGGAATCTGAAAGAGGCAACCTCCATTACCTACCTACCTACCCACCTTCCTAACATAACATAACAATTCGCTTTATTCCAGAAACAGTACTTGTGGTACAGTGTGGAATTTTCAGCACATATCTACAATATTGCATCTAATTTCATCGTACATTAAAAAGGAGTATTACAAAAAAAATAAATATAAAAAAAACACGACAAAAATAAACCAAAAAACGAAACACAGAAATAACAAAGAAAAACAAAAGAAAAGAAAAAAAATGCAAGTAAAAAGTACCAAGTAGAAAGGAAGATAAACACTAATAATGAAAAAAAATTTTCAGTACTGAGTAGTGGAAGCTATGATATGTGTATGCGTGGTGAACAGTAACAGCTATGATCGTAGAAGAAATTATGAGATGTTCTTAAGAATGTTAATAGCTAAGATGATCACTTAATTTGATTGAACAACACTAAACAATCATAAAATAAACATTTCAGGTTCTTTTTTATTGTCACCACTAATGCAGTGTTAGTCGTTTTAGTGTTAGTAGTGATGCATAATACAAAATTTTTTAAGATGGTGATAGTGGCGTCCACAAACAAGATTGCCAGTTAAATAGTGCCGAACAAAGAACAACCACAAAACTAATATTACATGATGGTTAATGACAGGACAATTTTTTTAATAATCATAGTGATAATATAGTCGGACCCAGTAGATATACAAAAGAAGGAATAGAGTAAAGTACAAAAAAGTAAGCCAACGATAATTAATTTTAAGCAGCTAAGTATTTTTAAGAAGGTTGTTCACTATAGAGTACAAATAAGAGAGTATAAGGGGGAAATAACAAGGGCCACAATTATGTTATTAACAACAAAGCAAGTCGTAAGTTTCACGCCTAACATTGTCTCTGTCACTTAGAACACGGGCCAAATATGGTATCGTTGAGTTCCTATACTTGGTTGTACGAGCATATGTTATTTTGTACTGATTTCTGCTTCTACCAGATGAGATGCAAGGAGAGAGTTGGGAATAGAGGGGGTCTTGGGGGTCAGAGAGTATGGTTTTAGACCATTTCTCGCATGTATTCAGATGCTTATCCACTAATGTAGTGACGAGCTGACTGAGTTTTACACCGCTAGTCCTACTAACTACCTTCGACATCCTTCTCAGGATGGTATAGTCCTTTTTCAGTAACCCAGGAAAGACTAACGGGGAGCAGTAAAGTAGAATAGGTAGGATACGAGAGTTTCTTGAAAATCCCCATTTAGTCATATGAAAAAGGGAAGACGTTCAGCGAAGAGACTCTTTTTGGCGAATTCATTCACATAGCTGTACAATCGCATTTATATATATAATTATTTGAGTGTGTGTGTGTGTACATGAGGTTTGTCAAAATTAGATAATTGATCAGGTAATAAAAGAATGATCTAATATAGAAACAAGGTTAATTGGACAGCAACTAAAGTAAGATTGAGTTAGTAAGTTAGATGACGTAATACAATTGACTAAAATGTTTTAACTTAGGTCAGGTTAGCAACAGAGAGTTGACAAATTATGAAAGCAGAGGTTGAGGGACTCAGCTAGTCTGAGTTTCTTAATGTAGTAGGTTAGACGAAACACTTTCTTGGAAATCATTTGGATATGAGATGACCAGTAAGGTCGGAAGATATAACTAATCCGAGGTATTTTGCATTAGACTTTGTTTCAATTATAGTCCCCTCAATTCTACAGCATCATGAGTGCTTACTAGTGTTTGTAGATCTCGTTTATGCCTAAAGGAGAAGTCGACAGTCTGGCATTTTGAGGGATTCAGCGTGAGGCCATTTAGTTTTGACCACTGACTGATGTCCGACAGGAAGCTATTTAATTTGAAGCAGTCTGACTGAGACTTAACGGGAAGCGAAACAGTCAGGTCATCTGCATATTTGACGAAGTTGATTTCGTCTGAGAGAGGTAAGTCATGTAAGAAGAAGGAAAAGAGAAACGGCGAGAGAACAGCACCCTGAGGAACACCAGCTTCAGTAAGCAAAGGAGAGGAAGCTACACCATTATATACCGTGTACTGCATCCTATTGGAGAAGTAAGAGTGCAGCCAGTTGATAGCCCAGGACTCAGTTTGTGTAAGGCTAAGCTTGTTTAACAAAAGGCCTCTAGGTACAGAGTCAAAAGCAGATGTGTAATCAAGGAAAGTACAACGGACATACTTGGCCCCTTTGTCTAAGGAGGATACAATGTTGTGATGAAACACAGCAGCAGCATCCAAAGTACTTCTACCCTGTTTGTAAGCAAACTGCTTTGGATCGTTTGAGAAGCTTAGGGAGGGAATGAGTTTTTGTAACAGTAATTTCTCCATCAGTTTCAAAAAGGAGAGGTAATGGCAATTGGTCTAAACTTAACACTATCTCCAGAACCAGACTTGGGTACAGGGATGATTTTAATATCTTTCCACAGAGAAGGTACACATTATTAGAAAAAGAAGTATTGAAAATGCTTGTAAGTGGGTTACTTAAAATATCAGCACATTTCTTTAAAACAATGGCAGGTATACCATCAGGGCCTAGACTCTGGGAAGGTTTAAGAGATTTCAAACATTTAAGAACATCAGAAGTATTGAAACTATGAAAGTCACTGGTCGTGTTATTAGTTAAATTGAAGGCAGAAGGGACATTTGGAGGGCGGATGAAAGATCTATTGAGAGTATTTACATCAATAGAAGAGGCAAAATTATTATGCTTACCACAACCAGTAATTTCTCTAAAAAGCTTCCATATGTTTTCTGAGGTTTTACAAGATAGTGTTGTAACGTAACTGGGAAGTATCATTTCAAATACAGGCGGAGGTAACTCATAAGGATATCAAAGCATGGCAAGCTTTCATTTCTCTCAGGTCTGTATGGAGATCAACAGCACTCCTTAGCAAGATACGAATTCTCAACTCCAATCGGAAGTCAGTGCCACTTACTATACAGATCAGAGACTTGGCGCCGTGTCACAAAGGTCACTTTGAACAAACTATATAATTTCATCAACAGCTGTCTTCAATCAATACCACCCAAGACCAGATGGCAAGACAGAGAAGATCAGCAAGAGGGATATCTGACAATGAGCTAACCAACCCCCCAGGAACGAAGTGTATAACAAATATGCAGGAAGAAATGTAGATGGATTGACCATACTCTGTGAAAACAAGCCATAAAGTGACATCACAAGACAGGTCATTGCTCTAGTGGAACCCAAATGGGATGCGGCGAGGTGGTCGTCGATGCGAGCGTGACATGGAGGAGGTAAGAGCATGTGAGCAGACGTGGAGCCAGGTGGAAACGTTGGCAGAGAACCGAACGCAACCGAGACATGCGGCTGAAGCGTTATGTTCCCCTAGGAATTAAAGGAAACAATACAAAGACCCTAATGAAAGCCTTAATCTTTCCTGAACCTAATCCCAACGTGAAAATATCCCCAAACTAACTGTAATCTAACTCGAACCAACCCTAATGTCTCCTTTATTAGGTTAACCTAACCCTAATTTGTTCTTGACCTAAACCATAACCTAATCTTTCCCAAACGGAAGCTGAAACTTGCCAGACATCCCATAAAAGAATATAACACTTCCTACTAAACTTGAGGAATGGCAGGATTGTGGGTAGCGACATGTTCCAATACTTGAGATAACTGTTCTTCAGTTATTTCCTTGGGTCTAGACATATACTTCTCAACATCTTAAAATTGGCTTTCAACTAGATATCGTGGATTTTTTGAAATGGGCAAAGCACAGATATCATAATGGAACGGTTTGTACTTCAGCTCAGAGAGCATTGTGTCACAGGATATACCGTCAATTAATTAATATTTTACTTGAAGATATTGTACGAAGGGAAAATATCATGCAATAAACTCTTTTGAAAATTCTGTACAATTTATAAATACTGTCCAGAATAAAGATATTATCATTAGTTTTGATCTAACGCACTGTTAATGATGGTGATTGAATATGGAATTGAAATCCGGATAGCTACAGGATTCCAACCAGCCGCCTACATATATCTAGTCCGGAGCTTTATCATTTGCAATATGAAACTACTAACCATATCATTTCAATGCGATCAGTACCCATGATGCTCAGCTGCAGAGAAATTAGTCAATTTATTTTATTCCTTTTCGTTCCCAGTGAAACATAGGGTGGCTTCAAGCTACAGGAGTGAAGTTTCTGTAGCAGTGGTGTTTAGTTTTACGGGATGTGGTTGCTAGCCTCATGCCCAACCTTTCCTCTTTACCAGATTTTTATTTCTGGCTTAGCGAGGTAAAGGAGTGCGTCTGTGGCCGAGGATCGAACCCCGGATCATATACGTGGTCGGCGAGAATTCTACCGCTGTGCCACCAACGCACTGGAACTAGTCAATAGTCTTATAAAATGTACTAAAGATGTATTTATGTATCATGCAAAAATGCACCTGATTGTGCAGTTTTACAAGGTAACTATGAAATAACATTCCTTTCCATTTTGAACATAAGGTCTACTTATAATGAATACAAAACTACTAAAGAAAATTGAATGACTTATTATTTTGTTGTTTCTCGGTCTACTTCTTCTCAAATTTTATGCATTTAAATTACGTTACTCGTGAGTAATAAAAAAAGCTTTTATCAAAATCACTCTTGTGTGCACGTTTAGCCAGACATACATGAGTCGAAAATTACTGAAAACACTTGGAGCATCCGTGGCACAACGATAGAATACTTGCCGACCATGCACACGGTCAGAGGTTCAGTCCCCAGCCGATGCACGGCTTTACCTCGCTAAGCCAGAAATGATGCTGGTAAAGAGAAAAAGGTTGGGCATGAGGCTAGCAACCCCATCCCGTAAAACTAAACACCACTGCTACAGAAACTTCACTCCTGTAGCTTGAAGCCACCCTATGCACCACTGGGAACGTAAAGGAGTAAAAAGACGGCGTACTGAACAGCTGTTGCATTCCTGTCTACGACTCGTCACCAGTACGAACCCTTGACCTCAGTAACTGTCAAAATCACTGACTATTACATTCTATTTAGGTGACCAAGTAATTAGCATATTTAGCTCATCAGCTGATGGCTGTGGGTTTATCCATTAGTTGGGCTCAGATGAGAAGGAGTAGCTGTTCAGTGTATTACATCTATTTAGCGATTCTCCTACTGGTGTCAGTTTGCGGAAGAATCTTGGTAGAAGTTAGAACTGATGGGTTACTGAATTCCGTTCCAGAGGCTGGATGGTCAATGAAGTCGCCTAGCAGTCTGAAGGTCCTGGGTTCGATCCTTTGTGAGATCATGGATGAGTACTGCTGGAGGATCTCAGACAGGAAAGAGACATCCATCTAGTACTTTCTATTTTCAAATGGTCCTCTAAGTGAAGTCCTCTGTTAATCAATCTTGAGCTAATGATTAAAATTCATCAGACCTCAACAAATCCGGGATATAAAAATCCTTCCTTCTTTGTATATCATTTTGGTGATGACTGTCACTATTATAGACGTATGCTTCTATTCCGGATATTCTAATTTCAGAGCACCTATACAGACTTTTAAGTCTGTACTTCTGTTCCTGTCACACCGATATCTTATCACTATTTACATATTTAACAGAAGGAACTTCTAGCAATGACGACTAAAGAAAGAAACCTGGATTTAGAAAAAAATATTAAAGCATTTGATGCAAAGTGGGCACATTTTAATCCAAATAAGTTCACTTCACACTGAAGTTTGCACTAAAGATGTTGTCTAGAAGGACACTAAAAGCTTCACACCTAAATCATTTAGCTCAGAGAGTTCAGTTGCATCGAAATTATCCATATGAGCCACACATCGTCTCTATTACTTCAAAATATTGAATTTATTGTCAGAAAACACAAGCTTCTATCAGCTTTAAATCATTAATTGATTTTTTTACCATAGCTTTAATTTGTTTAATATCACTCATGACTGTTAACTGTCTGATTTTAAAGCAATAATAAAGATTTTAGACAGTGGATGTCAGTCTTTTTCGATACCATATACAATCAGTTTAGTCTGGTCGGTAAGAATCCTTATGATATCATCTTTATTTATTCCTGGTGATTCTTCGAAATGCCACCTCCAAAAATGTTTCGGTAAGTCAACAGATTAAACACTCGGATAGAATTTGAAGGCTTAGTGAGCCAAACTTTTTTTTTCATCTTGTCTCATCATCACAGCAGGCGTTCTTGATTGCTGTGTCAATCATTGGACAATTCACAGCCTGCTTTCAGACCATTTATGATGAATCACCATTCCTGTTTTCTAATTTATATCGATTATAGTTTATGTGCAGTCAGTCACTGTCTGAATCTGATCGCCTACCGTCTACCGTTTACTTGCTCACAGAACTCTGTTCAATAATCTTTATATATTTCACCTTTGAGGCAATTATCATCATCATCATTATTATTTATCTTCGTCTTAGCAGTCGGAATACGATTTGCAGCATATAATACGCACAGTTTATCTTGAGAATTCTTTCTGTAAATAGTCTAAAAGATCATCTATAAGGTGAAGCCAAATGGCACAAAGGGCATCAGAATTCGGCATTTATATATGGCGGAGGCGCTTGCAATTCGTCTCAATACAACCCCGAACTGTGTATACAGATAAAAAGTTTGTCCAGTCTCTTATTCTACCTTGGTCTTAACCTCCTCACTAATCGTTCCCTTTAAAAAAAATTTTGGATTTTCTCTTTTCTTTATTCTTTTTAATTTTACTTTTAGCTTGCTTTTGCTGTATTAATTAATTCACTATTATCACTCTCATATGCACCTTCTGTACATTTCACACTTGTTAAAATTGACACTCAAATATCACCACCTTTATTCTCACTCAATAGCAATTTTAACCCTAACAAATTTCTATCTTTGTGCCGTTGAATACCACGTAATGTACAACTTTTAATTTTCACTTCTAAAGCCACTTATGATTAATTATATCACTTATGTCACCCATCCCCTTTTACTCAATAATAGACCATTATACATTTTTCTCAGTATAAACACGACTGTACAGCCAAGTCTGAATATGATTTCGTCGATGAAGAAAATTTTTTTCGATGAATTCGTCTTTTATTTTTCTTCAGTCTGAAATATGCATAGGAATCATGCAATACAGAGATAAAAACTTTTGATATAAGGATATCAAGGGACCTTGATGTGATTATGAATGGCAATAAATTAAGCTCGAAACGCCATCAGTAAATATTACTGTATATGACACACTGTGTGACTTCATCAAGATAAAATTTATCCATAATGGAATTATACTCTACTACAGTGCTCAAGTTTTATCCTTTTATCAGTAGTTCATATGGTCTTCCTACTAAGAAGCTTATCAAAAAACTCACATTGTTACAGGATTTCATCATGAGCTGACATCAGTTAGAGAACCATTGGAAAACCTGGGAGTACTGGACAGCTGTTTCGTCCTAGTTTGGGACTCTTCAACGGGATTCCCTACCAACCAATACTTGAATACCAATGAGATGATCACTAGCGACTGGCCCTATTCAGGTAGGTAGTTACCTGGGGTTCCAGTGGGAAGTCGTGACCAGTAGGGTACAGCAGGTCAGGTGTGAGGATGATTACTCGCCACGGATGACACTGTCTAGTGGTCGCGTCATCTCGTGACCTGGCAGAAGTTTGAATTCATGGGCTGACCGTTGGATTGGGTTCCAATGGTTTAATGGTCTACGAGCTTGCCTTGTAACCAGAAGGTCCTGGATTCGAACCCTGTTGGTAGGCGCGTACTTGTGAAGAGTTCCAAACTAGGACGAAACAACTGTCCACTACTCCCGCTGGTTTTCCAATGGTTCTCTAACTGATGTCAGCTGATAGGGAAATCCTGTAACCAATCAGTCAAATCCCTACAAACCAATACTTGAAAACTCACATTGTGGTGGTGTGATACAGACAATGTGTTCCAACAGAATATTGTTCTCACATATTCTCACAGTTCAATACAGCATTAGCAACAGAATTAAATATATATATATATATATATATATATAGCGATCTGATCACTTGAAAATATACTTTTGCTTCCGTGCGTTGACTGTTCCTGTTATAACATGACTTTGTCAAACAGAAGCAAGATTCTTAAAACCATCAAATTTTCAACAGTCGATGTTTAAGAAATTGATATAATTCCTAAATGCTCACCTCTACGTACTCTAATTAGATCGAGAAAAATAACATCGGCAGCGGAACATGTCATCAGATTATGTTGTCTAAGAGAAGAACTATATAAAATTATTACAAAACTAAACAATATACTGGATGAAATTGAAAAACTCAAACACAAACTGAAATTTATTAGAACAACACATTTAAGCTTGATAGTTTTGCCACATCTATGTGTATTTATCAATTCAACTGCACCTGCAGTGACAGTTATATTGGGCGTACTACTAGACAGCTTAGCCAACGTGTTAGTGAACATCTCCCATTGTGGTTTGGCAAAGGACAGACAAAAACAATCCGTAGCTCAATTTTGTCACACTTAATTGATAGTGGTCATGTAGTCGAGAAAACGAAAGCCTTCAAAGTAATTCATCGTATCCCACCGAAGCTTTCTAATAGACTTCGTATTCGTCTATTGCACACAGCTGAGGCAAGCGATAGGCATTCGAACTAATAAACCTAAACTATGCACTCAAAAGAAGTTCGTACAGCCATTATCCCTCCCTTGTTGGCCTATTAAGACATAAACAACTAAAGACTTCTACACCACCCCTTATTTATATTTCCAACCCCTTTCTTACCATCCCTTAATCTTATCACATCTTCATTAAAACGTGTTTCATTTCCTTCCCTTACAATCTAACATAAATTAATCGGTTCATTTGTTTTTACTAGCCTTTATCGACTACTTCCACCTGAATAATTGCTTGTTTAATCATACTGTTTTTCATTATTCGTGTTATCACAGATTGCCTCATTTTTTCATCCTTATTATTGATAAGACCATTATTATTATTATTATTACTATTATTACTACTATCATTACTACTATTATGACTAATTGCACAATTTATATTCACCATCGTATTATCCTATAGACAAAACACCATGATTGGTTTATATTTGAATTTTTATTTGTAAACTTATGTAAGTGTATTAGAGTTAAGCCTGATGAGATCTAATTGAAAGCACAATATTGTTCGCTTAAATGTGTTGTTCTAAATTTTACAAACTGAAATGTATAATCAATGACAGAGATTATGAAATTGTGATTGAACAAATCCAAAAAGAAGCTAGAGATACAACCTTAAGTAAATCAGAAACTACGCAAATTAAGAAATTCAACAAATTATTTAGAAGAAATGAACGGCACAATAAATGAAGTAAGTTTGTAACAACAGAAGACAAGGGCCAGGCAACAGATCATTTTATTATGAAAATCAACACGTATTTATACATATTTCACATACATTATTATAGCTTATGCAAGTAGACAAGCGCAGTCATCTGATTGGTTGTTTATCAGAAGTTAGGCAGACAAACGCAGGCTTCTGATTGGTTGTTTCGGGATTCCTCGACAAATAGAGTTCTCTATCTGCGAATCATATTTTGCCACGTTAACTTTGCTGTGATTGGTTGTTGAATCAGCCTTGCTCATATTTTCTCACGGCCTGCTCTCACCACAAGTTGACAACAACGTCTCATCTTCTATTGATATAAAACAAAGTGGGTGGTTAACCTCTCATCACGCGCATTAAGCTCTGGTGAGATAAAGCTGCCTAAAAAGGATTAAACTTCAATGTAACAGTTAGTAAACTAAGATCAGAGAGTGTCATTCTCAAAATAATACGATTGGTGAGATGACAGCTGAAAAGATTCGAGCACAATGTGCACCAAAACTAAAAAACAAAACAAAAGAAGGTGCAATCAAATTTAACAAAATCGTAAAGACTAGCTCCTGATTAATCTTAAAAGGGATAAAACATCATCATCATCATCACAAAGGTTGATAAAGGAAACTCGGCAGTAGTTTTAGATAAATCTGACTATATAAAGAAAGTCATTGAACACATTGAAACTGGTCTATATGAAGAAATTAAAAAGCCTGTAGATACAGCAATGAATAAGATTAAGAAATCTGCGCTGTGGATTTAATACGCAAAGTGAATTTACAGGTGAGTCTAAATGGTTTATTTAATTTAATGCCCCAAATTAATAACACCTTGACATGATTATGAGTAATAAATAAATTATGCTCGAAATGTCAACAGTAAATATTACTGTATAACGTACTGTGAAACTTTATCAAAACAGTATATCGCTAACATACGTTAAAGAGAATAATGGCTACATGCCATTTTTAGATGTACTCATAACCCGACGAGAAGATGGGTCGGTCAGTAAAACGATCTGTCTACAGAAAGTCAACATGGACGGAATATTATCTAAATTATCATAGTTTCTGTCCACTACAGTATAAAATGGCGTTGGTTAAATGTTTGTTCAAGCGCATTGACCGCATATGTACTGCTGATACAAGTGAAGAAGAAAGACAACACCTCACTGAAATACTGTTAGATGACAATTACCCACTGAGATTTATTAAACGTTACAGAAGTGTCAACCATAGAGCTTTACCAGTCCAATCAGTTCCCAAAAAGGATGTTTACATATCCTTGCCGTTCAGGGGTGATCAACAAAGTCTGGTCACTAGACAAAGACTCAAAGCCTCAATTAATAGAACCTATTATGCAGCTAAACTTATCTTCATAGAGAAAACGAGAACCATGCTGTCCTGTAAACCCTCACATTATCCGAACGATAGTGTCACATCCCACTGTGTTTATCAATGTACATGTATGTATGGAGACACGTACATAGGAAGGACCCATCGGTCTCTGCAGGTTAGGGCGACAGAACACATTTCAAAGTGGCTGTAACAACAAATGAAATCGCCAGACACAACAGACCCAGGAAATATATGTCCGACATCATCTATAGCGAAGCATGTTATAAAGACTGCTCACAAGGTTGATTTCAACAATTCCTTTAAGCCGATATATAAACCAAGGTTGGGCCACATACTTAAATTCATTGAAGCCTTAACCATAAAGAGACTTAAACCTGTCTTGTGTTTCCAAAAGCTATTTGTTATCACCTTAAACCTGCCTTGGTAATCCAAGTTAGAATTAAGGTCCAATTTACTTCATAATGTTTTCAAACCCTTCTTTGCCTTGTTTTTCTCTTTTCTCTTTCTCACCCACACCTTTTGCGTCTCTCTACCCATTATTTGTGACCTTGACCTGTACACAATCTGACCTGTATTGTAATTATTCATGCCTTCTCGCCTTATATAAAAACTGTGTATGACAAGTACTCGTGTGTGATCAGAATATCCGAAATGTGTTGCGCCAATACATTACACGTTTCAAATAAACTACGTCTTCTCATTGTGTTGTCGAAATTTATCAAAACAAATTTGATCCATAATGGAACAATCAAATCTTCTTCTTCGAATCTTCTTTGAGACAAACATTTACATCACACACACCAAATTCATACAGACTATTTAACTGGCTGCATGGAATTGTAACGGTACACCTGACACCATCTATACTACTTCGTTCCCTTGGTCTTTAGCGCTTTACAAAAGTGCATGTGAATACCCCTCCTAATTACGTCTGTCATCCAAGGCTTCTAAAAGAATGACTTCTGTAATATCCCTAAACAGTAATCCTTTGACAGTCTACACTCCCATTTGTTTCACCAAACCATTTTACCGAGCAACACTAATGTCAATTGAACCCTTGCTGCTTCCTAAAACTTTTCATTTACAATTTCTGCTCAGTAGTAAATAATGCATATTCTCATTTCATTGATCCTATATATTTTAGAATGCATGCATCTGAATAGAGAAGCGTAGCAATAATATGTGCACATTTTACACTAGAGACAATACTTCAGGTAAACACTGGCAGCATCGCTACAACTACAAATGTGCTGCCTGGATGAAGGCATCAAAGCTAACGAGGACCGGAACAGCAATCCAGGCATTCATTACTCCGAACTAGAGTGTGGATATCCGAATTTTCAACACTAATGTTAAGTCAGTCTGTGCTTCCACATGGATGAAGGATATGGAGACGGTGTCATGAAAATCATTGCCAAACAGGCGATTGTAGGCTTTCATCATTATCTGCCTTCTCTATCTCAATACTGAAGATAAGAGGGCTGTGAGAAAAGAATAAGCTGGTAACAAGGAGCTTTCAAAGGCAGTAAACCAACGAATAATAAATATACAGACAAAAATTGTGATGGAAAGGGGAAAAACACTGAGGAGACAATTGAGTGAAACCGAATACTTTAGTGGAATCTGGATGAGAATCGAAGGGTCGATTGTCAGTCCAAGGGTAACATGAAAGAGATGAAAGCTTATTAACACTCGTAACTTAATTACCTTCAAGAATTACCTCAAGACCAATATCCATCTATAGAATACTGTTAATGAAATCTGCAAAACAAAACACTTAAACATCTGTAGAATTCAGGTCAGACAGTCAGATGTAGGATGCAAGGATGGAACAGGTGTTAAATTACTATCAAAATCCCTTCTAGAAAAGGATCTTTAGTCTCCTGTTTCCTTTTTAAAATGCTTGAAAAACACACTTTTCTACACGCATATTCGAGAAAAAAGAAACAAAATTAAAACTAAGTTTGTTGTTGTTGTTGTTGATAAATGCTCAGTATTCTTCGTAGAATTGCTGTGTAATATTCTAGACGAAACAGATAAGTAACATCTGTTCTACAGATTATTTACGAAGAAGAATATCAGCAATAAATTAGGTGTATCTGATAGTCATGTGTGTTGCACTAATGCGGAAAAGAGAAGGGAGAAATAACTAACATTCGCAAATATATATATATATATGTACCTTCTGTACACTGTTCAGGAGTCTGTTTAAAACAGGTTCGAATATTGCACTGATCAAGGAACTCACTCTACTCGAACTCATGCAGTTAGCCAGGTGAGAGCTTACGTCGAGTTGTCACCTGAAGTGGTGACAACTAGTGGTGTCCGTCGGGGATGCCCATTATCCCAATTTCTATTCAATTTCATCATGGATGTACTAATGGAATTAACCCTAACTCACTTCAGATACTCACGGATTGACTTGCTACCAGGGAATAATCTCGTTGACTTGGAATATGCAGACGATATAGTCCTCCCTGCTAGGTGAGGACGCTGACAAAATCCAGAAGAGTCTTCCCAACACCTTGAGCCGCAATCTACGAATGTTTGGCATGCGATTCGCTCCCGCGAAATGTAAAATGATATTAGAGGACTGGACTACACTGACTCCTAGATTAGAAATAGGGAGTGAAGTGGTAGAGCACGTCGACCGCTTCACTTATTTGGGAAGTACCATCAGCCAACGCCAACGGGTCGATCTCTGACAAAATTTCAACACGGATACAGAGGGCTCGTTTCGCATATGCCAGTTTACGCTGTCTCTGGCTTAGACGTGATATCCGGGTATCGAACGAAGGGCGTGTGTGCTGATCAGCAGTCCGCTCCGTCCTCCTTTTGTGGCTAGATGTGAGACCTGGCCATTGAGAGTGGAAGACATGAAAAGACTAGCTGCCTTTGATCACAGGTGCCTGCGTTCTATCTCCCGTGTGAGGAAGTATGGTAAGGTGAGAAATATTGAGGTTCGGCTTCGGTCGAGTGCTATGTAGGTGGGAGGGGAAATCAATCGACGAGGCTGTGAAATCACATCGACTGAGATGGTTAGGATATGTGTTACGTATGCCTAGTCATCGCCTTCCTCGACCGACAGGCAATGTTAGCTGGCTGACATAGGGTCAGGCTGGAAAACAGCTAGCGGCGGTCAAACCAAAACATGGCTTCACCAGTCAATGAAATCTACAACAGTTAGTTCAAGTCACGTAGGAAGGTGTCAACTTCCTGGCTAGGGTCCTCGGGACGGTAAAACCCAATGGTTGGAAACATTTGGTGATATGGGTCAAAATCGTTCTTAGTGGTGGCGCAGATGCGTCTACTCCTTGTGACTTATGATTTCAGATGAAACTGTATGGTTCTTCGTTAGTACTATTCCTTTGTCTCACACCTCTGTTTACTGTCTCTATTATGCATTTCTTCTACTTTGTTCTCTTGCTTTGTGTGCTACATGAAGGAAGTGTGGCGACTTGGACTGGTGCATATCGGTGCAAAGTTCTGTGTCGAAAATCGACAGACAGACAGGATATGTATTTGAGAATGGCCAGTTCAATTCAGCATTGTTATGAATGACTGAGAAGAATATTGTTTTTATTTTAAGTTGTACCTCCTTATCGAACCATGATTATAGTGTAGACTTCTGTAGAGGAGATTAACCATTTAGTTTAGTTTATTTTAATGCGGCTGTTAACTAACCTATTTTAAATGAAATAAAATATTAACTGGATAGCTGAACTAGTCTTTTAATTTATAATGGGATCGCCTGTGATAGTCTTAGCTCAGCTAAACGTTACCGACTCAATGGGTGATGATTTAAGGCGGAATGAAAATCTGACTGGCAGCAGGTTTTGAACCAACCGCCTTTGGATGATCATTTCCATGGTTTAGCAGCTGAGCTACGGGATCCAACTGCGATCAGCATGAGTAATATCCAGCTGTGTTTCTCTACGGATCAAAGATTTATTTCAGGCCTAACAGAAAGTATTCTGAACAGGCTGTTCTGGACTTCAGTCAATAGATATCTCCGTTGTCTAGAAACTGAAGATCAGACTGCAGTACATAAAGGACACGAAGCAAATAACTCTGGCAGGCAATGAATTGACCCACGAACCTGTTGTACAACAAATACGCAGGAATAAATGCATATAGGTTGGACAGATGCTGTAAAGATCACCGACTAACATCACATGCTAGACAGGCGCTCGAAAGGAAACCCTAAATAGGAAAACAGTGAATTGTGATTCCGAAGGTGAAAAGAATAGATCATATGAGAAAGAAATTGAAATTTGCGGGCAGTCGTGAAGCCATCCAGAAAAGAGAACTCAGGGAAGTGTCGATGTGCAAATAAAGTCTTGTTTCAGTCGAAACCCAAGGGAATATGTCCAGTTGGCATATGAATCTATGATACACCACTGTCCGGCCATTATTACACTAACAGTCAGCTAGGTCATATCTTGTTAATTTGAAGGAGATGAGCAAGTAGTTAACTGATGGTGAGACTGTATGAGACAGCCATGGTATGACAGACTGCTATTAATATCAAGCAAGGGTGGTGATCGAAAACATATTTCATGATTCAAGTGACTCTACTAGCTACTTTTTTCATTGCAGTATTCATCAAATAAAGCTGCCTTTTGATAGACTTATAGTCATTAATAAGTAAAAACCTATGTAAGGTACAAGTAAGGTGGACAGAGAATTTAATAAGTTTGACACTAAGTTAGATGAGACTACAATAATCAAGTTCTTGTAAGTTGTAAAGCCTTGACCATATATATATTATTCTCTTGGGTTCTGCGTGGAACATATGGCCCCCAAAACACATCCTCACTTTCTTCTACTTTTTGTCGTCCTCTTCAGCTGGATCAGCGATTAATCGTAATATCTCATCACTTCTTCCTCCTTCTAATATGATCTCCTCCATCTCACCCTCGCACCTGTGAACCACTCGTCGCTTCCCATTGGGATTCCACTTGAGCGGTTGCCTGGAAAGCGATGTCATTCCACGGTCTCCTCAGTGTATGCCTGACCCATCTCCATTTTCCCCTACATATTTGTTGAGCAATCGGCTCTCACCTGTTGGTTTGTTCTCACAGTTTCTTGTTGCTAATTCTTCCTTTCTGGCTGGTCGTTTGATCTTTAGTATGGAACCAGCGAAGCGGGCAGCTGTTGATAAAAGTCTGTGAATTGTTGGAAATCCTTTTCTGACCCGTATATGAGGACTGACTTCACATTGGTGCCAAAAATCTGATACTTGTTCCTTTTGCTGAGTGAAGAAGATTTTCGAACTGGTTTCAGGTTATGTATATATAATGCCAACTCATTTGAACCAGTTCAGGCTACATTTTTCCACACAAGAAACTGTTGTTACACACAAGTGAAACATTGAACTGTGTGCAGAGAAAAGGTTAATCCAATACCTTTTATTACCTACCATGTCCTTGAATGTTTTTTTTTTACCTGTGCAATAATTCTCTGTGTGATTTATCTTTATTTGCTTTTATTTTTTTTACGAAAATTCCCAACTTTAAAATATACTTCATACTTTTATTCTGAGTCTTTTACTTTTATGAAGAATATTCCTGTTCTTAAGGCCATAAAATTCTAGTTATAACCATTTTTGAACACTATTCATCGCTTAAGGTGTTTAGATTCCGTTGGAAAACTCAGCGAGGCGTTTGGAGTAAACACAAGAGTCAGACAAGGGTGATTATTATCACCAATGATATTCCTAATTGTGGTGGACTGACTGGATTATGCGTCAGACAGTGAGTGGGAAACGAGAAGACAGGAATATCCTGGACCGACGCGAAGAACCTAGAAGACCTGGATTTCGCGGATGATTTATGTTTGATGTCACACTTAATCGAAGACTTACAAGCGAAAACCAACAAACTGGTCGAAGAAGCAGCCGGCGAAGACAGGACTCCGAGTGAACATAGACAAGACGGAGGTTATGAAAATAACCAACCAACAACAACGACAACAGCAACATCCAGCGCCAGTCACCATCAACGGGAGGGATTTGAAAGAGGTTACTTCACTCACTTATCTAGGGAGCATTGTCTCAACTACAAGAGGAGCGGACGAGGATGTCAAATCGAGGGAGAATAGGGAAGGTGAGCGAGAAACACATTCATCAACCTGAAACCAGTCCGGAAATCTTCGTCACTCAGCATCAACAACAAAATTCGGTCGGATTTTCAATACAAACGTCAAGTCAGTCAGTTCTTCTATACGGATCAGAAACTTGGCGGGCGGGGTCACAAAGAATATTTCCAACAGCCTGTTGCAGACCAGACCATTATCAACAACTGTCTTCGCTGGATCTATACTGAAGATCAGATGGTCGGGTCGGGAAGAATCACCAACAAGAAACTATGGGAACAAGCAAACAAAACAAGAACCAATCACCCACCAACAGCAAATATGCAGGAGAAAGTGGAGATGGATGGATCGGACACTCACTCGCTAAGGAGGCCGTTGGGTTACATCGCGCGTGCGTCAGGCCATTGCTCGATTGGAACCAGGCCGAAAGGGAAGCGGCGAGTGGGATGTCGGTGCAAGGGTGACATGGAGGAGATCATGTGAAGATGAGTTGAAACAGTATGGACTAACATGGCTGCAGGTGAAAAGTACAGCAAAAGGAAGACAGAAGCAGGTGGAGACGTGCAGTTGAAGCCCTATATTCCACTAGGAACCCAAGGGAGCAATAATATAATAATAATAATATTTAGTCAAGTTTGGCAATTCAAGCTGGTTTTATCTCATGGATCCTCTTCAACTGCGTTCTCCCTCAATAAACTTAAAATTTTTAAACGTCTCCTACAGCGTTACTTCGGTTTGTAAAAGCCACTGTCATCAAAAGACTTTGACCCAACTTATACATACAGAAAGATAGTTTTGTAACGACAGAAGACAAGGGCCAGGCAGCATATCCTTTATTAAGGAAATCAACAGATATTTATACATTTTCATGTATGTATTATAGATTATTGTTAGCAGAAAAACACAGTCTTCTGATTGGTTGTTTCTCATTGAAAGTTATCCTTACGTCTCTTTGTGACTGTTTCTTGAATGTCAGATCATCTATATGTTAACTGTATCCGCCTATGCAAAGCCTTTGTTCTCATTTTTCTCACAACCAATACTGGGGACATAAACATTGACGTAAATTACTTGCCCACCAATTTTGACTAACAGCCAGCTCTCACCACAATTTGACTGATCTCTCACTACCCTGGTAACCGTAATTATTTTTGTCATGTGCTTTTATGTTTTACACTATCACATAAAATTCCATTCAGTTTTCATTTCGATTTTCATATACTGAGTTGAATTCACTACTGAGTTTACAAATCTACTGAATTATTTTGTCTATCTTACAACTTTACTTCACTATTCACCTCAACGAGCCTCGTGAACTCTCCACTATAATATGTATGAATTCACTCTGTTGTTCTATCTTGTATTTTATCTCTGGTTAACCGTTGTTTCCATGAAAATTCTGAACTCTACCCTGTTGTCCGATTACTATATGAATAGTTACTCTTTTAACACTGAAGAATTCGTCTACCTTACATCATCTTTGAAATTATGTTGCTTATATACTTTCTATCTATAACTTGAAGCCATTGTAAAAAGTATGTTCAGAAATTTCGTAATATATCATAATTGCTTTATTTAGGATGTATGCAGTTGAAAAGAATCCAAAGAATAAAATGAGGTCGTATTATCCTGTAAGAATGTTCATTCTTTAAAAAAAAACAAAATAACAGAGCAAATAATATCATTTTCGATAATTTCCTCTGCCGGCTTTACAATTATATGCATATGTTTAATAAGGCGTGTTTCTCGTCAGATTTCTTAACATAACCATGTACTCTTCTATCTCACCTTTTCGATTCAGAGCACAAGACTGATGTCAAAGAGACTTTCAAAGTCATTCACCGCATACCAACAAACCTCAATTTCGCCTTAAGATTTCGTTTACTAAATATTGCTAAGGCCGTTGAGATCCTCATTAGGAAGCCTAATTTATGCGTCTAAAAGAAGCTAGTTCGAACATTCTCCTTACCTTGGCCATCTAGGTTTGAATGATCCTAAATTTTTCTGAAAATTTCCCTCATTTCAGTTGATATTCTATTTGCTGCTATATCTTTATTATTATTATTTAAGCATCTTTAATGAACTGTAATTGCATTGAGCATATTTTACAAATCGAGAGTATTTAAAAAACACTAATATATTGTTATCGACTACTAATATAGAGTATTCTATGTATATAAACATATGCATATAACTGTAGAGCCAGAAGAGGAATTTATCGAAAAGGACACATTCTTTGCTCAATTATTTTGTTTTTACAGATGTCTGAAGGAATATTTTCTCTGAGTTCATTCTTTCTCTATTTAAACTAAAATAAAGGGAAATGGCAGTGTGAAATTTCAAAATTCATCCACCTTTTTGTTCCTGGCACATAACTTATTGTTTAATTTGTTTATACGAGATTGACCATGGATTCATATCAGTTAGAGAACTATTAAAAATACCAGGGAATAGACAGTACACACCCACCCACAGCCAGGGTTCGAACCCAGGATCTTCCGGTTACAAGCAAGCAAGTTCTTATACCATTCAGCCACCGACACTTGATTCAATAGCCCATGAATGCTAATATCTACCAATTCGTGATTTAGCGTGACTACCAACCAATGTCGACGGTGGGGACTTCATCCTCACACTCACCTGGATGGGCTTCACTGGTCACGACTTCTCACTAGAACTCCAGGAAACTCTGTCCTGTGGCAAGTCACTAGCGAGCACCAGATTAAATTTTTTCAAGAGTTTGGTTTGTAAGTATTAGATTTGTTTGTATGAGTTTGACCACGGATCGATTACCAAATAACATTATTAATCCATCTGTATTGGCTTTATCTAAGGCCTTTTGGAAGAAAAATATTTATCTATACGACTTACATGGGAAATTAGGAGAGGAATATTTTTTGGGCTCAACTGAGGATGATTTTTAATACATATCGTAATAGTGTTTTTCACACTTCCTTTATCTTTTCTTCTCCTGTTCTTTTATACTACCAGATATTTGATTATATCACCTCCATTTGTTATTTCCCTCCTCTGATTTCTGTAAAGACATAAAGTATGAGGACGTGGAATACCACGTAGAAATAAATGTTAAGCGCTGTGTTCTTGATTTGTTTTTCTGTCCGTGTGCAGGCAGTATAAATGAAACGACCAGTGATGCGTTCTTCTGCATAGCTAGCCAAACTTCAGAGAGCTACAAACGGTCAAAATTTATGCTTCAACAGTATCAAAACACGTTTCAATGTGTTAGAGGATTTCATCTTGAGGTGACATCAGCTACAGAACCATTGGAAAACCTGGAAGTACTGGACAATGTTTCTTCTTAGTTTGGGACCAGTAGGGTACAGGAGATTGAAGGTGGGGACAGTTACTCACTGAAGAAGACATTGCGGATCGGTCGCGCTATGTCGTGAATGGACAGAAATTGAAATTCTTGGGCTGGCCATTGGATCGGGTAGGTTCCAGTGGTTTAATGGTCTACGAGCTAGCTAGCCTTAGTGACCAAAAGGTCCTGGGATCGAGCCTTATCGTTGTGTGTGTACCACTGAAGAGTCCCAAACTAGGACGAAACCGGACGAAACGTCTTGATGTGACAGAATCTCAGTAATATTAGTGAAAAATAATAACTTATATTAGACATACAAACTATCTCAATAATCCCATCTGGTATTTGTACAATACAGAAGTTTCTCAGGTACAAAATACGTACAAAACTAACTGGCCAAACACGATAGTAAATTACCCGAGAATCAATAAGAACACTCCCAGCAAGGTGGGATCATAATTGTGCTGGCAAAAATCAAACAGAACAAAAATTGTTCCCTGCGGTAGTTCAAGGTCAAATAGTTACTTCACTGGAAAACCGAGAATTCAGTCAGACAAAATCCCACAGCACATTATTATGAGCACTATTACACAACAGCTGAGCAAACCATTAAAAATAAGGATAAACCATCAAGAAACACAAATAATAAGGATTTAATCGAAAGGACAATATATGTAAATGTTTAAACAATGATATAAAGATCAGACGAAAATGGCAGTAATTTAAAAATAGATCGAGACATTCAAATAAGTATCAATATCTCCAAGTTTGATCACGGATTATCCTCAGCAAGGGAACCACTGAAAACCAAGCACTACTGGACACCTGTTTCATACCAGTTTGGCATTCTTTACCAGTGATCATCCACTGGAGGGTAAGCTTATACATCATTCAACTACTGAGACCTGATCCCATAGCACATGAACTCTAACCTCTAGCAATTTTTGATTTTTAGCGTAATCACCAGCCGATGTCATCGATGAGTTTATATCTTCGCGCCCGACCTCGTAGACCTCACTGATCACCACTTCTCACTAGAACTGTAGGCAGCTTCGTCATACAGCCAGTCATTAGCAAGCATCAGATTAATTTCCAAAAGTAGGTTTGCAGATATTTTTGATTTGTTTCAGGTTTGATCATGGATAGATGTCAGCTAGAGTATCATGGAAAAATAGGGAGTAGTGGATAGCTGAAGAGGCCTAAACTAGGATGAAAAAGCTATTTAGTAATCTAGTTTGCCAATGGTTCTGTAACTGACATCTATCTTAAAACAAATCAAATCCCTTCAAACTAACTAACTCTTGAAAAGTGTCAATATTGTTCACAGAAGGACTTCCAGGTTGTTTACTGCGCTACAGTATCTATTCAGCTATTTTGAAAGAAGCTTACGTCCACCTTCGCCACATGAAATCATTTTTATCCTACCTTATAACCAGTTTAGAAAACACTGACGTCAACAGATAACGCTGACAAACTAGTAACTATTCCCATGGTGAAATGCAACTTTTGTAAACATATGTTTAAATCCCACTTATTCCCATGTTCACTGAACAGCACAGTTAGTTAGAAAATATTCCAGCTTGGATGATTTCTATTTCTGAACTGATAAGCTTCCCCACCCCCGTGTAACTAAGTGAAAAATAACATTCATAATAATTTGCAAATCTGACAGATGTTTAGACCATCTTTGCTGTCAGTTGATTATGTCATCGGAGCTTTTAAAAAAAGACAATTCAAATCTCTGCATAAGTGAAGTGGGAGACAAAAACATTTTTCTTTGTACATAAATCTTACTTTCTATCGATTGTATTATAATAAACATGACTTATCCTTGATAAATCTTAAAATAAAGTGTTATCCTAAAAGGATACATGATGGACAAATTGTAGAATCTATATCGAAAATTCTCGTTTACGGTTAATTTAAACATTTACTTGACTATATACATGAACACGACAAGATACAGACAAGTAAGCGAATAAGAGAACGATTTATAAATATGAATCGATTTTTGATTGATGTTATTAGTGTGATGTGTCTAGTTCTTTCTTTGGTGCAGACTGAATACTTACTGTCTGTCAAGTCTTCAGTGTGGTCATCATGTCCGGCGTTTCACTATCACGGTGTAAGAATTCAGTCTGCACCAAACAAAGGACTAGATGTGAATTTGAAGGGTGAAGGTACGCCTAGCTGACGAGTACCAACTAGCACGAAACCTACAATGTCCAAGGCTTCCTTTCGACTGCCTCCAACTATGTAATACAAACTGATCTGCAGAGCAAGGTGCAACAACTAGAAAAAGAATCTTGTTTAACTTTCTATAGTTTTGGTTTGTGTGGTTTTTGATTTTCTTAAGGCTGATTCTCTAGCTTTTTCGGATGTTTCAACAACGATTACATAATCTTTGTCATTGACCATACATTTGAGTTTCTGTTTGAGTTTACGCATACGCACTCCAATTGTTTCAAGGAAAATATCATCAGCAGCTGAACATCTCAGTAGATTATGTCTAAGAGAAGAACTACAAAAAAAAAAAAAAAAAAAAAAAAAAATACGAAATGAAATCGAAAAACTCAAACAGAAACTCAAATGTATGGTCAATGACAAAGATTATGTAATCGTTGTTGAAACATCCGAAAAAGCTAGAGAATCAGCCTTAAGAAAATCAAAAACCACACAAATCAAAAAATTCAACAAACTAATGGAAGAAAAGAACACAACAAATGAAATTGATGTCAACACTTCATCCTCTATCGACAGAACAAAATGGGTGATCAACCTCTCATCAAGAGAACTAAGCTCTAGTGAGATAAAAGTACTTGAGAAAGGACTAAATTTTAACGTAACAGTTAATAAATTAAAACCAGAGGACGTTATTCCTAACATAGAAGCAGCACTAGGTTCAATAGACAAGACAACAGCAGAAGAGGTTAGAGCACAATGTGCGTTAACCCTGAAAAATCAAAAGAAGGCAAGATCAAACTTAACAAAATCAGAAAGGGAAGCTTTAATTAGTCTAAAACAGGATAAAAATATTGTCATCGCAAAAGCGGACAAAGGAAACGCCACCGTAGTTCTGAATAAATCTGACTATATCAAGAAAGTCAGTGAACATATTGAAACGGGTCCATATGAGGAAATTAAGAAGCCTGTAGATACAATAATGAATAAGGTAAAGAAATCTACAGCGGAATTAATACGGAGAATGAAGCCGTCACTGGGTGAGTCTAAATGGTTTACTTTAATGCCTAAAACTAATAATACTAGTAGAATATATGGTACTATTAAAATACATAAACCAGGTTACCCCATAAGACCAATAGTAGATTTTAGAAATACTCCCACTTATGAATTATCAAAACACTTAGCTCTAATACTTTGTCCCATTAGAAATCGCTCAAACTCTAGACTAACTAATTCATATGAGATGAAAAGTAAGCTAAATGACATTCAACTAGAGAATGATGAAAAAATGGTTAGTTTTGATATAACTAGTCTTTACACTAATATACCAGTCATTATGGCCTTAGAAGCAGTTAAAAAAGAACTAACTGCGGATCCTGAACTGAATCATAGGACAAAGCTGCCCATTGAACAAATTATGTTAGGGATTCAGTTATGTCTCACATCTACCATCTTTAAGTTCCAAGGCAAAATATATAAACAAACAGAAGGTGTAGCAATGGGATCACCAATATCCCCTATTGTAGCAGACATATTTATGGACAGCTGGGAAAGTAGTGCTCTTAATACGTTTAACCCCACTCCAAAAATATGGTGGAGATATGTGGATGACACTTTCACGGTGTTAAAAACAGAACATATCTCTAGCTTCCTGACACATATAAACTCACAAGTAGAAGGAATTAAATTCACATTTGAATCAGAAAATGAACTAGGAGAATTAGCTATGTTAGATTGTAAAATAAAACGAATAGAAGAAGGCAAACTACACACTAGTGTTTATAGAAAACCAACGCATTCTAATAGATATTTAGACTTTAATTCGTCTCATCCGTTAACTGTTAAGGCAGGCTTAGTAAAGTGTCTAACAAATCGAGCCATAGCACTAAGTAGCACAAAAAAAGACCTAAATGATGAAATAAAACAGATAGAAGAAGCGTTGGTGTTGAATAACTATCCTATAAAATTCATTAGGAAGATCACCAAAAACCAAAAGCAAAATAAAAATAATGGTGAAACTATTAATGATAACACAAATAAGAAAGAATATAAGTCATCCACTGTTATACCATATAAGGAAAGCACATCTGAGGCCCTACGTAGGATTCTTAATAAAGCAGGAATTAGGGTGGCATTCAAACCTACAAACTCACTCAGAGACAAGCTCTGTAGGCTAAAAGACCCGGTGGATCCAATTAAACAAAATAATATAATTTACAAAATACCCTGCAATAACTGTGAGGTCAACTACATAGGTCAAACTAGTAGGTCAGGGATAGTCAGATTAACAGAACATAAGAATTTAGCTAAGGTAAGAATGGTTGACCCTAAAAAGATAAGTAATTTAGAAAAAAGCTCAGCTATTGCACTTCATGCAATAACAAACAACCACACAATAGGGTGGGATAGGGTTAAAATTCTAAAAAGTAATATAGCTAAGTGGAGAGAGAGGTTGATTACGGAATCCTTATTTATCGAGTCCACACCCAACACATGCAACAAAAATGACTCAATGCAAATACCAGAGATATGGAAGATATTATTACCGCAGGTCAAATCAGAAGAGGGTAATAAATAATATTAAAATTCTATTTCGATTCAAACACATCACAACATCCTAACAAAAAACTTATTATGACTATTAAAACACTCGTCGTATCTTCCATCTGATTATAGTAGATCAATAACACTCGTATTAATGCCATCAGTCAAACCAGAAGAAGATAATAAATAATCTTAAAATTCTATTTCAATTCAAACACATTCTAACAAGCAGCTTATTATGACTGTAAAAACACTCGTCCAATTTTCCCATCTAATTGCAATTGATCAACAACACTCGTACGATTATTTCTGAATGTACATTATCTCACATTGATTTTTAATCCAATATCTAATCCATTCCACATATGTATATAAATGAGAGATCAAAGTTGTGTGAGTAACTTGATATGATTATGAGCAATAGTTTGTGCTCGAAACGTCATCAGTTCATATAACTGTAAACACTGTGCGATTTATCAAAATAAAATCTTATCTATAATGGAATTATACTCTACCACAGTGCCCAAGTTTTATACTTATATCAATATCTCGTTTTCCTTGTCTTTAACAACAGCCGTCCAAATACGTTGAATCCTCTTAAATAGACATTTTGCCAATCCTCTCTTATACTGTATTGGGAAGAAACTGTGAAAATTAAGGTACTGCCCTGCCCTGTCCAAGTGGGCTTTCTGTAGATTGATCGTCTTATTGAACCATCATCTCTTCGACTCAGAAGTATGTCTAAAAATTCAATCTGGTTGGGACTTTCTTCCTCGCATGTAACACTAATATGATTCTTGAAAAATTCCCATTCGAACATTAATAGACAAAAGACAAGTAGTTCAGCGAAGAGTCTCTTTCAGAGGTGAATTCATTTTCATGGCTGTACATATTTTTGGTTGTTTTGTACGTGTGTGTACATTAAATTTGTCAATTGAAAATACAACTGGTAAGTTAAGATTGACTGAATGTTTAATATAAGAGGATAGTAGAGGATAGTTTTATTACGTAACTCTTCTTTAACAATCGTTTGTGACAACTCATCACTTGTGTTACTACCCTCTTATATCAACATCCAATCCATCTGAACTTACTAATTATATTTTCGTTTGACAAATTTAATTTATACACACATACAAAACAACCATATTTATTTGTGATTGTAGAGCAAATGAAATGAATTCGTTGAGAAGAGACTCTTCTCTGAACTACTGGTCTTCTGTCTAATATGATTCGGTCGGGTGTGAGGACAAATACTCGCCGAAGACATTGGCTAGCGGTTGCACTATGTCGTGAATTGGCAGAAGTTAGAATTCAAGGACCATTGGATCGGTTCCCAGTGGCTTAATGGTATACGAGCTCGCCTTGTAACCGGAAGGTCCTGGGTCCGAATCCCGGTGGGTGCGTACTGCTGAAGAGTCCCAAACTAGGACGAAACAGCTGTCCAGTACTCCCAGGTTTTCCAATGGTTCTCTAACTAATGTCAGCTCATGATGAAATCCTGAAACCAAACAAATCCCTACAAACCATCACTTGAATAATATGATTCTGTTTATTATTACTTTTAACGCACCTTGGTAATCCTTGTTTGATTGGATTACCAAACGTTGTGTTAATCATTCTTAAATCTTTTTTTGTCACTTTCTTTATTTTAATTTTTTCTTATATATCGACTTGACAAGTAAATGTGTGATCAGATTGTTCGAAATGTATAGCGCAAATACATCACATCGTTTTTCAGATAATTTTCATATTCTAATAATGCTATCCAAACCAGAATTTACAAAATCTCAGCTTATTTACAACAACTTAATCATCGTTCCCCAGCATGAGGTCATTTTTCCTTGTGAAATTGGCCAATTGGCAAAAGATAACAAAACAAAGTGTAGATTGTTGGATTCGATAAGTGTTTGAAATTTAAAAGCAGCGTGTGTCCACATAATGAAATTGCTTATCATATTCGTGTTGATTTTGTCAATTCATGGGGGAGAGAGGTGTTGAAATCAGGTCGAATTTGTTTTACTCCATCATTCCTATTCAGACAATTTGGATTCCACTTGATGTGAAATGCTGCTGATATTAGACAGAATTCGACCTGGTTACAACACCTCCCTCCCTCATGAATTGACAAAATCAACACGAATGTGGTAAGCAATTTCATTATGCAGACACACGCTGCTTTTATAATTTTACACGCTAGTCGAATCCAACAATCTACACTTGGTTATGTTATCTTTGCCAGTTGGCCAATTTGACAACGAAAAATGACCTCATGCTGAGGAACGAAGACTAAATTGTTATAAATTAAATCCCGGTTTAATAGTATTGTAACGACAGAAGACAAGGGCCAGGAAACAGATAGTTTATTGAGAAAATCAGGAGATATTTATAGCTTTTTATGTACAAAATTGTCAGCGAAGAAGCAACCTCTTCTGATTGGTTGTTTTCTTGCTGAAGGTTATTCTGTTATCTCTTTGTGGCCGTTTCTCAGAAAGTTAAACCATACGTCTGCGAATCGTATTTGCACGCATAAAGTGTGCTGTAACTGGTTGGTGATTTCCTCAAAGTTAAGCTTTGTTATTGTTGTTTTCTCATGACCCTGATTCGGAACGTAGCATTCACATAAATTGCTGTCTACAGTTTTGGCTTGCAGCCAAATCCCACCACAGTACTTTGATTGATAGAGCTATTAGCTGCATTAAATAGCGACAAGTCATTAGAAAGAATATCGTTTTTTTTCATTCATTGAGAAATACAAAAACTGTTATAAGAATTAACACACATTCACTCGCCAACCTCGCTTGTATCATTACTAAAAATGAAGAAGTGTGATGAACAGAATTTCTTACAAAGCAGATATCTACCTTTTTCAGTTAGTTATGTTCTCTAAGATGCTTGGCGAGGGCAGTGTTTAAAGCATTTGTGCCATCGCCAGGCATCTTCTTGATACAGGTCATGAGGGGGACGTCACAAAATCGTTCAAAATTATCAACTGACAAAAAAGCTGAATTCTCCTCAGGTTTGGTGAAGCAATCTCCATCAAGCACCAGATTTGTGCGTTCAGAAAGAAACAGTTATCAGTCCTTCTTTGCCCTGGTAACTGGATATTGTTCATCTTTCTTTCATCTGAATACGTAATGCCGAAAGTTACCACTGTATATGATAACTATTGTTCGGAATAGTGTTTAATACTACATATATATACATATTATTACTGTTTGCATATATTGATTGATTTTTGTTTAAAATTAGCTCTGTGCAAGTATGTTAAAATTGTTTCTGTAGGTATACTTAATAATGACTGTGGTCTGTAAGCAGCTGATGAGAAGGCAACGAAATAAATGATGGTACCAATTTATTCTGCAAAAACTGTAGTTCTCGCTTTATTCAAATTAATATATTTGTTAGTCGCTGATTTAATTGACTGCCAGCCTTCTAGAAATTCCCTCTATTTAAAATTTCGACATTATCCCAATCATATTGGTGTCCATAATTATCTACATGTATTGATATGAAAGAATATATATTATGTCTTTTTTTACGGCTAATTTGTGTTCCTGCATTCTGATTCGAAGTGGATGTAAATCGTTTACCAGTCACGAATATGGTTGTCAGGTGACACAATTCTATCATTCTTGGAGAATTTAAATCAGTTCGTTTTATGCAGAAAATTGCGCTGAAGATGTCCAGAAGGACGACGAAATCTTTGTAATTAAACCAACCAGCTCAGAGAACACAGTTAATTACATATTAGCTACCTGAGCTACATATCTTCTCTGTTATTTCAGATATCTACCTTATCATTATCTTTAGAATTAATACTTACATGTGTTATCCATTTGTTCTAAAGATTGTCTTTTTTATGTTAACTCAAGTCAGAATGATCTGAACTTTTATACGATCGCATTCTTTTCCTACATTTCAAGCGTAACATCTCGTTTGAACTAGGTTTTTTGCTACGCTTTTCATCTGGTGTCGTCCGGTAAGCTTTCATGTGCAGTGTGGAGTCTGGAACAATACGATTTTTTGTTAGATGTTGAAAATGGAAACAGTGTACATTACTTTTGTTTGAAATTATCCATGCTGAAATATACATAGCTGTAAAGCACAGTGTGCTGCTGGCCGCTTCTTTTTCTCACTGGTCTATACTGTCTACTTGTCCCACTACTAACTGTGTTGTGTCCTTTCGATTTTGCAAGGACTTCTCACCCCCATCCGAAGACTATTCTTCAACGGGCCTACAGCTTCTACCAGTAGACATGACTCCGGCAGTGAATGCTTCTATGGATTATATTACTAATTTGTAGCAGATGTTCTTTAACTATATCACCAAGTAACCATTAATTTATATAACTCGTAGACTGTATTTTTTATAATATACAATTACAATATCATTTCATTAATTCAGATTTTTATTCTAATATTGATTCCGTTACGGAGCTATTAAGTCCTGTACACCTCACCACATGGCCTCCTCCATATCATCTTCCAACTAGTGTTTAGCTTGTCGTTTACCACTTGGGGTTCCCTCAGTGACTTGCCTAGCTTGTGATGCCGTTCAGTGTTCTCCTCAGCAGACTTCTAATATATTCCTGTTTCCATCTGTAAATTTTTTAGGCAACAGGCTGATGGCTGGTTCCTTGTCTGCCACAGCTCTTTGTTGCTTATCCATCTTCGCCGGCTATCAGATCTCCAATATGGAGTGAAGGCAATCGTTGATAAACTTTTGTAGTAGCCCACTGAAATGATTTTCGTACCAGGCGGTAACCAGTGTCATGCATCTGGACCTTTGTATGGTGCAAACTGAATTCTACCAATCAAGTTTGCAATATGATCACCATGCTAGGTTGCTCGTTATCACAGTGCACTTTGAGTTGCGGTTATTTGACGGTTGGAAACAATAGGCAAAAAACTTCGGACCTAGTTTTCTTCACTGTCAGCACTCGTCAGCAAGGCGTATCTACAATCTAGAGGGAATTCATATGCCTTCTGAGATTGACTGATAGAATTCAGTATGTTCAAGTATTGGTTTTGTAGGGATTTTGTTTGGTTGCATGCAGGATTACATCACGATCTGACATCGGCTAGAGAACCACTAGAAAACCTGGGAGCACTGGACAGCTGTTTCGTCCTAGTTTGAGACTCTTTATCAGTACGCATCCACAGGGGTTCGAACCCAGGGCCTTCTGTATGCACCAAAATAAAAGACTAGCAGCATGATACAAGTTATTAAATAGTGTTAAATCAAAATATCCAGTACAATTCAACAGGAAATCAATCACCAGGCTGAATAGCTCAGTGGTAACGTCTTTGACCACAGAGCTCATTGATGAAGGTTTGGACCCTTCAGGGGAGCATGATTTCCTTCAAGACTGACTGGTGAATGCCAGTAAGCATGGAACCTAAGTCAGGTGGCTGGGATTCTCATCGATTACCTCTAACTATCTAATAGCAACAGTTTTAGTGTGTTATTTCATAGTCATGTGTCTATAACTACGTTTTTGAGCCACATAAAGGACCATTGGATCGGGTCCCAGTGACTGAATGGTCTACGAGCTCGCCTTGTAACCAGAAGGTCCTGGGTTCGAATCCGGTGGCGTACTGCTGAAGAGTCCCAAACTAGGACGAAACAGCTGTCCAGTACTCCAGGTTTTCCAATGTTCTCTACTGATGTCAGCTCATGATTAAATCCTCATACAATCAAACAAAATCCTACAAAACCAATACTTGAAAACCAATAATAAATATCCCTCATTCATTGTCGCAAGATTTATTTCCTTCAATTAAAATCAGTTGTTGAGTCTTTAGAGAGAGAAAGAGAGAGTCTGTAGTGCACAGTTTATAGCCATGAATCAGTCTTCTTTTTCTCAATGAGGCGAAAACTTATGCATAAAACAGATTTGTATTTTGTTTTGAATGTGGAAAACTTGACTTATAAGTTAATTCTGGAAATTGCTTGTGCTTATTCAGTTAAGGATTAGGAGTTTTGTTGCATGTGAGTGAGTCAGTTAGTCAATCATAATTTTTTCGGTTTGCAATTACAGTTGCATTTGGTTACAGGATTTTAACATGAGCTGACAATGGTTAGAGAACTAATGGAAAACCTGGGAGTACTGGATTGAGATTGATTGATTGATTTACAGCTTGATTCCACTGTATTTTTGGTACAAGTATGGAATTTTCAGCATGGATATCGTAGCCAAATTTTGTGGCCGACCATAGATACCAGGTGTGAGTCGGCGGATCGACTCGGAGCATGTGTATGGTCGGCGAGAGTCCTAACCACTGTGCCACCGACGCACTATTTCGTCCTAGTTTCGGACTCTTCATAAGTACACACCTACCGGGGTTCGACAAAGCATATGTAATTCACCTGACGATATAAGCCAAAATGTCAGGCTTTTCAAAAATGTATTAGAATAAAGTATATGTCCGAATTCTAGTTCATTCACATAGATTCTAATGTGTCTCAATAGCTTAGCAACGTGTCATAAGTCGTTAGACTTAAAAGATGAAAAAAATTGATGTCCAGGTGACGAAACAAACTACTCTTACAGAAATCCTTTTCACATTTCTTAAACATCAGTCAAAGTAGGATTAGGCGGGCGAACACATTCGTTGGAAGACCATAGGAGACAATAGTTTTCGCTTGATTAACACTAGATTCCATTCACAGAGTAGAATAAAACTTACTGACTGAATGTTAACATGGAACGCAACACAGAAGTGCACCCTTTCGAGTTGTCAAATTCCATGTAGTATGCAAAGATAGACAGGAGAGAGTAAACAGAGACGAAACAGCTGTCCAGTACTCCCAGGTTTCCCAGTGGTTCTCTGACTGATGCCAGCTCATGATTAAATCCTCCACGCAATCAAACAAAATCCCTAAAAAACCAATACTTGAAAATTTATCTGATGCTCACTAGTGACCGGCCCTATTCAGGCAGTTAACCTGGGGTTCTAGTGGGAAGCCGTGACCAGTAGGGTACAGCAGGTTGAAGATGAGGCAGTAACTCATCGAAGAAGACATTGCGAAGTGGTCGCGCTATGTCGTGAATTGGCAGAAGTTAGAATTCAAGGACCATTGGATCGGGTCCCAGTGGCTTAATGGTCTACGAGCTCGCCTTGTAACCAGAAGGTCCTGGGTCCGAATCCCGGTGGGTGCGCACTGCTGAAGAGTCCCAAACTAGGACGAAACAGCTGTCTAGTACTCACAGGTTTCCCAGTGGTTCTCTAACTGATGTCAGCTCATGATTAAATCCTCCATGTAATTAATTCCTTTTAAGGCCATTTAAAGTATATTTATACACAATTGCTGTCAGTCCTTTTCGCTATTGACCCGAGGCAGTAAAAGCTCTCTGTGTCCACTGTCTGTCTTTTTGTTTTCTCGTCTTCTTGTGTCGCGGGTTCGGTGGTATCGTCACGTATCGTTGTTGTTGTTGTTGTTGCCAGTAGTGATTAGAACAGTAGTCTGATGAATCGAGTAGGTAGGAAGTTCGTTAGCGCAAACTACCAAGTGCATTAATGGTCATAACAGAAAGAAGGAACAGTAACATGGAAGAGCAACGGGTCTGTTGGATATGGGAGATTGCATAGCCCGTATCACCAATAGTCTCTAGCCTTTGTTTTTTAGAGTATTCTGAGGATTCCAACCAGGCAGTTTACATCCACTCAACGCCGACGTGGCTCATTCAAGCCAGCCTGTCAAAGACATCATGGAGTGATTTCGGATTTTGGATTGACCACCCATCCATTAGCCTTTTGTTCAACCTAATCTCACGTCATCGAACAGTATTCATCGAAGAAGGCGGGGTACAATAAAACAATCTAAGTCACAGAATATATATATATTTATAGATGTATTTCAGCAGTCAATAACAAATTCAAATGCATTGATTAAATTATAGGTGTGTATATATAGGATGAATAAATGAAATGGACTGATAAACAGATAGATAAACGGACAGACAATAGGGACAGGTAATAAGTAAATAGATAGACAGGCTGACAGCCATTTCTTTTCTGTTTTGAAAAATAATAATATTAATAATAATAGATGCATATAATAACCGAATACCGTAGTAGTTCTTTATTTAAATTATACAGAAACGATAATATAAGCGGCGGCAGTATAAATCTATCTAGGAGATAGTTCAGGAAAAGAAAGGACCCATTTATCTTTGATGCTGTTCATTCGTTCATTTGCTTGTTTGTTTGTTAGCCATTATTTTCAAAAGCAATAAATTATGAATACTGATAATTGTAATTTTAATTAATTAATTAATTATTATTTATTTGTTTAAAATTTAAATTATACATGAATCTGTATATTATTATTGAAAGAAAGAAAGTTGAAAGTGTAAAATACATCTAATAGGCCATCTTAGTTTCTCTTTGTTATATAATGATTATTTTATTATTCGCTATTTTCCATTAACTTCAGGTTATATGATGCATGTTTTAAGATCACCTAAGCTCAGCTGAGTTCAGCTCAGCTCACGGATAGCACAACACAGCATCATGGAAAATACCATTCCGGATATCTAGAATTTCAGTTTGGAAAAAAAACAAAAAATTAATAATTAAAAATCCGTTCATGAATGCAAGAAATAAGAAAAGCAATAAATGGAATAATTTTAGATCAATAATTATCGGTAAATGGTAGGTGCATAAGAAATGTTATAATCCGGGATGTGCTATATGTGCTGCATGTGAAGTAATCCACAACGGGTAGTTCACGGAATCCTTCGAAGAAGTGAAGACGGGAGTAAGACAAGGCTGGCTGCCCACTATCTCCAATGATTTTCCTGAGTGCGGTAGACTGGATAATGCGACAGAGAGCAGGCCGGGCAACGAGGAGACAGGTATAAAATGAACTCACACAAAAAACTGGGGGATCTGGACTTCGATGATGATATATGTCTGATTTCCCACAAAGTGAAAGATATGCAAGTGAAAAGCAACACGTTGGCGATAGAAGAAGCATCCAGAGAAGATAGAACTTCAGATGAATATAGAGAAGAGAGAGGTAGGTGATGAAGATTCCTAGCCAACAGCAACAGCATCAAACAACAATCAGCATAGATGGGAGAAATCTGCAAGAAGTAACCTCCTTTACCTACCTACCTCGGAAGCATCGTTTCAACTACAGACGGAGGGAACGGACGAGGATATCAAAGAAGCGAGGGTCGGGGAAGCAAGGCAAGCTCTCATTACTCTCAAGTCTGTGTGGAGAACAACAGCGTCCCTTAGCAAGAAAATGAAAGAAGATCCGGATTTTCAACTCCAATGTGAAGTCAGTGCTACCATACAGATCAGAAACTTGGCGCCGCGTCACGAAGGGCACTTCGAACAAACTACACACCTTCATCGACAGCTGTCTTCGCTCAATATTTCGCTCAAGATCAGATGGCCAGAAAAGATCAACAACAGGGGCGATCTCTGAGATAGGAATCGATTGTACAACAAATATGCAGGAAGAAATGCAATTGGATTGGTCATACTCTGAGAAAACAAACCGTCAAGTGACATCACACGCTAGGCCATCGCTCTAATCGTACCCGAATGGGAAGCGGTGAGTTGATCATCAGTGCGAGGGTGACATGGAGGAGGTCATTTGAACAGGAAATGAAAGCATTTGGTCAGATGTGGAGATAGGTGACAACGGCGGAGAACCGAACGCTATGGAGAAGTGCGGCTGAAGTGCTATGTTCCTCTAGGAATTAAAAGAGATAATAATGTGCTACTAACAAGACTTATGAGTAGTATATTACGAGACGTTCGTCAGCACAAAATACCAGATGGTGGATTTGACGTCAAAGAGAGCAAATGATGAACCAAGATTGCGGCAAAACATGGGAGACAAGAAAAGAAGAGAAAGAAAGGCAATTCGAAGGTCAAACGTAGCACAACACGGGAGATTTGGGCATGCAAATGACGATTGCCATATAAGGTGTGCATAGTTTTTTTTATTTATGTATATCAAATTCCTGAAAGTCTATTGTCTTCTACTGTTACAATAATACCCTATTCAAAAAACACCTAGGATCCAGAGATGCCCTAGAATTTGAACATACACGTATATTCTAATACCTTGTGTTTTCAGTCATAACTGTTGAATATGTTCATCGACAAAACAAATGTTGTTATCATTTGTTATTTCCTTGACCACACATAAAATCCATATTAGGTTAGTAAGTTTGATCTCACACACATGGTGATACAGTCTTAATGACTAGATCACGATTCCACGATACCTGATTGCTCATAATTATCACATCAATGTATTCGCACGGCTTTACAGTTTGTTTTACAATATTTCTCTCCCTCTTAAGATTTAAATAGGATAGAGAAGATGTGTAGCTCAAGTGGATGTTTTGATGTAGCTGAGTTTTCTGAGTTGGATGGTTTATTAACGAAGCTTTCATTGCCCCCCCCCTACTAGGCAACATCTCAGCACATAACTCAATTTGTTGAAGTGAACTTTTAGATTTCTCCATGAGTTTATTAGTCATATCTCCTGGTGACCACCTCAGACGTGATTGGTTGTTTTTGTGTGTTTTCATGCCCTCTAGGCTACCTGTATTGATATTGGTGTTGTTTGTTTCCCTGAATTGAACTTTTACCCTTTTGTGTGAGATTTTCTTCTTATCGATTGGTACATTTTGTCTATATCAATGTGTCTACAGATTGACGATTCACTGGAATACTAGGCTTGTAAAAATTCTCTAGTATGAACGTTGGTTGTCCCAGTCGAATTTATGTCCGAACGACCAAGCAGTGCTCGACTTAGTTGTGATGAAATGAATAAAGTAGTGAGTGGGCTAAGACAACCAGCAGCCTACCCTTCAAAGAAAAATCTCAGTAAACAGTCAGATGCGCGCAACTCTGTAAACAGTTATTGATTTTATCAATATTTAGCCATCATGAATCACTGACTTTTAGAAACTGATAGTATTTTTTAAAATGCAATAAGCGATCGAAATATAAATTTAAAGAGGATTTTGTGTACTTAAACGGCTATCTAAGATGGATACTATATATTGTAAAGCTTTTGCAACAATGAATAATATGATTAACAGCTCATTATATTACGAAAGGTATTGTTTCTGAAATAAAATACATTCATGAGCATAAATAAATTTGGAGAGAAATAAAATGAGGTTTCTTTGATTTCTATATACTTCTTTAGAGTTTCAAATGACATGAGGCTTACTCTTAAAATCGATTTTATGTGAAGTCGTATGGATTTTGACACGTACTACGCATGCCGCGGTACCGTGTTCCTGAACGAGAAATGTTAGCTAACATTCAGCTAGGATTAATATGAGTTGGGAGTGCTCTGGCGAAGACACAACACAGATTACGAAGACTTTGAATGTTGGTTTCAGTCACATAGGGTGATGCAGACTACCCAGTTGGGATTCTTGGGATGGTAAACATCTATGGTTACATATATTTGGTCATAAAGCATAAAACCCGTTCACAATATTGTAGGTGTGTCCATTTTTGTGATTTTTCTGACGTTATGTACTATACTTTCATTGTACTTCTTTTCGTCACCTTCATATTCTACTTTTCTGAAGTGTGGTAACTTGAACTGATGTAGTTTTATGCAAAGTTCTGTTCAAAAACAAAACTTCACCTTGTAGTATTCTCTGTCGTAGTGTGGTTTGTATGCTTATCATTATCACTGTCTCCTAATGTAGCAGATGACGTGACTGTCACGTTGCTCAGATGTGGTACGATGATGACCATTGATTATTTGTGGAGGGATTTTCTTCCTCCATAAATTCATATTTTGTGTTGCATATTTTTTAAGAATCATTATCTTATCTGTAGAATTAATGTTCAATATTTAAATTTGAAGTTGTAAGTGGAAGAGAAAAAATCAATAATTTAAAACTAGAATGATTTATAATCATCATTTGGTTTGAATTCACTCAGCCTTGTAGGCTGAAGGTCTTCGCTTCGATCCCCAGTAGAATCATGGATGTCTACTGTTGAGCAGCCTCAAACAAAGATTCCCTGACTCTATAATGTTTCTCCAAACTAAATTCAGTTCGATTAAAGGATTTCATCATGAAATCACATGGGTTAGAGAACCATTGGAAAACCAGCGGGGAGTAGTGGACAGTTGTTTCGTCCTAGTTTGGAACTCTTCACAAGTACGCGCCTACCAACAGGGTTCGAATCCAGGACCTTCTGGTTACAAGGCAAGCTCGTAGACCATTAAACCATTGGAACCCGATCCAACGGTCAGCCCATGACTTCAAACTTCTGCCAGGTGACGAGATAACGCGACCACTAGACAGTGTCATCCGTGGCGAGTAATCGTCCTCACGCCCGACCTGCTGTACCCTACTAGTCACGACTTCCGACTAGAACCTTATCAAACTTGAAAGAAATCAGTTCAATTTGAAAATGTCCAAGTGGATATGAGTACCTGTAAACATATAGTGGAACAAAGTTGAAATTCATCTTTCTTTTTACAATTGTCACTTTCGGCATAATATGTTACTTTTGAACTGATCAGTACCTACTTGTAAAACACTGTTATTTTGCATTTCAACACTGACGTGTAGAAACTTGTGGTCATATACTTAATACATGCTGTGGATGACCTTAACCTAAATATTCATGAATTGAAAAGATTTTTACAAGATGATACCACTGGGAATTGACACTTAATATCACATAGAAGGAGTGCAGAATACTGTAATACTATAATCCGAAGAGAGATGAATCATAGACTTTTGTATCCCGGTATATTGTTATTCTGTGCATCAACCATCGCCAAAGTGTGTCTAGTTTTTTTTAAATGACTTCATTGGTATTTGTGCGAAGTTTTTAAATGCACAAAATACTTTTGGAATATTTGTTACTTTGCAAACATGAACTAACCTAACAGTGTTGTAATTTATTTGTATGACCTCAGAACAAACACTTAACATTAATAACGTGAAACGATTTTCATGGTTGCTTACTTTCCCACCACATAATGATGGTTAGTTAGTATACACAATGATCTCTTTACTATCTATTTATTGATGTAACGACGTTTTATTGATTTTATTTTAATATTTTAAATAGAAGTGAAGAGTGAAGTTGTTGACCCTTACACATTTTAACAAATTGATGAAATATTATCGTTTGCCACCTCCTTTAATCTCAGTTCTTATTGATGGTAATAAGAGTAATATACTATTTACTATTAACTTCATTCAAAACATTGAATTTGTTTAAATGAATTTTCAGGCGACGCGGTAATATGAAAGATGCCGCCAAAGCGAAAAGTTCAAATGTTTCATCCTTTTTTCTTACACACTTTTTAAAATAAATTACTAATATGAATACAGATAAAATCAATAAAAACATGCACTAAAACAAGCACAGATAATAAAGAAAAGATTTTGTTATTCAATTTTATATATTTAGGGTGATGAAAAGGAAGAGAGACAGAGAGAGAGGGATGGAGGGTAGAAGTTATAAAAAGACGCAAATGTACAACTTACAAGAATTAATGCAAAACTTATACCAATTCCACATATTATAGAGAGATTGGATCTGCACGCTTCAACGAGTACATCATGACACCCCTTTGTATAAAATATGAAGAATAATAAGTACAAATAAGTAGTATATAAAAGAAACAATGGACATTTAATACACCATGCATAAATTAATCAATTTAAGATGGTTTATTGTCTGATGGTATGAATCAGTTTTCTCGTTTGACAAGAATTTGTTCCCCTGATGACTGACTGTAATAACCTCCAATAGCTTACACATACTATAAAATGAACATTGCACGAAGGATTTCATCATGAGCTGACATCAGTTAGAGAAACATTGGAAAACCAACTAGGGCGTACTGGACAGCCAGCTGATTTGTCCTAATTCGGGACTCTTCAGCAGTACGCACCCACCAACAGAGTTCGAACCCAGAACCTTCTGGTTACAAGGCTAACGAGCTCTTAGACCATTGAGCCACTGGGACCAGATCCAATGGTTCTTGAATTTTTACTTCTGCCGAATCACGACATAATGCAACCATTTCTCAATGTCTTCTTCGATGAGTTTCTGCCTCATCTTAGACCTAATGTAGCCTACTGTTCACGCCTTCCCACTAGAACCCCAGTTCACTGCACTATGTCATGAATTGGCTGAAGTTAGAATTCATGGACGGGCTGGCCAGTGGATCGGGTTTCAGTGGTTTAATGGTCTATGAACTCGCCTTGTAACCAGAGGGTCCTGGGTTCGAACCCCGGGGAGTGTACCACTGAAGAATCCCAAACTAGACTGATGAAACAGCAGTCCAGTACTCCCAGTTGGTTTTCCAGTGGTTCTCTAACTGATGTCAGCTCATGATGAAATCCTCCACGCCGTCAAACAAAATCCCTACAAAACCAATGCTAAGCTAAAAAATTGGAACTGCCTATCACTGATCCTGTCTTACCCTACAGAACAATAAAACGTTTTCTAGGGGCCCATAACTAACTTATTTATCGATTATACATATAAAAATCAATAAATCCATTTGAATTAATCTCCAATTGTTGTCGTTTAATGTTACTGAATACTTTTGTAGAATACTGAAAAGTATCTATAAGTATAAAAGTACATATGAAAATATTTAAAGAACATTTATATGCTAATTTACTTTTTGTCAGCAATAACTATGCTATGCAAAGGTGGTAGTAAGTAGTTTAAGCTAAATTATAAAACGTTTACATACATAATATGTAGATTCGTAAATCACTGAAGTAAGCGAACATTTTCAAGTGTTGGTTTAAAAGGATTTGATTGGTTACAGGACCTCATCATGAGCTGACATCGATCAGAGAACTATTTTAGTACTAAATATCTGTTTCGTTCGCCTATGAAATTGGCTAGCGGTCGCGCTATATCGTGAATTGGCAGAAGTTGGAATTCATGAACCACCCATTAGATCAGGTCCCAGTGACTTAACCGTCCGCGTGAGCTCGTCTTGTAACTGGATGGTCCTTGGATCGAACCTTGGTGGGTGTGTGCTGATGAAGAGTTCCAAACTGGGACGAAACAACCATCTAGTACTGCTAGGTTTACCAACGATTCTCTAACCAATGTTAGCTCATAAGGTTATCTACCTTATTCTGACTAATCTCAATTTAGCCTTATGAGTGTTCGTTTCCTAAGTATGGCTGAAGTTGTGAGAATCCGCATTAAGAAGCCTAAATTATGTGTTCAGCAAAAAATTCATTCAAACGCTTTCTCGACCTTCGTCATCATTGTTTTAACTGCCTTTAATTATCGGATAGATTTTCTTCTTAATTTGATCTGATATTTTATTTAGCAATGAATGCATTTGCAGTTGGTTGTGTTCTCTAAGCTGGTTGGTTTAACTGTGGAGCTTTCGTCGTTCTTCTGGACAACATCTTCAGCGCAAGTTTTAACATAAAATGAACTGATTTATGCTAAAACTTGCGCTGAAGATGTTGTCCAGAAGGACGACAAAAGCTCCGCAGTTAAACCAACCAGCTCAGAGAACACAATTAAGTAAAAAAAATACTTTTATTACTTGTATTTAAAATATAAATTCATAGTAAAACCAGCAAACAGAGTTAAAGACAGGCAAGTAATTATGCCAATGGATAGATCAATAGTGTCCAAAGGTTTCCTCTGATCTTATGTATTGACAGATTAATTGTCACACTAAATCCGGTTGCCTGACATAATGATAATCCACTGCGATACAGCTTGAGTATTTATAAACATGTAAAGACAGTTCACGAACTTTTCAGCTGCTTTCCACCATGTAGTATATAAGTCCCTATAATTTCTAGTTAACATACTTCACTCTCAGTCTTTTCTTGGTATTTTAGACAAGCTTATAGAACATGTTCGGTGGTGGTCGATAGAAGATTTCACGACTTGCCTTTTCTTCTATTTGAGACTCAAACCCACAACTCAACGCTTGAAACAACAAGGTGTTAACCAATAGGCTTCTGAGTCATGATAGCTAACCTCTAGTGAAACAGGTATGGTTTGAAGATATTTATCCCCACTTTTTAATTCTTGCTGAAGTAGTTTATGACGGAGTCAATCGGTTTTATTTCTGCTATATAGGGACTTTAAATGCATGATTCGATAGTGCCTAAATTAACATGCTGAAGTCACCTGTTTTCTGAAGTAGGTACGACTCGTTAAAGAGTCCCAAATAGGATGAAACACGTACCCTGGATACAGCTACTGCTAGCCTCCAAGCGAATTAGCAGCTTCAAGTTATTAATCTTGGCAGTACTGATGCATCCTTTCAAGCAGCCATTATACCAAAGATGAGGATCATCAATTCTGTCCAGATATTTCAACAGGACATGAAAAAATATGAATAATCAGCAAAACTGAGATTGCTATTCTCTAGCCGTCCAATACTTCTAAACAATGCAAAAGACAAACTCTCCCATTTGAACAAATCCCTGTGCATATACCAGCTCACCTGCTCGTGCGGAGCTAGGTAAATAGGTCGTTGTATGCGCATCCTTTCAAAACGTGTTAGAGAACACTGCTTCAGCGTGGCTGCAAAGAGGAGACACCGCTTCAATAAGAAGTGCCATTATTAAACATCTGATCAACACCTCCCACAGCATCTCAACTGATTCATTCAAAGTCAGTTACAAAGTCAACAGAAACCTAAGAAAAACAGCATGTTTCCGACTTTTCTGTACTGCAGAAGTCCCTGCAATATGCATAGAAAAGCCAGGGCTGTGTTCAAAGGAAATTAGTCCAACCTCTACAACTATCACAGGCTTAGTTCGGTATGTTCCCTTAGCCTCCCGTTTTTTGGATTTTTTTCGTTTGCAGTCTGTGTGATTTTTCTCTGTTTGTCTTCATTCAATTCATCCCTTTTTTTCAGCCATAAGAATAGTTAGTATACAATTGGTGGATGGTGGCTAGCAGTGGAATCCAGGATGCGCATTTCGTCCTATTTGGGACTCGTCAGCTGGATGTACCTGCATTTCTCAGTGAGTGATGATGTTCCCACTGAGGCTCGAACCCAGTACCCATAGTTTCAAACGCCAAAGCGTTATCCACTAGACCACTTGGGCCACGAGAGCCACCTCTTGTGCGACGGGTCATATTAATTATTGAATTGAATTTTTGATTTTCCCGTCGATTGATTGGACCGAAGTGCTCGGTCTCAGGTTGACATGTCGGCTTCTTGTGCAGATGCTTCGACGATGTCTGGGCATTTAGTTAGTATACAATTGGTGGATGGTGGCTAGCAGTGGAATCCAGGATGCGCATTTCGTCCTATTTGGGACTCGTCAGCTGGATGTACCTGCATTTCTCAGTGAGTGATGATGTTCCCACTGAGGCTCGAACCCAGTACCCATAGTTTCAAACGCCAAAGCGTTATCCACTAGACCACTTGGGCCACGAGAGCCACCTCTTGTGCGACGGGTCATATTAATTATTGAATTGAATTTTTGATTTTCCCGTCGATTGATTGGACCGAAGTGCTCGGTCTCAGGTTGACATGTCGGCTTCTTGTGCAGATGCTTCGACGATGTCTGGGCATTTAGTTAGTATACAATTGGTGGATGGTGGCTAGCAGTGGAATCCAGGATGCGCATTTCGTCCTATTTGGGACTCGTCAGCTGGATGTACCTGCATTTCTCAGTGAGTGATGATGTTCCCACTGAGGCTCGAACCCAGTACCCATAGTTTCAAACGCCAAAGCGTTATCCACTAGACCACTTGGGCCACGAGAGCCACCTCTTGTGCGACGGGTCATATTAATTATTGAATTGAATTTTTGATTTTCCCGTCGATTGATTGGACCGAAGTGCTCGGTCTCAGGTTGACATGTCGGCTTCTTGTGCAGATGCTTCGACGATGTCTGGGCATTTAGTTAGTATACAATTGGTGGATGGTGGCTAGCAGTGGAATCCAGGATGCGCATTTCGTCCTATTTGGGACTCGTCAGCTGGATGTACCTGCATTTCTCAGTGAGTGATGATGTTCCCACTGAGGCTCGAACCCAGTACCCATAGTTTCAAACGCCAAAGCGTTATCCACTAGACCACTTGGGCCACGAGAGCCACCTCTTGTGCGACGGGTCATATTAATTATTGAATTGAATTTTTGATTTTCCCGTCGATTGATTGGACCGAAGTGCTCGGTCTCAGGTTGACATGTCGGCTTCTTGTGCAGATGCTCCGACGATGTCTGGGCATTTAGTTAGTATACAATTGGTGGATGGTGGCTAGCAGTGGAATCCAGGATGCGCATTTCGTCCTATTTGGGACTCGTCAGCTGGATGTACCTGCATTTCTCAGTGAGTGATGATGTTCCCACTGAGGCTCGAACCCAGTACCCATAGTTTCAAACGCCAAAGCGTTATCCACTAGACCACTTGGGCCACGAGAGCCACCTCTTGTGCGACGGGTCATATTAATTATTGAATTGAATTTTTGATTTTCCCGTCGATTGATTGGACCGAAGTGCTCGGTCTCAGGTTGACATGTCGGCTTCTTGTGCAGATGCTTCGACGATGTCTGGGCATTTAGTTAGTATACAATTGGTGGATGGTGGCTAGCAGTGGAATCCAGGATGCGCATTTCGTCCTATTTGGGACTCGTCAGCTGGATGTACCTGCATTTCTCAGTGAGTGATGATGTTCCCACTGAGGCTCGAACCCAGTACCCATAGCTTCAAACGCCAAAGCGTTATCCACTAGACCACTTGGGCCACGAGAGCCACCTCTTGTGCGACGGGTCATATTAATTATTGAATTGAATTTTTGATTTTCCCGTCGAATGATTGGACCGAAGTGCTCGGTCTCAGGTTGACATGTCGGCTTCTTGTGCAGATGCTTCGACGATGTCTGGGCATTTAGTTAGTATACAATTGGTGGATGGTGGCTAGCAGTGGAATCCAGGATGCGCATTTCGTCCTATTTTAACTCGTCAGCTGGATGTACCTGCATTTCTCAGTGAGTGATGATGTTCAATTCAATAATTAATATGACCCGTCGCACAAGAGGTGGCTCTCGTGGCCCAAGTGGTCTAGTGGATAACGCTTTGGCGTTTGAAACTATGGGTACTGGGTTCGAGCCTCAGTGGGAACATCATCACTCACTGAGAAATGCAGGTACATCCAGCTGACGAGTCCCAAATAGGACGAAATGCGCATCCTGGATTCCACTGCTAGCCACCATCCACCAATTGTATACTAACTAAATGCCCAGACATCGTCGAAGCATCTGCACAAGAAGCCGACATGTCAACCTGAGACCGAGCACTTCGGTCCAATCAATCGACGGGAAAATCAAAAATTCAATTCAATAATTAATATGACCCGTCGCACAAGAGGTGGCTCTCGTGGCCCAAGTGGTCTAGTGGATAACGCTTTGGCGTTTGAAGCTATGGGTACTGGGTTCGAGCCTCAGTGGGAACATCATCACTCACTGAGAAATGCAGGTACATCCAGCTGACGAGTCCCAAATAGGACGAAATGCGCATCCTGGATTCCACTGCTAGCCACCATCCACCAATTGTATACTAACTAAATGCCCAGACATCGTCGAAGCATCTGCACAAGAAGCCGACATGTCAACCTGAGACCGAGCACTTCGGTCCAATCAATCGACGGGAAAATCAAAAATTCAATTCAATAATTAATATGACCCGTCGCACAAGAGGTGGCTCTCGTGGCCCAAGTGGTCTAGTGGATAACGCTTTGGCGTTTGAAACTATGGGTACTGGGTTCGAGCCTCAGTGGGAACATCATCACTCACTGAGAAATGCAGGTACATCCAGCTGACGAGTCCCAAATAGGACGAAATGCGCATCCTGGATTCCACTGCTAGCCACCATCCACCAATTGTATACTAACTAAATGCCCAGACATCGTCGAAGCATCTGCACAAGAAGCCGACATGTCAACCTGAGACCGAGCACTTCGGTCCAATCAATCGACGGGAAAATCAAAAATTCAATTCAATAATTAATATGACCCGTCGCACAAGAGGTGGCTCTCGTGGCCCAAGTGGTCTAGTGGATAACGCTTTGGCGTTTGAAACTATGGGTACTGGGTTCGAGCCTCAGTGGGAACATCATCACTCACTGAGAAATGCAGGTACATCCAGCTGACGAGTCCCAAATAGGACGAAATGCGCATCCTGGATTCCACTGCTAGCCACCATCCACCAATTGTATACTAACTAAATGCCCAGACATCGTCGAAGCATCTGCACAAGAAGCCGACATGTCAACCTGAGACCGAGCACTTCGGTCCAATCAATCGACGGGAAAATCAAAAATTCAATTCAATAATTAATATGACCCGTCGCACAAGAGGTGGCTCTCGTGGCCCAAGTGGTCTAGTGGATAACGCTTTGGCGTTTGAAACTATGGGTACTGGGTTCGAGCCTCAGTGGGAACATCATCACTCACTGAGAAATGCAGGTACATCCAGCTGACGAGTCCCAAATAGGACGAAATGCGCATCCTGGATTCCACTGCTAGCCACCATCCACCAATTGTATACTAACTAAATGCCCAGACATCGTCGAAGCATCTGCACAAGAAGCCGACATGTCAACCTGAGACCGAGCACTTCGGTCCAATCAATCGACGGGAAAATCAAAATTCAATTCAATAAGAATAGTTATTTTAAGTTTGTTTCCATGCTCTTCCTGCTCACAAATATAATTCGTTTAAAATAACTATTCTGCAATCATACCCTAATCCTGTGTAGTTTTTGGTTCTAAGACACTTGTACTCTATATTCACACCTCCTAACTTCCATTTCAAGTTGAAAATTATTATTGAATTGAGTTTTTGATTTTCCCATCGATTGATTGAACCGAAGTGCTCAGTCTCAGGTTGACATGTCGGCTTCTTGTGCAGATGCTTCGACGATGGTCTGAGCATCAAAAATTCAATTCAATAATTAATATGACCCGTTGCACAAGAGGTGGCTGTCGAGGCACAAGTCATCTAGTGGATAACGCTTTGGCGTTCGAAACTATTGGCACTGGGTTCGAGCCTCGGTGAGAACATCATCATCACTCACTGAAAAATGCTGGTACATCCAGCCGACGAGTCCCAAATAGGACGAAATCCGCGTTATCCTGGATTCCACTGCTAGCCAGCATCCACCAATTGTATATTGAAAATTATTATTTAAATTTGTTTCCATGCTCATTTTGTACACACCTGTAATTCGTCCTAATCCTGAGTAATTTTGCTTCTAAGCCTCTCGTAAACCATATCTAGCTGAAAATGATTGTCGCCCTTTCTTCGTCTTCGTAATTATGTGAAATCAAGCAAAAATTGTATCTATGTAAATTTATGTATTTAAATGCGACTGTACAGCTTTTGAAAATGAAATCACCGAGAAGACATCTTTGCTGAACTTTGTGTTCTTTTCTTTCTAACGTCCTAATGAGTATTTTCCACGATTTGAATAATCTTAAGGACCAAAACTGTTATTTAATCCAATACTTTAGTCATACAACTACGTGTTACTGGGTTATAGGAGTTGAAAGCAATCCATCATATTTTGATCTAAGTAGTCTGGCAGTACCAAAGAAAGGACTAGACATATTACACTAATCAATAACTAGTGTCCAATCAAAATAACTTTGTAGTAGTAGTAGTAATAATAATAACAATAATAATGTCATTCATTACCCAATAGTTACTTACTCTTGAATTAATTCGAGTAGATTTTGTCGCTGTACAACTTTTCGGTGGCGTTCTTGTACCATAGTCAGCTGCAGAAGTAACACCACAACAACCGAACTGTGTGTAACAACAAAACAAACAAAAACAATTTCAATGATAAATAAAATATAGGAAACTTGTACAATAGTAATATTAACTAATGACGTTTCGAGTACAAATTATTATTCCTCATGATAATATCAAGTCACTCACACAACTATTTTGCATCATATACATACATGAGTAAAATTGATTAGACATTTGAATAAAAATCAATCAATATAAGATAAAGTACATTCTGAAATAATAATTTGAGTGTTATCAATCAAATACAATCAGATAGGAAATAAGATGCTTCTATAGTAAAATAACTAACTTGTTAGAATGTTATAATGTGAATTGAATACAGTCTAACATTATTTATTATCCTCTGATTCGACTGGTAGATAATATCTTCCATATCTCTGGTATTTGCATTGAGTCATTTCTGTTGCATGTATTGGGTGTAGACTCGATGAACAAGGATTCTGTAATCAATCTCTCTCTCCACCTACCTATATTACTTTTTAGAATTTTAACCCTTTCCCACCACCCTATTGTGTGGTTGTGTGTTAATGCATGCATTGCAATTGCTGAGCTTTTTTCTAAATTACTTATCTTTTCAGGGTCAACCATTCTAACCTTAGCTAAATTCTTATGTTCCGACAATCTGACTACCCCTGACCTACTAGTTTAACTTATGTAGTTGACCTCACTCACAGTCATTGCAGGGTATTTTGTAAATTATATTATTTTGTCTAATTGGGTCAACTGAGTCCTTTAACCTACAGAGCTTGTCCTGTCTGAGTGAGTTTGTAGGTTTAAATGCCACCCTAATTCCTATTTTATTCAGAATCCTACGTAGTGTCTCAGATGTCCCCTCTTTATATGGTATAACTGTAGATGACCTATATTCTCCCTTATTTATGTTATTATTACTAGTTTCACAATTATTTCTATTTTGTTTTTGGCCTCTACTGATCTTCCTAATGAATTTTAAAGGATAGTTATTTAACACCAAAACCTCTTCTATCTGTTTTAGTTCATTATTTAGGTCTTTTCTTGTGCTACTTAGTGCTACTGCTCGGTTTGTTAGACACTTAACTAAGCCTGCCTTAACAGTTGATGGATGAGATGAATTAAAGTTTAAGTATCTATTAGAATGCGTTGGCTTTTTATAAACGCCGCTAGTGTGCAGTTTACCATCTTCTGTTCGTTTTATTTTACAATCTAACTTCATAGGTAATTCTCCTTGTTCATTTTCCGCTTCAAATGTGAATTTTATTCCCTCTACTAGTGAGTTTATATGTATGTCAAGAAGCTAGAGATGTGTTATGTTTTTAACACTGTGAAAGTGTCATCCACATATCGCCACCATATTTTTGAAGTAGGATTTAACAAAATAAAATCTTATCTATAATGGAGTTATACTCTACCACAGTGCCCAAGTTTTATGCTTATGCTTATTAAAACAATTGATATGTCATTAAATAAGCGTAAATTTGAAATTTTTATTTAAGTGTTCATAAACAAGTATGTTGAAAGGTTCAGATACTTTTTCATACTGAAGTATACAAATATATTTGAAGACTGGAAGCAGAGATGTTTCTATAGGGAGAACAAATGTCAATGCTGGTGAACATGGTAACGTTTGTTTATTCGAACTGGTCTCCATATTGGTGGGAGACAAAAAGGCTGTCATTGCTAAATCGTGTACTGGTTGGCAGAAGATTGGAGAAATACGATCAGAAGTATCGTTGTAGATGATATTAACATTTATTCACAGACTTTGGCACTGATTAACCATCATAATTATATTTCGCTATCGCTTGAATAATAAGCACAATCATGCTGCCCAACCGTTTTCTGCTGTCCTGCATCAGTTACAGTGTATAGTGTGTTTTGCATGTTAAGCTTAGTTTTCTGAAACCAGCGATAAGTCCAGGATCTCTACGATCTGAATATTCGACAATAGACCATTGATGTTGATTGGTACTGGTTGTTGTCGCTGTTGGTTGGCTATCTTCATCACCTCTGTCTTGCCTATTTTCTGCTAGAATCCTATCTTCGCTGCCTACTTCTTCTGCCAACTTGTTGGTCTTTGCCTGTAACTCTTCGAGTTCGTGTGTGAGGCCAGACATATATTGTCCGCGAAATTTAGTTCTTCTAGAGTCTTATAGGTCAAACATATTCCTTTCTTCTCGCCTTCCCACAGTCTTCTGTATAATACAGTCCATCACAATTAAGAATATCATCAGTTATAATAGGCAACCTCCTATCCCAACTTTGAACGCCTTGATAAGGTTTCCGTAGTGGATCCTCTAACACATGCCGTCGTTTTATAGCTGTAGAAGGGGGATGACAAAGATTTGGGGTGCTTCACACCACAGTATTGTCAACACTGTCAAAGGTCTTTTCAAAGTAAATTAACTGATGTAGAGTTTTGACTGCCATACACTGTCTGCAGAGACAATGAGGATAAAATGTTGAACAGTACTTCTCCCTATCTCAGCTTGACTGAAGTCTTCACGTTGCTAAAAATCAGCCGTTGGTTAGAGACTGTTGGTGACATGCCTAATAATCTTCTGCAATGCTGCAGAAACAATAACTCTTTTTCATCGTCCAAGTTCTGAAAATCTTTGCTAATCTTCAGCTAATTATTCCCTAATCTGCACGTCTTTGTTCACTGTAGTTTCAGTATTCTTCTTTTTGTCAACTTTTCTGAATTGTTGCAACCTGAACAGATGCATTTTTCTGGGTATCTATGATCAATAAGATGAAATTTGTGCCATTTAGTACTTAGAAATTAGAATAGCCTGTGAAGATTTCATTTCCTGAAGAAAAAGCTTTTAAGAGTTAGGGAAACACCAAAATTCAACTTTGTCATTTCTTTGAGACCACACAAATATAAGCAAAAATTCTTGATAAAATTGTACATTTAGCGTGGTCTGTTGCTAGGCTATTCATCACATACATGTCGACAATATTTCAACGAGAAGTTAGACACATTTGTCCACGTGTATTTGACTTATGTGTACACTACAAGACAACTAACAGAGAGTTTTAACACTTGACAGTTCCAGGTCACACAACTTCAGCAAACTGAAGAAAGTGAGTTACGCAAAGTGTAGTTAAAAGGCGATCCACTCTGGAGGATTAATAATCGGAGAATTAATTCATATTTCAATTGAAGAAAGATTCCCACAAGGATCAGTCATTATATGTTAAGTAATTTCACATTGCAGTCGTCAGTGTAATCTGCAGTTCATTTATCATAAAATAGTGAAATGATTACTAGTCCCAGTAAATGCATCGATAAGATACTACATTACTTACCAAATGATTGAAGAATGAAGATATTAGCTTTTCAGTTATACTTTAGACATCCTAAGAAACATTCTCAGATTATATTATCATTAATCTCGTGGGTTCCAATTGGAATGCAGAGCTTCAATGGCACATCTGCATTTGCATCTTTTCCCTGCAATTATTTCCAGTTGGTTCCACGAATGCGCATAAGTTTTCATCTCCTCCTCACAAGATCTCCTCCATATCAGCCGCACACCTATTTCCATCTGTTCCCCTCTTCCCATTCGGGTTTCATTTGGGGGCCTTTCGCGTAATGTCACTCAGTCGTCTCCTCAGAAGGTGCTTAATTCACCTCTTTATCATTATACATATTTGTTGACTTATAAGCAGCTGTTGACAATAGTCTTCAGTAGTTCCTTAGAAATGCTTCTGGTGTCTGGAGCATCAAGTCTCCAAATCATGCAGAAATACTAACAGATTGATTGGAGGATTTCATCATGAGCTGACATCACTTAGAAAACCGTTGGAAAATCTGCCAAGCTGTCCTAGTTTGGAACTCTTCAGTAGTACGCACCCACCCCACTGTGGTTCGAACCCAGGACCTTCTGGTTAAAAGGCGACCGAGCTCGTAGACCATTAAGAAGCCACTGGGACCCGCCCTATCCTATAGGCAGCCCATGAATTCTAACTTCTGCCAAATCATGACATAGCGTGACGACCACTTCGCAATGTCTTCTTCGATGAGTTAATAACCCACCTTCAACCTTCAGCTCGTGATGAAATCCTCCAACTAATGGAACTAAATGCCTACAAAAATCAGTACTTGAAAAATACAAACAGACTTGAAGGCAATGTCAAAAATGCTGTCAGATGAGTAATCACAATATATTTCTTCATCAGTTTATCCTAGATTTGATAAAAGACTAAAGAGTCAAGTAATATTAACTAGTTCATCTAGTCCCAAACTCGTTATTGTGTTACTATTAATCCTTAGCTATAAAACTGAATGCAAGTGGAGTTAATGGTGATTTTTAGGCTGAAGACAAGTCTGAATATTACATGCTACAATCATGTTTATTCATTTATTCATTCATTTATTCGACAGTTATAACGTCAGAAAACTGCACTAATGAGCTTCTGAATACATTGATACAACATGCCTGATATATATAGTACCCCCCCCCATTCAATATCAGGTATTTTTACAGACATTATTTTGCTCGTGGTGTTGCATAATCACTGTGATTGTCCTTTATATAGAACAGCTGCTGACGGTTTAAAATGTGTTGCTAGGTAATTTATCAAATATTTTCAAGTATTGGTTTTGTAGGCATTTTTTTGTTTTTGTTTGATTGAATGGAGGATTTCATCATGAGCTGGAAAACCTGGGAGTACTAGACAGCTGTTTCGTCCTAGTTTGGGACTCCTCATCAGTACTCACCCACTGGGGTTCAAACCCAGGACCCTCTGGTTACAAGGCGAGCTCGTAGACCATTGAGCTACTGGGACACGATCCAATGGTCCTTCAATTCTGTCTTCTTCCAATTCACGATATAACGTGACCACTTCGCAATGTCTTCCTCGATGAGTTACTGCCACATCTTCAAACTGCTGTACCCTACTGGTCACGGCTTCCTACTAGAACCCCAGGTTAAGTGCCTGAATAGGGCCAGTTGCTAGTGAGCATCAGATCGATTTTCAAGTATTGGTTTTTTAGGGACTTTTTGTTTTTGTTTGATTGAATGGAAGATTTCATCATGAGCTGACATCACTTAGAAAACCGTTGGAAAACCTGCCAAGCTGTCCTAGTTTGGAACTCTTCGGTAGTACGCACCCACCCCACTGTGGTTCGAACCCAGGACCTTCTGGTCACAAGGCGAACTCGTGGACCATTCATCGAATACACGAAAATAAATATATCCAATTTTTAGTTCACCTATAATACACTGTGTCTGAATAGCCTAGCAACATGTCTAACATAGAGATTAAAAATGCAAAATAGTGACAGAAACTGTTAAGTTGGTGGTGTAGAGTTATTATTATTGTTGTTAAAACGTCTGTGAAAAGCAGATAATAGAGCAGTTATTTATCAAGGTTATCGTGGACAGATTAACCAATCGTTGGATAACATGAATGATTGATTAAGGTAGATGATAGACAGACAGGCACAAAAGTTAACTTCTTTAAGTTAGACTCAACTTAAACGACAGCAATTACGCGGTAAACATTTTGGAGACAGGTGTTGCCACAACAACAAAAAATAACGAGTAGGAAAACGTATACCACAGTTATTAGTGAACATCAATTATCTTAAAATATCTCGACAGTTTTGCATCGTTTCAATGTTCAATAAAACCTGGGAAATTCATCAAAAATTAGATATATAGTGTGAGACATGCATGCACTGGCGATGTCATGCTGAGTGAAACAGACGTAGCGTTTGGTTGTAGGGCGGAATTATATATTTGACATTTTAAATGAGGGTTTAAATAATTCTAATTCAGCTGGAAAAATGAGAGTTTGAAGACACTAAATGATGCTGACTGAATAAACAGGCAAAAGTGAAACAAATGGAATTTGAAGAAGAAGAAAAAGAGGAAGAAGCCAGATCTATGATCACAAAAGTCATAAAAAAACTTATCTGATATTTATGTATGAAATTTGACTTTAAGATTGACTTTTGTGTTTGTTTTTTAGAGAAAAAATGATTTCTGGTTTTGTACATTTTTGAATTTTTTAAAAATTCAAGTTTAACTGATGAAAATTTGTTAAGGAAGATGAACTTTTAGAGTAAAATTTAAATGTTTGGGTACAAAAAAGAATCCAGACTATTTAAAATGACAAATACGCTTTTTAAAATTTTATGTTTATAAGCACCTGGTTTTAAGTTTTGTTTAAAAGTCTTTTTTAGGTGTTGATTTACAGAGATTTGATTGATTTCAAGATTGACTACAAACTGAATTCAGTTAGAGAACTATTGAAAACCAGAAAGTAGGAGTAGTGGACACCTGTTTCGTCCTCGTTTAAGACTCTTCATCAGTACGTATTTATGACCAAGTCCAAAACATTCAGGTTACAAGGTAAGATCCTATGACTATTCAGGACAGAATCCAATAGCCAGCTCATGAATCCGAACTTTTTTCAATTAGCGACTTTTAGCGCTATCACCAGCCAATGTTATCGGTGAGTATTTTTCATCACAGTTGACTTGGTAGACGAAGATGCCTGTAGTTCTAGTAAGAAGTTGTGACCAGTAGAGTTCACCAAGTCGAGTATGAGGAAAACTATCCTCCGACGGTGTTGGCTGGTAGTGGTGCTATACGTGTCGCGAACTTAAGAATTCATGTATTAATTTTTAAATTCGAAGTTTCGATCTTCTATAAAGAGAAATGATCTAGCACTACGAGGAAACTTTCCAGAAACAGAATTTGAAGAATTCAATAGTAGTTAACCAAAAGTACCAACTTCAGACGACTGATTCCTGTTTTAATGTATAAAATTCTCTTCGAGATATATTACCCGAGTCATGCTTTTACCTATGGAAGAACAACGAAATTTATTGTACATAGTGAGCAGATACTACTTAAATTCTCTTATTTGGCTGTAGGTAGTCTCATATGTCAAATTAATGAAATATATATATATATATTTCGCTTACTCATTTATGCTTATGATTCCTTGTTGACGTTTCTAGAACCAGTTGATCAGCCATATTCGGGCACATTTGTTGTTTAGACGGATCCCTTCACTTACATAAAAAGTGTGTTAGCATTGCACGCTGTAGACACTCTTGAAGAGTATTTAATGTTAAGGGCGTTTATAGATGTTTTATCAATTATTCCTGACAAGTGCATGTTACCGTCGAATAAGATATCTTACTTAACATGTTGTCTACTGAAGGACAGTTAAGGCTGATGGGAAGCATCTCTCAAGATAGTATTTGAATCTCCCAACGGATTCAAACATTTAGACAATTTGGATAAAATGCCAGTTAAAATAATCTATAATGACATTTGCTACTGGCTGGTTGACATAAGTAAGTGGATACTACTGACATCTGCCAGTAGAGCTTGTTAACCACATCGATATAATCTAAATACACAACAGCCGTTCCACTCGTTTGGGGTCGATGTCATTACTGGCATGCCGTGGTTAAATCAGCATATGGATATTTTTTTATTCCTTTACGTTCCCAGTAGAACATAGGGCTTCAAGTTACAGGCTTGAAGTTTCGGCGGCAGTGGTGTTTTTTTTACTTTTACGGGATGGAGTTGGTAGCCTTATGATCCACCTTCCCTCTTCACCAGTCTTATTACTGGATTACTGAGGCAAAGGAGTGTGTTTGTGGCCGGGGATTGAACCCTCATCACATGAGGCGTGGTTGGCGAGCACTGTACCATTGTGTCACCGACGCACGCACACAGATTTGAATCAGATCAAACCGTTCGAATTCTGGATAGATACTTAAGCAAACTAGTAAAACATGGAATGAAATTCGAAATTTGAAAATTCTACAGCTCAAGTTGAAGCTTCACTACAGTTTCCTTTGGGTGATCTGATCTGAATCAAAATGGCTACAACAATGATGACCTCAGCCCCAAACGAGAGAAACGGCCAGTAGGCTGTACACGTTCCATATTAGTTTGTTTATTAGATGTATGACACAGTGAAACACTATTATTTACTGGATGACGTTTTGAATTAAATTTATTGCGGTTCAGAATCACATCGGTGGCACAGTGCCTAGCACTCTCGCCGACCATACACATGCTCCGAGGTTCGATCCCCTGCCGATTAACACCCGATATCCATGGTCGGCCTGCAAAATTTGGGCTACCGATATCACATACTGAAAATTCCATACTTGTACTGAAAATACGGTGTAGAATCAAGCTGTAATAAAAAAATCAATTGTAATCACACGACTGTATGGAGGATTTCACCATGAGCTGACATCAGTTAGAGAACCACTGGAAAACCTGGGAGTACTGGACAGCTGTTTCGTCCTAGTTTTGGACTCCTCAGCAGCACGCACCCAACGGGGTTCGAACCCAGGACCTTCTGGTTACAAGGCGAGCTCGTAGACAATGGTGAAATCTTCCATTCAATCAAACAAAAACAAAAAGTCCCTAAAAAACCAATACTTGAAAATTAATCTGATGCACACTAGCAACTGGCCCTATTCAGGCAGTTAACCTGGGGTTCTAGTGGGAAGTCGTAACCAGTTGGGTACAGCAGGTTGAGGATGAGACAGTAACTCATCGAGGAAGGCATTTCGAAGTGGTCGCACTATGTCGTGAATTGGCAAAAGTTAGAATTCAAGGACCACTGGATCGTGTCCCAGTGGCTCAATCGTCTACGAGCTCGCCATGTAACCAGAGGGTCCTGGGTTCGAACCCTAGTGGATGAGTACTGCTGAAGAGTCCCAAACTAGGACGAAACCGCTGTCCAGTACCCCGAGGTTTTCCGGTGGTTCTCTAACTGGTGTCAGCTCATGATGAAATCCTCCATATAATCAAACAAAATCCCTACAAAACCAATACTTGAAAATGTTATCACACGACTTCGAAACTTGAGTTTTATAGTTTTCTTTGTCTTCTCCTCTTTGTCGTAGGGATAGTAGAATTCTCCAGATATCCGCCTGGACAGGTGTTGAATCATTTCTATTGATTCGATAAACAAAGCTTTTGTCATTAGTCTCCCCCTGTGACATTAGATTTTAAAACTGTCATCCAATCCCATCCTATTGTATGGTTGTGTGTAACTGTATGTAGTGAGTGCTATAGCTGAACTATTCTCTAGATTTCTTATCTTATTCGGGTCAACCAGTCTAGATTTTGCTAGGTTTTTATGTTCAGCTAGTCTGACTGACTGCACCTGTTCTACTACTTTGACCTATGTATTTGACCTGACAATCATTACAGTCAGGGTATTAGATAAACTAAATTGTTTTGTTTCAAAGGCTCCACAGGATTGATCCTTTAACCGACAAAGTTTGTTTCTAAGTGAGTTTTTGGGTTTGAATGCTAGCCACTTTTATTCCCGCCGTGTTAAGAATTCTGCGTAAGGTTTCCGAGGCTCGTTCCTTGTATGGAATTACTACTGATGATTTGGATTCCTTATTGTTGGCGTTGTCTTGCGCATATTTGACATGCACGTCGTCATTAATATTATCATTATTATCACTGTCACTGCTATCATTATTTATTTTTACATTCCCTTACATATTTCTTGACTAATATATCAACAGCTGAATTCACTCCATACTGAAGATTATTTTATTTATTTTTATTTTATTTTTGATTACAGCTTGATTCTACACCGTATTTTCAGTACAAGTATGGAATTTTCAGTATGTGATATCGGTAGCCCAAATTTTGCAGGCCGACCATGGATATCGGGTGTTAATCGGCAGGGGATCGAACCTCGGAGCATGTGTATGGTCGGCGAGAGTCCTAACCACTGTGCCACCGACGCACAGATCAGATGACCAGAAAGAAATAGTAGAGAAGAACTCTGGCATTCAGTGAACTATTCAAGAACTCACTACTCAAAAAAATATGCCTGAAGAAATGAAGACAGATTGGATACATACTGATATGTATTCATATATATATATATATGTATGGTGATCTCTCTTTCTGTTTGCTCTCTTAGTCTGTGACCATTGCACTTTGATGAACCTGTCTCCTTTAACAATCTATATTCCCCTTATATTATATATAATATGAGTGTTTGTTGACAATCCGTTGCTTGGTGACATATATCCATATTATATGTGTGGTTGTTGACATGTCCGGTATATTTTGCTATGTATATATGGATCGACACTCCATTATAATTAGCCATTCATGTTAAGACTGTCTATTGATTTGTTCACACACTTGTCTGGACATTCATATATATTTCGCTCACACAATCTTGTGTGACTTACTTTGGTGTGATACCACTATTGCTTCTCCTTGTGTTTGGAAAATAGAAGTATCATCGCAAACCTAATGGTCTTCTGATTTCCGTCTTTCTTGCGTCAGGACTATTAAATTCTCGACCAGTACATAACAATAATTTAGCGACGAGTACATAACAATTTGGCGACGGGGAAAACCACTATTAACCACTCAGCAGCAGCAGCAACATAACACATACTGAGGAGGTTGGTGATTGACAATACTACTCGTCAAGCCTTCGAGTATCTCCTGATTGAAAAACGATGAGTTGGGTGTGAGTCCAAGGGTGATATGAAGGAGATCAGAGCTTATATTCATTCCTACAGCCAGCTGAAGAAGACTGCACAGTAGAGGGTGAAATGGAGATGTCGTGTTGAAGCCGTATGTCACAACCATAAATCAAGGGGATAATAATAATTATTATTATGACAGAGATCCTGATCGGTCCTCTTTCAATTTTAGTTGAGCTATACTCAGAACTGCCAACTATGTCACATTACTCAATTTACTTATTTAATTTAATTTCAGTTCCTAATCAATGACACAAAGGCTATCTAAAACTTACAACTTAAATGAAACATCTTTGAAAACGTTCTTTTTAATGCTTAAATTCACTATATATGCGATTGTGCAACTTGAGAATGATGTCACTAAAAAGACTGACTCTTCGGTGAATCCCTTGTCTACTACAGAACAAATGTGTCTCAGGTTTTTCTTAGTGTTTATAATATCGCATACGTTACACTACTGATATATAAATAGTAAATGTCTTTTTTACAAGAAATAAATCCTAAATTTCAAAATTAATTTACACATAACATAACTAACATAACTATCAAATTTCTGATTATCTAATTAAAACAAATCTTCATTACTGAACTGCTTCTTTTGGCGGCGTTCTTAAAACTTTGGCTACCAAACAATTCCATCTCCCTATTGCTTATATTTTCTCTGGTTCACTTTGTTATAATCGGTTGGGATATGACCTCTAGTGGTATTTATTATCTACTCTTGCGTGTATATTTAAAATGCTTGCAAGTTTCTGATTCCCAAGTTCCTACTTAAACTTGAGGAATGGCCTGATTTTGGGTGACAAGGTGTTCCAATACATGAGGTAACTGTTCTTCAGTTATGTCCTTGGATCTCAAAATGTACTTCTGCACATCTTACAATTGGCTTTCAACCAGATATCGTGGATTTCTTGAAGGAAACAAGCAGATATTTGGCGCATATGTAGCACTGATACTGTGGAAGATGAGTAATACATTTTGAGGAAAATCCTAATGGAAAATGGATTTCCACCACGTTTTATAGATAAGAATATACATTCAAAGCCTACAAAACGTGACTTATCAACCGTACCCAAGAAAATGCTTTACATGAGATTGGAATTCAAAGGGGATTTAGCTTCCGATATCATGAAGCGAAGGATAACACAGTCCCTGAAAAGAACATTCCCTGCTGCATCTCTGAGAATAGTCTTAACTAGTCGGCCATTACTGTTCAATAATCTGGAGGACAAGATCCCGCTGTTGACCAACTCTATGTGTGTTGATCAATTCACCTGCTCGTGTGGAGCTAGGCATATCGGTCGTTCAACCCGAATTTTGTCCAACAGGGTGCAAGAACACTATTCTGCATGGCTACGAAAAGGTGGAAGTGGAGCAATAAGAAGCGAGATCATTGAAAATCTGGTCGACAATGATCACCCTATCTCTATAGCCTCCGCCTTTAAAGTCATCTACAAGGCAATGAGTAATTTACCCAAATCCCTACGTACCCGACTAATCTGTATTGCTGAAGCTTTGGCTATCGAAACAGAAAAGCCAGATCTCTGTGTACAGAAAAAGTTCGTTCAACCCCTCCAACTTTCATGGTCTTAATCCCTCTATGCTAAGGTATGGTAATCCCCAATCATATTTTAACTCTACCAAGTTTTCATTTTTTCATTTTGTCTATTCAATTTGTATTCTCTCTCTTTATTATGTCAATTGTTACTACTATTACTATTCTTACTTTGAACTGTCCATGGTATTACTTCACTTGTTTCACTTGTCACTCTAAATCAACTCTTCTTTTTTACAACGTTAAATTCTATGCTATCAAATTTCACAGAATATTACGTAACGTTTTTATTTTATTCGATTTGTCTACTAATCCTATAATTCACACCCTTTTTCAAGTTCTATCCTCCTATGAATTATTCTATATATGACATTAATTTGCTTTGCCACTTGACATTTAACTATGATTATAATCACAAACATTTTAGTTTCAATTGCATTTCATACTACTATTATAATTACCTTATGCATTCACACCTAAGATTCAATCCCCTCACCGGATATAACTTCTTAGAAACTATATATATACGACTGTAGAGCTTGATGATAAATTCGGTGAAAAGAGTCTCTTCGCTGAATCACTTGTTTTGATTTTCTACAAGCAGATATATCATAGTGAAATGGTTTGTGCTTCAGCTGAGAGACCATTGTGTCACAGGAAGGATATCCTGTCAATTAATATTTTACTTGAAGATATTGATTGTACGAAGGGAAAATATGATGCAATAAGCTCCTCTAGATATTCTCTACATTTTATAAATACTGTCCAGAATAAAGATATTATTACTTTTGTTATTAACAGAACGTAAAGAGACTCAGTCTTGTTGTTTCCACACCAATACCAATCTGCATGGCTGTTGAAAACAGCTTTTAATGTAATTGAATTTGAAATTTTCCCGTCGATTGATTGGACCGAAGTGCTGGGTCTCAGGTTGACATGTCGGCTTCTCGTGGCTTAAGTGGTCTAGTGGATAACGCTTTGGCGTTTGAAACTATGAACACTGGATTCGAGCCTCGGTGGGAACATCATCACTCACTGAGAAATGCAGGTACATACAGATGACTAGTCCCAAATAGGACAGGAGAAATGCGCATCAAGCTGGATTCCACTGCTAGTCACCATCTGCCAATTAAATACCAGCTTTTAATGTATTGTGTGATACACTAGAAAATACCAATAAATCCAGGTCCTATATACTTTAACCAGGTAAAGAGATTGACTGTTCAAGTATCAGAAAGTATTATTGCTATTTTCCTCTCAATCTGAGAACCACAGACAAATCACATTTTTGTAGGATGAGTGACAGAAGTCACTTATAATTGAAATTTAGAAGTGAAATTCACTATTAACAACTGTATGTTGATGACTGACGTCTATTTACTACAGAAGAATTATTAGAAAATTTTAATTGGTACATAATTCAAACATGTCTTGAAATATTGTTATTAGCTGTTTGGAGGCAATCGGAAGGAAGCCCAGTCAGCTGACCTAGGTTTCGTGTTTCTTGGCACCTACCAGTCAACAAGACGTATAGGCAACCATGGTAAGAAGTCATATTCCTCCTGAGATTCGAAGTCGTATCATGCACTGTTGAAGTCAGAGACGTTACTAATGAGTTATTCGGCCTGGTGATTGACCTTCTGTAGGGCAGTCGTATTAGATACTTTTGATTGGACAGTGGTTAGTATCTAGTGTTATTCGCCCAGTCATTTTTGGTGCAAAGAGGATTCTGTCAATCAAGTTTGCAATGTGGCCACCATGCTAGGTGGCTTCCCATCATGGTGCACTGTGAATTGTTGGTATTAGATTGTTGGAGGCAATCGGCAAGAATCCCAGTCTAAACCAGATTTCTTGCTAATTGGTACTCGTCAACAAGGCGAATCTAGTAACTAGTATGGTGGCCACATTGCAAACTTGATTGACGATAGAATTGCCTGCTCCAAACAAAGGACTAGATACATTCCACTAGTTACTAACTAGCTGCTAACTAATTGAGATTCGTTGGTAAGCGGTAAATGACCCTGAAAGCATGGTTAACATCAATCTTGTGTTCTGTATCCACAAGATGAGATAGAATAGCACTATGAATAGATTTTGTTTTTCCTTTACTTGACCACTAAGCATGGGGATGTTCGGAAATCCGACGAGAAACACGCCTAATTCTACGGCCTATATAACTGACTGGCTTCCCAAAAGCAGTTAAATTGGTAGATACACGTAGAACAGGCGAAATTAGTCGGTTTATCTTTAACTCCTGAAATCGAAATGGGAGTGGTTTTGAAGACACAGGGTATTTCAGCAGCTGGGAATGCTTTTTTTATCGCATTTCTAAGGCGCTGTGTTAGTATCTCTCTGATGTTATCCCCAAGGAACTGTATTTGTAAGAATAAGGCCTTTTCAGGAACTGTTGGAGGCCCTTGTATAGAAAGAACCAGATACTGATAGGATAAGGATGACACCGTATCGCCCCTTTCAGACTAATAGTGCAACAAAAAAGAATAATCATATATTAAAGGAAAGGATGGCTAGGTGCAAAGGAAGGTAACTGGGACAGTGACTTAACATTGATGTGGTTACAAACATATAAGGTCTTGACATATACATATATGATTTATCGACCAGCAAGATTTCCATTAATTGAACATAAAAGGATATCTGCTTGCAGTCTTAATTAGATTAAATATAAGGATTCTAGCATTTCATGCACGACAAACTGTTCCTACACAACACATTAAACAGTATTCATATTGCTTAAAAGAGAAATACCATAAAGGCAGCATTCTTGTTCAACAAATAGTTATTTACACACACACAAACATAGAAACAGAGCAACATCCATCGTATATGTTTATTTATAACATGGTCTATAAATAGGACACTTCGTCTAGTTAGAGGACAAATTCAAAATAATATTTTGAAACAGGAATTGGAAAACTATAGAAATGCTAAAGTTATTAAAGGAAAATGTAGAGACTAAATTTCTGCATACTGTAATCAATCATTCTAGCTAGCCCCAACAAATTCTGTATATATATATATATATATATATATAACATTAGCTAGAAAAGGCTAATAACCATAGGTGGGAAACAAGTTGAATTAATGTTACGTCATGCATAACTTTAGATGACATCTAAATTTCTACAATATTCATAGATTCTGCTTGTAGTGGTTGTAGTCTACTAGCAGTTACAACTAGAATGAAATGTCATCATAAGAACTCAAAAGATGTATACTCTCAGCCAGATTCATTGAATCAGCAAGTGCTCCAAAAGTTAACAAGTAAATATGTCATTATGCATTCAGCTGACAAAATGCAGAGTCTTGTGAACACCTTGAGCCGCAATCTACGAATGTTTGGCATGCGATTATCTACCACCAAGTGCAAGATGATGTTACAGGACTGGACCACACTGACTCCTAGTTTAAAAATAGGAAGGGAAGTGGTAGAGCACGTTGACCGCTTCACTTATTTGGAAAGTACCATCAGCCAACGTCAACGGGTCGATCTCTGACGAAATCTCAGCACGAATACAGGGGGCTCGTTTCGCATTTGCCAGTTTACGCCGACTCTGGCGTAGACGAGATGTTCGACTATCGACCAAAGGGCGGGTGTACTGTTCAGCAATCCGCTCCGTCCTCCTTTATGGTTGTGAGACCTGGCCACTGAGAGTGGAAGACATGAAAACATTAGCTATCTTTGATCATTGGTGCTTGCGCTCTATCTCCCATGTGAAATGGTATAATAGGTGAGCAATATTGAGGTTAGGCGTCGAGTTCTAGGTAAGGAGGGGAAATCAATAGACGAGGCTACGAAATTACATCGACTGAGATGGTTAGGACATGTGTTATGTATGCCTAGTCATCACCTTCCTCGACAACAGGCAATGTTAGCTGACTGACATAGGACCAGGCTGGAAAAGAGCTAGCGGCGGTCAAACCAAAACATGGCACCAGTCAATCAAATCCACAACAGTTAGTCTAAGCCACGTAGGAAGGTATAGACTTCCTGACCGGTTGGGGTCCTCGGAACGGTAAAAACCAATGAAGGCTGGAAACAATTGGTGATATGGTTCAGACTCATCGTTCTCAATGACGATGCACATGCATCCACTCCTTGTGACTTATGATTTCAAATGAAACTATATGGTTCTTCGTTAATACTATTCCTTTGTCTCACACCTCTGTTTACTGTCTCTATTATGCTTTTCTTGTACTTTGTTCTCTTGCTTTGTGTGCTACAAGGAGGAAGTGTGGCGACTTGAACTGTGGCACATTTGTGCAAAGTTCTATGTCGAAAACAGACAGACAAATGCATTTAGTGTAAGTCACTGCTGATTAGATTATACCGGTAAACAGTAAGTGTTAACTGGATAGTGTTATGAAAAGTTAAATATAGTCACAAATTTTACGATTAAAAAATGATTGGTTTTAAGATTGATTACGAATTGATATTAGCTGGGAAACTACTGGAAACCAGTAGAGAATACTGGACATCTGTTTCGTCCTAGTTTGGGACTCTTCATCAGTATGCAACCGTTCCCCTATCAGCGATCGATGGCTGAAGCTGGGAACAAATTAAATCCGTACAAAGAAACACTTAAAAACTAATCTGATGCTCACTAGTGAATAGGTACAGAACGAAGTTGCTTGGAGTCCTAGTGAGGAGACGTGGGGCCACCAAATTCAGGTGTGTGGACAAATACTTGTCAAAGACATGGGCTGGAGGACACGCTATAAGTCGCAAACTGGCAGAAGTTAGAATTCATGAGCCAACCACTGGATTGCGTCCCAGTGGCTGGGTGGACAACGAGATCACCTTGAAAGCTGCATGTCCTAGGCAATTGAGCAATGGGTGATTACTACTGAAGAGTGCCAAGCAAAGACGAGACAATTAATAAATACTCCCAAATGGTTTCCGGTGGTTCTCTAATTAACATCAAACTTGAAACCTGTCACATCCCTACAGAACAACTATTGAAAATTAAACAGATTGTCGGTCATTAATCATTTTAGTAATTAACCTTTTTAAGAACATTGAGAATCAGGCAGTATATGTCTTAGTCGAATTCAACAGTATACAATGTTGTGAGCAATTCCAGTAACCCGAAAAGAAGACTACTCAATTCCTATCGATTATGATTAATTTTCATTTATAGGGATTTGCTTGATTTCAAAGTAGATTGACACAACTGGAAGCCAAAGTGAACTAGACAGCAACTTTTACCTTGCTTTAGAATTCTTCATCAGTGCGCAACTATAACCGTATTGTAGTGAAAAAGTCCAGATAGGAATCCCTCGATGAATTATCTCTTTACAGTACTAATGCTGGTTTTGATATTTCCGCTAACTTTCCTTTAATCTGTATATCATTGTCCTAACGTTTGCGACCCACCCCCCGACTTAATCCTTATTATTTCCTTTTGTTTTTGCTTAGCCCTTAATTTTAGTGCTTCTCTTTGCTGTTGTGCAATGCTGTTAATAATAATGGTTTGTTATACGACTGTGGAGTCAAAGTTACTCCGTGGAGTGACTACTACTTGCCTTTGGACTGTTTGAGAGAAATAAATTTTGTTCAGTTCGACTCCTGAGGACAGAGTTCTGATCCTGTTGTGTTGGGAACACTCTTGCTGAATTTTAGGTATTTCATAGTTGTCAAGTATTTGTTTTGTAGGGGATTTTTTTGTTTGGTTGGAGGATTTCATCAGGAGCCGACATTGGGAAACCAACTAGGGAATACTGGGCAGCTGTTTAGTCAGCCTAGTTTGGGACTCTTTAGCAGTACGCACCCAACAACAGGCTTCGAACCCAGGACCTTCTGGTTACAAGGCGACCGAGCTCGTAGACCATTAAGCCACTGGGACCCGCGTTATCTTATGGCCAACCCATGAATTCTAACCTCTGCAAAATCATGACATAGCGTGACCACTTCGCAATGTGTTGGTTTTGTTAATTAGTATTGTTGTGGAGAATGTATTTTGTATCTGAGAAATTTTTGAATTGTATAGGAACCAGACAGTATTGTTCAGGTAGATTTGTCTTTTTGATATTAGTGAAATTGTGCATGAGACGCGGAAGTTTGGTGAGTTATATATCAGAAGAATGAACCGATTGGTTGCTTCCTGCACTCAGACTGAAATGTTTGAGTTTCGGTCATCGCACTTGGCTAATTGGTCGATTGAATCTGAATGTTCTCTGCGCACGATCTCTCGTGGCATCATAAATAGATAATGCTAAAGAGTCCAGAAACTAAGTAGAGTACCGCTTGACTTCTAATGATCTTTTAAATGATGTCGAAATTCCGACGAAATTTATCTTGAGGCCAACACTAACTTATTTATTTATTTTATTTTTAATTTTTATTATAACTTGATTTCATACTGTGTTTTGGTACAGCAATGGAATTTTCAGCATGTAATATCAGTAGCCCAAATTTAGCAGGCTGACCATTGATATCAGGTGTGTGTCAGCCGGGGATCGAACTCTGGAGCATGTGTATGGTCGGTGAGCGTCCTAACCGCTGTAACACCGACATCACGGAGTAGATAATTTAAAGATTTATTTGACTTCAGGAGAAATTAACTTAAGAACTAGACAAATTGATTTTTCTTTTACACAATGAACACATTGAATTGCTTAACGCTGAGCTACAGTTAATTAACTCACAATCAGATATACAAAATTGTAATTTTCGAAGTAATTAGCTGCTTTTTACTGCATTTAAAAAAAATATTTGATTGACATCGCCATATTTCATTAGTAAAACAAAAATGGTAGCTATCAAAATAACAAAAATCAGTGTGTTTTCCTTATCACATGTGTATGCATGAAGGAAATTACAGTTTCACAATTTCACATGATTTATGCACCAGTAATTACTTAACATGCTGATTCGACTTTTTTTAAAGTGGCAGAAATTCGGTATTACTACTTACTAATAGTGGTAGTAGTGAAATCAATGATCAAATGAATTTTTGATTGAATGTATGAAAAATGCATGTTAGATAGATAGATATAGTTAAAAATGTGTTTCACACTAAAAAAAAAAGCAGATGAGCATCTCTCAAAAAGTCACAAATTCATAAAAGATTTAACAGAAAACCCATGTTTTGTCACTGGATGAATCGAACAGTCAGGAATGAAGATAGACATTCCTTTGTGGTTGTGCTAAAATAACGAATTGGTAGAAGTTAGAGTTCATGGGATGGACATTGGGTTGAATCCCAGTAACTGAATGGTCTATAAGCTTGCCTTGTAACCGAAAGGCCCTGGGTTCGATCCCCTATGGTGGGTTCGTGCTGTGGATGAGTCACAAACTGGGGCTGGTTTTCAGTGGTTCTTACTCGAAAAAATCTCTTTCTATCGTCTATCGGTTACCAAAAGCCTCTAGGTACTGAATACTTCAAACAGCAAAGTCCATCGTAATTCGCTTAAAAACAACCGGTGATCTGAGTACAAAAGTTACAAGTCCAGCTACTGTTGCTACCCTGGTCTGCTGTGGAACCTATGAATTCATAAATTCTGTACTACTTTTCTAATTTATTTGGTATTGGGTCAGTATAGTGTTATATAGGGTGCAATATTATCACTTAAAGGTGTTTTTGAACTGTAATCAATCGACATTTACCGAAAAGAATATTCTTTGTTCACTAATGTGTCGTTTGCAATTTTCAGGTGTCGTCTTTAAGAAGACTAGGAAACGCTGAACTGAAATTAACTGTCACTTGTCCTGTAGTCATCCATGTACCCAACTCAGGTTCTTGTATTAGTGTTATATTTAGACCTATTTCAGTTACCTCTTCTTTATAGAAATTAATGGAGAAATTACTCTTATTGAACCTTAAACCCTCATTAAAAGGTTTTAATGATTTCAAACAGTTTAATTATAGGCAGGGAAAAAGTACTATATATATTAAATAGTAACATTGTCTCCTCCTTAGATAAATGAGCCAAATATGTACGTCGTACCTACCTTGACGACACATTTGCTTATGACTCAATACCTAGAAGTCTTTTAGTAAATAAGTTTTTTCTTACACAAATTGAGTTCCGGGTTGTTAACTGGTTGTATTCTTATTACTGTAATAGAATGCAGTATACTATGTATAAGGGTGAATCTTCCTCTGCCTCGCTCACTGAAGCTGGTGTTCCTGAAGGTGCTGCTCTCTCTTCTCTTCCGTTTTCCTTTCTTCTTACATGACATACTCCTTCGAATGAAATCAATTTCATCGAATACGCTGACGATGTTACCGTTTCGCTTCCTTTCAAGTCCCAATCAGACAATTGCAAACTTAATAGGTTTTTGTCGGACATCAGTCAGTGATCAAAGCTAGATGGTTTTACCTTAAATCCCTCTAAATGTTAGACTGCTAACTACACCTTCAGAAATAAACATGATCTACAAGAGCTGATTCGTTCACAAGATGTTTTTGGCATACAGGGGACTGTAACAGAAGCTTGTTATGGTTCTATCCTCTGACCTTACTTAGTCGATCATCACATATTTTGTCGGTCCCCAAGAAAATTTTTCATCTAAGGTAATAAATCAAGGAGTTAAGGCAGTCCGGAACCGCTCAACATCTGCTTTTACAACTTGTTAACTTTTACATCTCACCTATTGTACTTTACTGCTCCTCCTTAGTCTTTCCTGGTCTTTGAGAAGGATATTAACGATCATCAGTAGAGCAAGTGGCATCTGAACTCATGGAAGAAATGGTCTAGATCTATATTGTCTGACCCTCAACACTGCCTCTATTCGCAACTCTCCCTCTGTATCTCATCTGGTAAAACCAGAAGTCAGTACAAAAGATTATATGCTCGTAATACCAAGTATAGGAACTCAAAGATACCATATTTGGCCAGCTCGCGTTCTCTACGACAGACACAATGTAAGGAGTGAAACTTATGAATTACCATTTTGTTAGCAAGATGATTGGCTCTTTGATGCCACACCCCCCCCAGCTATTTGTAATCTATGGTGAGCTATCTCAATTAACTGACAATCTTAGCTACTAAAATTATTAACATTATTTTAGAATTTTTTGTATGTTTATGATTTTACAGCCAATACAAATACCGAATAAGCACTGCATTAGCATTTCTGAAATATTATTTTTATACCTGTTTTTTGATGTTATTCGACACATTTAGGTGCAATATTGTAGCAAATGCTGAAAATTCCATGCTGTACCATTAGTAGTGTTTGGGAATGAAGCAAATTATCATTATTATTAACTCTTGACAATAGTAAATCTAGAAAACGGACACCACATTCAGCCCCCATATGTTTTTCATTCGCACGTAAAATATCTTCTAGACCCGTTTCTTTTACACTATTTATTTTTTTTAGTATGGTGGGAAATAAATTGTGTGCTTCGCAGTTTTCAATTCATTTCCCTAGCTTACTTCAACCAAACAGATAAACAAATACTGCTGAAGGTCTGACACAATCACATATTGGTCTACATTACCAGTCAGACATTTCAGGGGGAGAATCAGAGTAAACGAAGTAGTTATTGTAAGAAAAGTAAAACGAAGTTGTCTGCTGTTACGACAGAAGACAAGGGCCAGGCAACAGATCGTTTATTGAGAAAATCAAGAGATATTTATAGATTTTTATGTGCATTATTATTAGCGTTATTGTTAGTGGAGAAGCAACGTCTTCTGATTGGTTGTCTTCTTGCTCAAGGTTATTCTGTTATCTCATTGTGGTCGTTTCTCAGAAAAATCAAGTCATATACCTGTGGATCATATTTTCACACTTAAACTCTGCTGTGATTGACTGGTGATTTTCTCAAGGTTAAGCTTTGTTATTGTTTTTTCTCATGACCTGATTTGGCACGTGAACATTGACGTAAATTGTTGTCTACAATTTTGGCTTGCAGACAGCTCTCGCCACACTACTACCGCCGATGAAATTCTTGATTACCGTGAACTGGATCATGCAACAGACTGTCGGTTGCGAGAGGACAGGAATACGTTAGACCGACAAGAAGACTCTAAAATATCTGGACTTCGTGGATAATTTTATATCCAACTGGGAGATCTATAGGCTAAAACCAGCATGTTAGATGAAGAGTTAGTCAAGAGGGAACTTGAAGCAAACATATAGAAGACTGAGATGATGAAGATACCCGACCGCCAAAAACAAAAACAAGCACAAATAACAATCAGTGGTAGGAATTCGAAAGGGATCTCTTCATATAGTTATCTAAGCAGCATCATACCATTTACAAGCGACGCACGGGTGGGGATGTCAAAGCCAGTCAAAATCATGAAAGTAAAACACACCTTCAACCTGAAATCAGTATGAAAATCGGCTGCACTCATCACGAAGAGTATAAGATAAGGATTTTCAACATTAATGTCAAGTCATTTCTTCTATATGCTACAGAGAATTGCACTGCGCATCATGCATGAAAAGCACATTTCTAATAGGCTGTAAACTTTCGTCAATAGCCCGCTTCAATCCGCACTGATGATTAGATGCACAGAAAGGATAAGCGACAAGTTACTCTGGCATCCAGTGAACCGAACAAAACTTATTGCCAACCAAGTTTTTGCAGAAAGAAATGGAAATGAACCGGACTCACGCAGTGAAGACTGTTAAGTGACATCGTTAGTCAGGCAGTGTACGAGTGAGACCTGTATGGCGATAACCAGCTGAACGTAGGTCCGAGGGTGACATGGAGGAAGTCGTATGAAGAGGAAGTGAAAGCTTGTGGGAAATCGTAGAGCCAACTAAAATGATTGCAGAAAACCGTATGAGACGAAGGTGTGCTGTTGAAGCCCTGTGTCCCACTCAGACAGAATCCAGGAGATTAATAATAGTAGTAAGAAAAATTAAAACTCTAAATAAAAAGGCTCGTAAGAAGAGCAGGAATGTATTACAATAAAATTTTAGTATTCAGTCAGAGATATGGTACAAATGTACATGATACCCGTTGTGATCAATTATTTCTTAAATGGGACTTAAAAGTTTTACGAATGGTAAAGAATAATGGCAAAACAATTGATGCAGTCGTATCATGCGTTGGTCTAGCCCCTAACGGTCGTTTTTCTTTCAAAGTTAGTCCGACTCGGTTACAAAACTATGCATCGTAGTAGATGGTTCTTTGATTTATGCAAAATATGTCCCTATCATGCACTAAAAGCCATAAAATTGGAGTGTTTTAAAATTTTTTAAACTAGATATGGAACACACTTAATCTGTCGCCTAACTAAGAAATCTAAAAATCGATTATTATTATTATACCATGACTTACTTTCTTTTGTATAAAGTCCATTAACTTGGTACTTTCATTTTCTGGTTCACTTTCACGATATCTGACTACTTGTTCCTCTAAGTAACGATAATGTAGTGATTCACCTGTAAAAAAATGTGAATTCAAGCATAACACTGATACTTTATTGAATAATTATGTTATTACATTACACTGTATTATAATAACTCAAAGTGAATCAAGGACTCAGTGTTTGAATGCCCGCCAACCATGATGGCAGTTCTAGTGTTCGATTCTCGGCCATTTCACTGCTGGTTCTGGCCTAGTTCAGTGGACGATAGTAATTCCAGGAAAGATAGAAGGTGGGGTGTAAAGCTAACGACTCCAACCCGTATAAAAAACACTGATACTGAAACTGCAAACCTTAAAGCTTGAAGCCCTGAGTTCCAATCGGAACGCTAAACGACGAATGTGCGTCGGTGGCACAGTGGTTAGGTTTCTCGCCAACCATGCACATGGTCCGAGGTTCGATCCCCTGCCAACTCACACCTGATATCTATGGTCGGCCTGCAAAATTTGGGCTACCGATATCCATGTTGAAAATTCCATACTTGTACCAAAAATACAGTGTGGAATCAAGTAAGTAAAAATTAAAGTTTATATATTTTTGTTTCCTTTAGTTCCTAGAGGAATATCTAGCTTCAGCCGCACGTCTCCATTGCGTTCGGTTCTCCGCCAATGTTTTCACCTGGCTTCCTGTCTGCCCACATGTTTTCGTCTCCACTTCGCATGACATCTTCCATGTTACCCTCGTATTGATGACCAGCTCGCCGCTTTCCATTCCCATATATGGATCGTAAGGCTTTGTGCGTTAGATTTGCAGTTTCAGTAGCGCTTATGTCAATACGGAATGAGGTTGCTAGCCTCAAGCCCAACCTTCCCTCTTTTCCGGAGTCACTACAGACTAAGAAAGCTTTAGGAGTACGTCGGCGGGGAATCAAACGCCGGACCACGTGCATGGCTGGCAAGCATCCCACTACTGAAACACGGACGTATATATATATATATATATATATAATAACTCGATGTATCTTTAACCGCAGAAATGAAACAATATCTCATTGATTAAAACCTTTACAAAATGAACAGACACTGAGATGAATTTTCAAGTATTTATTTTTGTAGGGATTTAGTTTGATTGGTTGGAGGATTTCATCATGATCTGACATCACCTGGTAGTACTGAACTATGTCCCCACAAAATCAATACTTGAAAATTCATCTAATGTTCACTAGCAACTGGCCCTATTCGGGCAGTCAACTTGGAGTTCTAGTGAGAAGCCGTGGCCGGTAGTATACAGCAGGTTGAAGGTGAGGCAGTAATTCATAGAAGAAGACATTGTGAAGTTATCGCCCTATGTCACGAATTGGCAGAAGTTAGAATTCATTAGCTGGTTATAGGATAGGGTGAGTCCTAGTGGCTTCTTAATGGTCTACGAGCTCGGTCGCCTTGTAACCAGAAGGTCCTAGGTTCGAGCCACAGTGGGGTGGGTGCATACAGATGAAGAGCCCCAAACTAGGAAGAAGTATCTATCCAATACTCCCAGTTAGTTTTCCAATGATTCTCTAACTGATGTCAGCTATTGATGCAATCCTCCAACTAAGATGAATTCACACAGTTGTACGAGTAGAAGTGAAACTATTGACTTTATGTTCCTCGGTCAAGATTAGATTTACGCGAGTTTGTGTGTCAATCGTTATCTTGAGTGTAACTGAGTAAGTCTACCAATAATCACTACATAAATACCAAACAGTAATTGAACTAGAATATGGACATGCTAATTCCAATGTGTTTTTTATTGAATAACTTGAAGACATCTCTTATTGTCATTTCTGTTTTAGAGTAGACTTTTATTCTTCATTTAGTGTCATAGTTTTGTTTCCTTGATTTCTATAGGTTATTACATTGTTTGAGCCTATATCTGATATCTTACGCCAGTGAATCAATTTTTGATGATATTGATTGGTGTGTAAAGCAGACTTATCTTTTGTCACAGATATCAGACACCTGGCTTATTATTGATTACAGAATTGCATTTGCTTATCAAAAAGTTAAACATGTGAGATGTGACATGCGGAAGGTGTGGAGTCACATTTTTCTTTGGTTTAAAACTGCACCTGTCATTATCTCAATACCGCATGATTTGTCTGAACTGCAAGCCATGATACTAAGTTATTTAAGTAAATGATAATCTCTATGTCCAAATTTGAGTTCACTCATAGTTGTTTTTGTTTGAATCGAAGAAGACCCTAGTCAACTAAAAGCATAATTTTCCACTCTTTTCTGAAAACAAATTTGCGCAACCCCATTTTGTTTGTGTTCCTTACCTCATTTACAGCTGGGTCTATGATCGGAAATTGTATACCTATAAGAAGATTGAAAGTAAACGGCATATTGGTAGACTATTCAAATACAACATTAGAATGTGACTTCACTATTTACCAGTGTACCTCTCATAGAAACTATATGCTATATATGTGTTTATATTGATGCCCATAGTTTAGACATAAGATTGCCAACAATCTACCTCAAAGAACTCTTATTGATATACACGTTGAATGTTCAGTTCACTTTCAATGCTGAGATTTTCGGACAGATTGATGGCATTGTGATGAGATCGCCACTGTGTCCATTGCTGGCTTGAAAACTTTTATATTTTTGATTACAGCTTGATCCACACAGGTATGGGATTTTCAGCACGTGATATCGGTAGCCCAAATTTTGCAGGCCGACCATAGATATCAGGTGTGCGTCAGCAGGGGACCGAACTCTGGAGCATGTGCATGATCGGCGAGCGTCATAACCGCTGTGCCACCGACGCACAACTTAGTCAAACCACCTGGTCACTTTAACAGTTACAGAAGATACGTGGACGAAACTTTAGTTATCTGCGATAATAACGTAATTTTTGATGATGTCTTGTTTGCATTCAACAACTGCCATCCCAGTTTTCATTCATCTCTGAAAATGATTCTGAACTAAGCATTCCCTTTCTTGATATGTACCTTAGCGCATGTAATGACGGATCTTTTAAAAGATCCATCCACCGGAAAATTACATGGAATGGACAACTAACTGATTGTTATGGTTGAGTGGCTATCTTCAGGAAAAGGAACCTAATTCGTTCTCTCTGCTTTAGGATAAGAAATATTTGTAGTTCTGATTGCGTTGACTCAAAATTTGCCTTCCTAAAGGCCACGCTCGCGGAAAACGGGTACTAGAACCGGTTAATTTATAGTAAGGTGATCAAGCTTCAGACATGCTCAAAAATCGTCTCTGTAAATCAGTCAGCAAAACGTTGTTTGCTGAAAATTTCAAATGACGTTCACCAGTCGTAAGTTGTTCTCCATCTGTGTTAAAGATAAGCCCCCCCGTGTCTCCACCTCCATGTGCATCTATCAGTTCACCTGCTTTTTTGGAGCAAGGTAAATCGGCAGTAGCTACAGAACGCTTTCCACACAGATATGAGAACATGTTCCAGTATGGTTTTACAAGGGAAAAAGGAAGAGTATGCGAAGCTCTATTCTAGAACACTTGATCGACTCCTGTCACTCCACCAACCCTGACCATGGTTTTAAGATCATCTATCGAATCCATGCAAAACTGCTGCGTTTGCTTCGTTATACACTTGTAAAGACAGCGGTGGCCTTGACTATCCATGAATTTAAGTCAAACATTTGTGTACAAAAGAAGTATGTACAATCCCTACTTCTACCTTGGCCGTAGGGATACACATTTATTTATTTATTAAGTTTATTTAGTTAATCTATGTACCTTTTCATCATTACTACGATTGTTAATTATTACTACTATTCTCACTTTGAATCGTTTCTACTTGTCCCAGTTGTCATTCTAAATCCAAACATTTTTTCACAATGTTGAATCCTATCTTATCGAATTTCACATCATGTTGCGTAACGTTTTATATTAGCCTACTGACCCTATAATTGTCCACCCCTTTCCAACAATATCTATACATCTTATGAATTATTCTATATATGACACTAATTGTTTTGCTACTTGACATTTAACTATGATTATAATCACAAATATTCTAATTGCATTTCACACTACTATTATTTCATGTATTCACACCTTTGATTCCTTTCCCTCATCGGATATAATTTCTGATATATATATATATATATATATATACGGTTGTACAGCTTGATAATAAATTCGTTGAAAAGAGTTTCTTTGATCAGTATTGTGTTCTTAGCATTAGAATAAATGTATCCAAATAATAATTCACTCAACCGTGTCTTTTGAAAAATATGACATGTCTTATACTGTCAACTGAAGAGTTACAACCACACACGGCTACACTTATATTCATGTGGTATATAAGATAGATTGTGCGCCGGTGGCACAGCGGTTAGGACGGTCGCCGATCATGGACATGGTTCGGGGATCGATCCCCGGCCGACGTACTCCTTTACCTCGCTCGCTAAGCCAGAAATAAGGCAGGTAAAGAGGAAAGGTTGGGCATGAGGCTAGCAACCTCATCCTGTAAAAATAAACACTGCTACAGAAACTTCAAGCCACTAGCCTGAAGCCCTATGATCCACCGGGAACGTGAAGGAAAAATTATTATTTTTTTATTTATATAAGTTAGATGTTCAAGGCACGTGAGTGTGAGCTTACCAGAGACTCACGTGACTATATGAATGGCCTTGTCACTTTACAAACACTATCCTTTCAGCTATACCACAGTCAGCTGTCATAAGCTCAGAGACCAGGATCTAGATATGATAACAACATCAGATTGGTTATATTTTTGATATATAAGATAACTTCCTCCTTCACGACTGTACAAATATCTGTCGTTCATGTGTTATGTTATTATAGAATGACTATCAAAGTCACTTTCATTTTTGGGCGTACCAGCATCTTGTTTGGTTACGACAATCAGCGGTGATTTTCAAGATATTATTTTAAAAAGGTCCTGCTTATTACCTTTTGCTGTAATGGTTACATGGGGATTTTATAAGGCTCGGGACTTGTCTCAGATTCAAAATAAATATGTTTAAGACATAGTATCCTCAGTTTTATCAATCAGTCTATGCTGAATGCATTAGTTTATTGTGTGGAGAATCAACAAGAGTAGAAAAAGGAGTCAAAAGTACATTGTGAAGGATATTTCACGCCACTACATTGATCCCTGAATACTCACTAATACAGTCCTAAGTAGATAATTATCCTGCTCATGTCAACTCCAACTGTATTTACCAATTCACGTGCACTTGCGGTAGCAAGTACAAAGGAAGGACCGGAAGGAGAGCATCTAAAGTATTTTCTAAGCATATCCCCGACAGTCTTCATATGAATAGTAAGAAAGTGTTTGGAAGTACAATTGCCAAGCTCCTGATTGATACGGGGCATTCAGTCGAAATCAATTAACGCTCAACGTAATCAATATGTGAAGAAAACCCTGGGTACTTCTCACGGCAGAAGCCATTACTATAGAAGGATTTCAATCTAGCCTGTGTATACATAAAGATGATATGATTAATCTTGCATTACTCTGGCAGCTAGACATCTTTACTATGTTTGTGTGTTTTTGGTGAGTCACAAACTTTTTTATCATAACTCACTCAGCTAAACTTACTACTGATCTTCCAGTTTGCCTAATTGTACCTCAATTTACCTCTCTTCTCGAACGTTCTATCATATTGTGTACAGGTAACCCTGGTTGTTAGACTGTTAACAAAAATTCAATGATTCCAAGTTTGATCACGGATTGATATCAGTTACAGAACTTCTGAAAACCAGTAGAGAGTACTGGACATCCGTTTTGTCCCGGTTTGGGACTCTCCAGAAGCACAGCCCACCCCCAGAGATCGAACTCAAGACCTGCCGGTTATAAGACAAGCTCATAGATCATGCTAGGCAACAGTTAAGAATAGATACCACTGTCAGATGACCCGAGTCAGCCAATCATGTACTCGTATGGAAAAAGTGACATTCATAGTAGCAGATATATGAATGACAAAAATGAATTATATGTGGTATACGTCTGTAATGTGCTGCAAAACAGGTCTCATTTTTCCATAGAAGTCGTTATAGTAAACAAACCAGTTATAGGAACCACCGATCTAATGAATGACTGACTCTATGATGAATAATAACTTAACGATGATAGTCACATTTCTCAGCATTTCAAATGCATGTTGCCTATAATCATTGCTGCAAGTTTCACCATAAACTTAACCATAACTGTACCCTAACCCTAACCGTGAATCAGGGTGACACTTGCAACGGAGATTATGAAAAGCGTTAATTTGTAATGTTGAGCGATCGGATTGGATGGTTCAAGGTCTTACTTCAAACTGAAGTATGCGCTGAAGATGTCCCCCAGTAGGGTGATGAAAGCTTCGCAAACCAACTATCCAGCTCAGAGAACACAACCACATCAAAATCATCCACCTGAGCTACAAATCTTCTCTATCATATTGGTTCAAGGTCATTTGACTGTGGTATCTATTCTTTACTCTTGTCCTGTTTTACTTACAGATTTATTTTATCGCCATGGTTATGAAAACCACATTATAATGTGTGTTGAGTGTTGTCGTCTTAAGTCTGAATTGGACAATGAATAATTTGACGGCACAATTATAATGAATTAATCAATCAATCAATCAAGTGAAACTGCTAACTCACCTTAGACGACCAAGCAACAGCCCATAAACCAGCCGCCATAAGCAAAGTAAAACAGAAGAAGACGAATGCGAAGAACTGTGAAAAACAGATGATAGAGAAAGAAAACACCTTATAGTTAACAAGTCATACATTGTAAAAACGACTTTGAACAAGACAAAATTTGATCAGCTAGAGACAAGGACAAACATCTATCTTTCAATAACATTAATGTACACATAAATATAAACCCTGTGTTAGTATTTGCATTGTTTGCTGCATATTTATATTTCAACTGGTGATTGACAATTTCATCAGTTGTCAGCTTTTGTATCATATTTTATTTGATCTGTTTGAAACTATAAATGGTAACGAAGAAAGCAAAGTAAAATAGCATGATGGTACATACTACTGACTAAGTGATATGAGTAGTTGGAGATCAGTCACTGCAAACACTGGTTCTTGGTAGCTACATCGAAGTGATCTATACGCTAAACAGTTATTTCATTTCCTTTAGGTCAAGCTCATCTGCAAAGTATTGGATTTGTTTGACACAGGCCGAAGAGACAAACAAGCTCACACCACCTGAATTGCTGCTAGCTAGCTAGTTCGCGACTCTTCAATGATACGCACCAAACACTAGAGTTCGATCCCACGATCTTCTGGTTACAAGGTGACAGAGCTCGTAGACCATTAAGCCACTGGGACCCGCCCTATCCTATGGCCAGCCGATAAATTCTAACTCCTGCCAATTTATGAAATAGCGCGACGACTTCACAATGTCTTCCTCTATGAGTTACTGCCTCACCTTCAACCTGCTGTATACTACAGGTCACGGCTTCTCACTAGAACTACAGGTTGACTGCCTGAATAGGCCAGTTGCTAGTGTGCATTAGATGAATTTTCAAGTATTGGTTTTGTAGGGATGTAGTTTGATTGGTTGAAGCTCACCTCGTAACCAGAAGGTATTGGTCGTGGGTGTGTACTGATGAAGAGTCCTAAACTAGGCTGACGAAACAGCTACCCAGTACTCCCAGGTGATTTTCCAATGGTTGTTAACTGATAACAGCTCATGATGAAATCCTTCAACCAATTAAGTAAATTATTTTCTCTCCAGTTTCCTTAGATTCCGAGTGGAACACGGCGCTTCAGGCTTTAAACTTTAAAGGTGGGCCTTTTATTTTTACTACGTGAAGTTGCTAGCCTCGCTCCCAATCTTCTCTCCTCTCCAAGCTTACTAGTGGCTAGAGAAGTTTAGCAGTGAGCCAGCAAGGGATCGAACCCAGGCCAAGAGTATGGTACATTGAACCAGCTACGCACAAGGGAAATGGTAAAGGAGAGAATAAAACTCGTCATTTTCAAATTAAACACATTTCGAAGTGTTCGATAGCCTAAATTTATGCTTTGATTGATGAGAAAGGAGAGAGTAAGAAGAGGATACTAAGTATGCTAATAAAACTGACGTGATTAAGTTGGAAGGTAATCAAAACAGTCGTAATGCTTGTGATTTAAACAATACTCACAGTTACACTCATTCAGTATTAGTAGTAGCAGTGTGTATGCACCTGAAACGATTCATTTCAACCGTCGGAAATTAAATTACTCTCTTATTTTATTTATACATTATTGAGATTGTTTATGTGAATGCACTTTAATTAACATTTTAAGTGTATTTTTAGTTAGCATACTTCATCTGAAGTATTATATTGATAATAAAAATAAACACTTTCATAAAGGCAGTGATTGAATACAAGATACTAACTATAGAAGAGTATATAATTTAACAAAAGATAATAAAACCGATTACTGATTGACTGAATGTAACTAGCGCTAAGTGTAACTGAAAGGTTTATAATCGTAGTACAAACTACCTTTCTATATGTCTAGATTCAGAGAATTTAAGCTATGAGAATAAAACAATGATGAAAATTTCTGATAGTGAAATTATTAGCTAAATTTCTAAGTGAAACTCCAGTGAAACACTGAAGTTTAAAAATGCCTTACAGTGCTTCAGATTTTCTATCTGATAACTAATATGGAACAATTTTCAAGTGATGGTTTGCTTGGATTTCATTGATTTCAAGTTTGACCATGAACCTTGAGAACCGCTGAAAACCAGGGAGTACTGGACAGTTGTTTCGTCCTCCTTTTGGAACCCTTCAATAGTACAGTCAAGCTTTATGAGCCACAAGACTCTGTCCCAGTGGCCGAATGGTCAACGAGCTCGCCCTATCACCTAGGGTTTGATCCCCCATGCAGTAATATGCAAGTATTGGTGAAGAGTCTTGTCCTAGGGTGGAACATCTGTCCTGTACTTCCTGGCTTTCAGTGGTTTTCTGGTTGAAGTCATTTCATGATCTGACCTAATGTCGAATAGACAGTCAGTACTAGCTCGCAAACACTAGTGAGTCATATCACCGGTTAACTCTGTGGACAGTTGTCTGATTGGCTTAAACACTACTTTCAGTCAATAGGTTCCTGAATTTGAATCCTACTGTACTTACTTCATCCGGTACAACTGGGTAGCGTCACTAGCCTTCATAATAATATATGTGGCTCATAAGCTTGTGCGACCAGGATAAACTTTAAGTATATCTAACTACCAATCAGCGAACGACCTCGTATGGTCCAATAAGGTTCACGCAAGTGAGTTCAAGGTTGTATAGCGCTTGATTCGTTTCAAATCCGTGCTCTAACGAACTCACGCTTGCAGTATTGCCTGGATTTCGGGTTGCTTAGGAAGGAGAGGAATTGTTCATGTGATGGTTTCATGAGTTTAGAAAGCTTTAGCAGGTCGATTAATGAATATGTACATCGTTGTACAATTTGTTTGAAACGATTAGCATTAGAGAAGGTAAATTGATAATTTTAATATTTCGTGGGGACATTTTTTGCTAGGTCGCATCTCTACCTAACCAGATTTTGTATATTTGTAACTACTGAATTTTAAAACAGCCTGTGAGAGGCGCAGCGGCTGAAACCGAAAATAGCCTCGTCTCAACAGTTCAGTGGTACCAGCATTGTAGAGATATCGCATCATGGAAAATGGAGAGAATTACTTAGTTGTTGGGTGGAGAAGGCATTGTCGTGCACGTGGAGGTAACTGTGTTACTGAAAAAATACAACCGTCGTTGTGAGCAAGCCAACAATGTTTGGGTGATCGGTTTATATGACACCTCCCTACGGTAAGGATTCGTGGAGAGAACACCAGACAGAAAGTCAACTACTTTAATACCTATTATTACTAGAATTGTGAAACAGGGATCCACAGTACATACTGATGAATGGAAAGGTTATAACTCGCTATCATCTCTTGGATATATTCATCACAGAGTGAACCATTCCAGTGATTTTGTGGATACTATTGCGGAGACACACAAATTCTATAGAGGGATTTTGGGGAAGATTGAAAAATAGGATTAGGGCTATAAATAGATCTCAAAAGGATCTCATTTATAGTCATTTGCATGAATACATGTACAAAATGTGGTGTGACTTTTCTATTGACACTCCTATGATAAACTGGGAGATGTTTTTTGTCACATGTTAGAGAAAGATACCCCATGTAACAGTTTTATGCAGTTTTTATGCTTTTTTTCGATAAATATACGTTTTCCTTTATCAAAAATCCTTCTTTCATGTAATTGGTTCGTTGAAGGTCGTTCGCCGATTGGTGGTTAGTGATGCTTAAAGTTTAACTTCACCGATCACTGAAAACTGATGAATACTGGATAACTTTTTCTTCTTAGTTTGGGAATCTTCAGAAATATACTCATAGGAATGTAATACGGATGGGACTGAGAACCTTAAAGTTATGAGAATAAACCCGTGACTTTTCAGTCACTGATTAGGACCCAATGACTGGTAAATTCTAACTTATGTCATTTGATAATATAGCGCCATCATATACAAATGTAATCGGTGAGTAAATACTTCACATCCTGCATACTAGATCCTACGGGTCAAGACTTCTCAGACTAGGGGGAAACAACTGTGTAGCGAGTGCTCCACAGTTTCTAATGATTCTATAACTGAAAATAGTTGGTGATTAAGTCTGCATTCACATTTATTATTTAGTCAAGTCTAAAGAATGTAAAAGTATGTATAGGAAAGACTTTGAAGATCATTCTATCAACAACCTACTCTTACCAGTGACTCCAAGCTATAGCATCCCAAAACGAAACAGCCTAATAAAGACCCTGACAAATCTCTATCAACCAATCAGATGCGTCGGAAGCAGAAATGTGTAATTTGAAAGAGACCTTTAGATGAAAGTAATGCATTGTTAAAAGGTAATTACATGGGATAACTTCCTTGCATATGTTGCAAGAAAACCTCCCAACTTCTCATAGATGTCCTCACAATCAGGTTAAGCTAATTTCTATACATGAATCCTGTTTCTTGATTCATTCACCGCTCTGATCCTCCTTTTTAGATGACTCTAGAAACTTTCGATGGAATTTGTGTGGGTTCTATTGAAGGGAATAACGAAATCGTCCGTATTATTGCCCACGTTATGAATATAGCTCAGGGAAGACAGTTGGCTATACATCTTCTCCCTTTCAATAGAGCTGTTGTTTCAGCAGCACTTAAAATACTCGACTTGAATGAAATTTGCTGCGTTGTTCGTGTATGGCATCTACAATTCCGCCTATATACTATGGATTCATCTGACCGTTAGCTCCAAGTCATCAGTCCATTCATTTGGTAGTTTCGTTTTCGTCTACTATAGTTTAGAGTCACCTCTTATCATTATAATGACATTCTTTTTATCATATTAAGAGTGGAAGCAGTCGTGCTGAAAAAATATTTTATTCTTGAAAGTCATAAAGGCTTTTTACTGAACATATATATTAATTTGAATTATTAATAATCATTATAAAAAGAAAGAAGATGAACTTACTAAGAATAGCATACACTGACTTTCACGAATAGCTCCACAACAGCCCAAGAATCCCATTAACATAATAAAGAAGCCAACAGCTATGAGCAAGTTAGCACCTAAATATATTTGAAAAAAAAAATAAAGTGTATATTAATTAAATGAGTAAATTATAATTTTCTTCTATGAACAATGCATGTATTTTATTCAAATGATGGTTTGCTGAGATTTGATTAGTTACAGGATTTCATCATGTGAGGTAACATTGGTAAGAGAATCACTAGAAAACCTGCAGGGAGTACTGGACAGCTGTTTCGTCAGACTAGTTTGGGACCCCTCAATAGTACACGACCACCGGGGTTCGAACCCATGACCTTCCTGTTACTGGGACCCGACTTGATGGCCCGTGAATTCCAACTTCTGCCAGTTCACGATATAGCGTGACTACTAACCGATTTCATGGGTGAGTATTTCTCGTCATCACACCCAACCAGCTGTACCCTACTAGTCAGGAATTCCCACTAGAACCCGGGTAACTATCTTTCAGAAAAATTTCATCACACTACTAGGTTGATGAAATTGTACATCATTATGATCTGGGGGGGGAAGGGCTGGAACATGCGTTATGCCTGCCAAATTACACTTTATGTAACATGCCCGCCTCATAACTTGAAAATCACGAGTATGGTCCTCGGTGAGGTCATGCGGCGTGTAGCGCTGAGAAACTCCAAACCTGAGACTAAACAGTTATCCGGTACCTTTTCGTTTTCAATGGTTCTTTAACCGATTTCACTTCCTGACGACATCTACCAGTCTATTTGATCAATGGAGAGTAAATTGTGATAAAATCAATCAATGAAAACAGGTAATCATTGAACTGTAATCTGGTTTTACCACTGATTTATAGGTCAACATAGAGTAGAATATCTGACTGGAACCCCTTTATCTTGTTTATTTTGGTTTACGGTCACTATGTAGTATGAAGTGAAAATAATCCCACTAGTTTTACAGAAGGCGTTCATATTATTAATATTAAAGCGTATTATCTATGATCGAAGTTTTCTTTTCAATTTTATTATTGTTTGATTCCACACCGTATATTTTGGTACAAGTACGGAATTTTCAGCATGTGATATCGGTAGCCCAAATTTTTCAGGCCGACCTTTGATGTCAGATGTGTGCTGCCTTGAATGTCAGTAAAACTCAGTTACTTCGTTTAGGAAAGTTACGTGGATATAAATACATTTAGCAATGTCTACAGTAAACCTAACAATGCTTAAAAGTAGCAAACGTGTTTCTAATCAAATAACCGACTGAAATAATCACCCATTTAGAGAAACTAATCAGCTATTTAATGTAGAAAAGTTCAGTTTATAAAAACACAGAGTTCCCAATTAACACAATTTTTGGTCTCCCAAAAACCTACAAACTCAGTTTATCTCTCTAACCGCCTCCCCCCGCCATTATTTCAATGTGCAAGTCACCAACACATATGCTAATCAGGTGGTTAGTGGAATCATGGGATCCTACAATACAAAGTCTATGTAAGTTTGCTTAAAAATACACTTTTAAATCAGTGGAATACATCTTAATAGTAACAACAAAGACAAAAACACCTCCATGCTTTTTTAAAAATGTTCTGTTGTTACACTAATATATATATATATATACAATACAAGTTTTGGGATTTTGTATGGACCAATGAAGACCGGGGAACACTAGACGGCTACTTCATCCTAGTCTGGGACTCTTTAGAGGGGCACACCCATCACCTCACCAAGGATCCAAATCCCTACAAAATCCATAACCTAAGTATCAATCTCCAGTTTCAAGTGATGGTTTGTAGGGATTTGATTGCTTTCAGGATTTCATCATGAGCTGACATTAGTTCCAATGGTTCTCTAACTAATGTCAGCTTATGATGAAATCCTGAAATCTCCAGTTTGTTGATGGTTACTAGATGGAAATCATGAAGCTGTGCCGTAAAGTCCTAGCCATGGATGCTCGTCGAAAGCATTCGTTAAAGACAGCGCTATATCAAGAACTGACAGAAGTTAATATTCATTGGTCATCGAATTCTGTTCCAAGTGGCTGAATGACCAGCGACCAGGTAACCTACTGGTTCTGCATTCGATCCCTGGTGGAGTCACGGGTGAGCATAGCTGAAAAGTTCCTAAATAAAACGAAACGGTTGCAAAATATTTCCTTATTTTTTAATATTCTCTAAGTGGTGTTGGTTCGTGGCAAAATGTACATTCCAGTTGATATGTATATCTTTGACAAGTTGACGGATAACGCAATAGCCCATCATCCAATGAAAACCGTATAAAATAGTATCCACTAAATATACGTAGCAATCTTAGATATATGTATAATAACTCGTAGACAAGACAGATAAATAAGACAGTCTGTCTAAGCAAATCTACATGGATGAGATAGTACTTAAATTATGACAGATGCTGTCCACTTCAGTAATCAAAGGAGTTTTTGACGTTTGCTTGAATGGGTTCAACGTACATTTGTAGAAGACACTACTGAGAAACAAATGCAAAGATAATAATTAATCTCTGAGGCTTAGTAGACACATTAAATATATCAAACCAGATACGCCAATTATTTAATCAGTCTCAAATACGGTCGTGTATGTAACCTTAATGACCAGGAGTGACATGGATTCAGAGTTTGATCTCTAAACAAAGAGTTACAAAATAATAAGTGTGTCTGACGACACTCATCCACACACACACACAGAGATGAGAGACCTAAATATTTGTTGATTAAGGCTATAGAGAAAATTCCGAATTTCGGTCGTAATTTCACATAGTTTGCAGCTGATGAGAACCTGTGATATAGAGCGATATCATTTTATACTTCAAATTCGGTCTTTCTTTCTCTATCGAAATTTATCAAGAGAACCAAATGTACGAAAATTTTCAAATTGTTTACTACAACAACAAATCAAATCATCTCATTACCATTGACACTTAAAATTTGTGTCCAACATTATCTATGACAAATCACACTATAGAGACCGATCGTAAAGTTAATTTCAATAATACTTCCTAGTTTATTTAGAAAACATGTTTTGACTTAATGTTTATTTAAGTTTGTTGAATTCCTAGTTATAGTATGTCTTAAAACTATTCTACATTTATTTAGAAATTATATGTCATTACACTAGACCTTCCTTCATAATCCAATTTTAAATTATTATTGCAATATTGGTTCATGAATAAACAATATTCTTTGTTCAAAGATATCATCCTTTGCAGAACTTTCCATATTCTTCCAAAGCTAACTTTATTAAATATGCCGATAATCTAACCATTTCTGTCCCAGTAGTTTCTGCTTCGCATTGTTCTTATTTGAATAGATTTTTGTCTGAAGTTAACCATTGGTCTCATCCAAGTGGTCTTAAACTAAATCCATCTAAATGTCAAATTGTTGATTATAGCTTCAGATGAGAGCAAGACCCACGTGGACTACCTGATTCAGTCGCATGATTTCTGTAATATGGACAGTACCATGATAGGGAGTAAATTGAATATCTCTCATCTCGGCATCAGTTTCGCCTCGGATCTCTGTTGGTCGTCTCATATCCTGTTGATTTCTAAGGAAATTTTTTGCTTGACTTATTACATAAAGAAGTTGAGACCTTTTGGCATAACTCAACCTCTTCTCGTACAATTTATTAATTCATGTGTTTCACCCATTCCCTTTATTGTTCCCCCTTGTTATTCTTCCCTGGACTTCTCAAAAAGGACTATGTCATATTACGTAAAACACTGAAGATTGAGAGTAGGGTTAGTGGTGTGTCTTTGTCTCAACTAACTGACATCATTGTCAACAGGCACTTTAATTCTTGCAAGCACTCGGCGAAAGTTATCTTAGGTGATACTGTACATCCTCTTTATTCTCAACGTTTGTTTTTTATACCTTCCGGCATAACCAGAAGAAACTTCGTAAGAATTTACGCTCTTACATCTACTAAATATAAAAATTACACTATACCATATTTAGCACGGGTTTTGTGTAAAGAGAGAGTCAGATGTCAGAAAAGAATTTATAAAATTTTTAAATCAGTAACTGAACTGGAAAGTATAGGCAAAGATTATTATTACTATTATTATTGCATATATTATCTATGATACTGTAGCGGTAAATAATTCCCCAAAATTATTGACCACAGCACTCATCACTGGATATTGGATGCCGACCCTCACTGTTTAAGTCGACTTGTTTAGCTGAAGGCTTCTGGTCAAGCATCCACACCATTTGGTACTCCGTCGTGTCACCTTCGTGCACGATCCCTAGCCAGCTAAGCAATCATCTCGCACTCTAATTTGGTTCCGAAATATATCTCGTAATTTGGACGATCAATTGTGGTGTTTTGTTTCACCTTTGGTCTACGCGGAATGAATACTATAGAAGTTATGGGTATACTCCGTACAATCCGCGAACGTCAATACCATCAGCCTCTAAAATACTATCTACTCATACTTCATTAGGTTTCTACCAGCATTCTGTCTATGGTGGTTTCATTATTAATATTATTATTACTACTTTAAATTTTAGGCATGCAAATATTTATAAAAGGGGCTAAATGGTTGCACTATGTATAAAAAACGCTGGAAATTCAATTCTGTATAATTAAAATTATTATTTCTCACCGAGGCTCGAACCCAGTGCCCATAGTTTCAAGCACCAAAGCGTTATCCACTAGACCATTTAGGTCAAGAGAGCCACCTCTCGTGCAACGGGTCATATTAATTATTTAATTGAATTTTAGATTTTCCCGTCGATTGATTGGACTGAAGTGCTCGCTCTCAGGTTGACGTGTCGCCTTCTTGTGCAGATGCTTCGACGATGTCTGGGCATGTAATTCGAAGTGAATTGGTGAATGGTGACTAGCAGTGGAACCTAGGATGCGCATTTCGCCTGTCCTATTTGGGACTCGTCACTGGATGTAGCTGCATTAATGTGAGACGTTGCACAAGAGGTGGCTCTTGTGGCCCAAGTGGTCCAGTGGCTAACGCTGTGGTGTTTGAAACTATGGATACTGGGTTCGAGCCACAGTGGGAACATCATCACCCACTGGGGAATGTAGGTACATCCAGTTGACGAGTCCCAATTAGGACAGGCAAAATGCGCTTCATTCTGGATTCCACTGCTAGTCACCATCCACCACTTAACTTCGAATTACATGCCCAGACATCGTCGAAGCATCTGCACAAAGAGCCGACATGTCAATCTGAGATCGAACAGTTCAGTCCAATTAATCGACGGGAAAATCTAAAATTATTGTTTGGAATAAAGTGATTATTATATTATAAATGTAGGAGCTGAACAAGGACTTCTCCAAAATGAATGTTTCTTTCTTTTTTTGTAATAATTAGTGTTTCAATTTATAATTTTCTGTTATCTACAATTTTGACCCTTTGTACTCTTATAATTGGTTGTACTTTTATGTGAATATTTATGTATGACAAGTACACTTGTGTGTAATTGTGAAATATTCGTGTTGTATGTGTTGAGCCAGAACATTACACATACATATATGTCAGGTAATAAATTACCTTATTCCAGTACCTTGTTTAAAGATAATAGATTCTGTTTTCATTTTGTCAGTGAATTTTGCTGGAAATTCAGGTGAATTTAGCCATCACTATATCACCCTGTCGTAATTGATAATGCCTTACTGTAATTTATGGCTTTCTATCTAGTGCTTTTCATACTATTGCCAATTTCTGTAGTAATTTTGACAGTTATTAGGTTAAATGGTCAAAATAAAAGAACTCCTAAATGCTGCTAATGTATACTGGGGCAAAACACAAAGTAGGCAAAAGTCAGTTGAATGTAATACTGCTGTTTCTTCTTGATGAATGGTGTCCAACAGTGGAATACGGAAATACCGGTACTTACAATGATTGATAGTATTCCCGTCGTGGATTTGAACCCTGCACCCATCATTTCAAGGCACCATCCACTAGGAAACAATGGTTACGAAAGTCACTACTTCTGTTACAGCGAGTATTAGTTGTTATTCTATGGAATTATTACTTTGAACACCATTACTCACTGGAGACGAAAGCTGGAATTTCCCAAACGAGATGAAAAAAGTATCTCCTCGACTGTACTGATTATACCATCATCATCAACTAGAAAAACATCGTGTCAACTGTGACACAAAAAAAAATAAGGAAAAGTAACTTATCGAAAACATGTACTATATTTGAGCAGTACATTTCAAACTTTCTGGACACACATACACTTATTATCCATATTAATACAAAATATCAAGATTATTGTCAGCAAAGGTCAAAATTCACGTGTACCGATGAAGAGTCCCAAATGAGGGCTAAACACCCGTCAAGCTTATCCCAGTTTCCACTGTTTATTTAACCGATGCTAGCTCGTGGAACCAGTCATATCCATGCAAACCAACACATTAAAATAGGTCGAAATATTTACTGATCACTACCACAGAGAAGAGATAAGGAAAATGAGGAGGGAAACAGAGTGAAAATATTATTAGGTAAAATAAGTCTGGATTTTAAGGCTGGATTACTGAGGCAGGTTCAAAGTAATAAATAACCTGACCAGTAGTTAACAACGGGGTCCACAAGTCTGAATAGGAATGACAAATACTCACAGATGACATAGGCTGGCGATCGCTCCATATATCATGAAATAACATAAGTTAGAATTCATGGACCATTGGATTTCACATCCCAAAGACTGAATGTTCAACCATCATCACCTGGTAACCTGAAGATCGTGGGTTCGACCCATGTTGGAGTTATGGGGATGTGTGCTCTTGAATAAACAACTGTCCATTACTTCCTGGTTTTCAGTAGAAATCTGACTGAAGTAACCTAGTGACCAATCAATTATATCCCCGAAAACCAACCCTTGAAAAATAACAATGAATAATAATGGCTATAAACCCTTATATTAAAACAGGTCGGCATAGTGTGCTTAAATTCTCTGAAGCCTTAGTTAGCTATGTAAAGACTAAGTCCTGTTTTATGTGTTTTCAGAAATTATTTGTTATTACATTTGAACCTGTTTTGATGATCCAGTTTTAAACCAAGGTTTATTTTATTCAATAAAATCGTTATCCCCCCCCCGACCTGTCCCTCTCGTTTTTCTTACATCATTTTCCTACCTTTTATCAGTGATCATGACCCATAAGTATTTTAACTTATATTGATGAAAATTTCTATTCCTTATGCTGTGTTATCTTTCATATAAACATATATGACAAGTGCAAGTATGACCAGAAATTCTGAAATACACCACGAGTTTAAGATATGTCATTATTAGTAGTAATATTATTCCCTTAAGTTCCGACTGGAACACAAGATTCCAGCAGCACATCTTCACCTGACGACACGATTGCCCGTAGGCTGCCTCATCTCCTCCAATACACTTTCAACCTGCCATTTCTCATTCGGGTTCTACTCGACGGCCTGCCTTGAGCGTGATTTCAACCAAAGGTTTCCTGAGTGTATGTCTAATCCATCTCCATTTCATTCAGCATATTTATCAAGCAGTAAGTTGTTGATGGGTTCGTTCCTAGAGTCTCTCACTGTTTACAAATTTCCGGTTGGCTACCTGATCTGCAGTTTGGAGCCAGTGAAGGCAGCTGTTCATGAGTTACTCTTTCTTACAGTTTTGCCAAAATTTATTCAGGGAACTAATCGCTTTGCATTATGTTGGTCTTTAGAGGTCGTTGAAGCGTGTTCGTAGTGGTTAGCCGATATGTCAACATAGACCAGTTCAATAGAATGAGTCTTCAAGAAACTTAAAATAATAATACTACTGCTGAATAAACCAAGCTACATGCAGAAACAAATTTTGACTTCTCCTCCGACTATCTTACGGTAACAGTCAAATTTTTGATTAAGTATAAACGCACTATTTGAATAATTATTGGAACATTTAATGCAAAATGAAATTCTTAGCTAAAGTTAACTTGTTTTCGAAATTCAGATAGATAAAAATCATCATATGATTCGTTTAAATGATAAAATGATGTTAGATCGAATGTCATCTGAGAAAATGAAAATCATAGCAAAATGTGCGCAGTTATTTTTAGAAGAAAAAAAAGAATTCAATGGGTTTACATTCCTCAAAGTATTTTTCTCTGTCTGGAAAAATCTCGCTAGCCAGCTAATTGTTGTAATCATAAATGTAATCGGTAGAAAAAACAACCCTAAATCTTCATGTTAATTGATGCATGCACCGATAAATTATTAATTGAAAAACGATAGCCAGTATTATTTTTGACAAATGGTGATTAGTAGTGGAATCCAGGGTATGTGCATTTCATCCCACTTGGCACTCATCGTCTGAATATACCTGCATCTCTAATGTGTGGTAGTATCCCTACGCAGAGAACTGGAACCCAGCACCCATCGTTTTAAACGCTAAAGCATTATCCACTAAGTGAACTGGACCACAAGAGCTAACTCTTATCCAACAAGTATTAGTTATTATTTGTCTTCCAGGTTCATTTGCACTTCTCATTGAATGATTATGTTGGACTGGAATGTCTCTGATAGCTCCTGTAAGCCTAGAGCATAGTGGTTTGGAGTTTGAAACTATAAGTGCAGGCTTTGTGTGTAAGTGGGAAGACCATCACCTTTTGGGGAGTGCAGTTAAATCCAGCCGATGAATCTTAAGTAGGAATAAATGCGTATGCCCTGAATTCTACTGCTAGTCACCACGATCCAAAAAATAACTTCACGTTAATCCTTAGACATGGTCGAAGCGTCTGTACACACAACGGACATTTCAACAGAGACAAACCATCATTCGAAACTATAAACCACGACATACCAAGCCACGAGAGACATTTCTGTCCAATAACTGGTAGCCATTGTTACAGTAAATTCGTTCACATTTAACGTGCATTTCTAACACATGGAAGTATTATGATAAATCTGAAGTCTAATGCATAACTCAAGTTTTTTGTCTAATAAAAATCAATCAAGGGAAAATTAAAAACAACTTCAAGAAGTAAGCAATTGTTGATACCCATCGTGTGAGCGATGGCTTTTGTGACTTACGAACCTGGTCGATACCGCTTTACAGTTCGAAACGATTGGTACTGGGCTCAAGTCTTAGTCGAGGAAAAAATTAACTCATTCGGGAAGGAGTTACATCCAGCTAACAAGTGTGAAATAGGATGACACACTCGTCGTGGATTTAATTGCTAGTAACATTAAATCGATCCTAAGGCATTATCGTATCCTCTGTACGAGGAACTGGTATGTTAACATAGACCAGTCAACGGGTAATGTGGAATAACTTTTTAGATAAATTTAGTGTGGAGACCTCAACTGTTTAGTTTCATCTGATACTGGATATCCCGTAGACTTTCGTTACAAGGAGCGAAAATTGGAGTTCTCATTTAGTGACGTTTAAAAGAAGGATTCTTCAATTCACCTGCTCGTGTGCAGCCAGGTATGTCGGTCGTACCCAGCGTTCGCTTTCCAAGTGTATCACCGAACACTTACCAACATGGTTTTACAAAGGAGAAAAACGATGCCCCCGCAGCTCCATCTTAGAACATCTGATACAATTCGGGCACCAAGATGCACCCTAAACAAACTTCAAAGTAGTCTACAGAGTAAGAAGTAGTCTTCCTAAAGGTGTACGAATCAGACTTCTTCAAACTGCAGAAGCAATGGCGATTCACTTGCTAAGTGCTGAACTCTGCATACAGAAGAGGTTCGTTTAATCACTACACTTACAATGGACTTAACCTACCTTATTACCTGAAAAGTAAATTCTACCTAATTTTTTTCTTTTTTTTCTGTCTCTTCATTGGTATTATTCTGTCTTCTTAATTGTAATATTTTGCATTTTCAACTTTCTTGTTCTCTACCCCCACCCGATTTAATTTCTACACCTCATTACCACTGTTACTGACTTGAACAACGCTCAATTTCTAGTCATTTATGTTACGTCATCCAACTTAATTGCTCAATTTCAGTTCTAATTTAAATGGCATTATTATCTACCCCGCTTCTACTTAGTCTCTCTCTACCTGTAATTACCTCTGTTGCTACCCTGACCTAAGTTAAAACATTTTAGTCAATTGTAATACGTCATCTAACTTACTAACTCAATCTTACTTTAGTTGCTGTCCAATTAACCTTGTTTGTATATTAGATCATTTTTTTATTACCTGATCAATTATCTAATTTTGACAAACCTCATGTACACACACACACAAATAATTATATATAAATGCGATTGTACAGCTATGTGAATGAATTCGCCGAAAAGAGTCTCTTCGCTGAACGTCTTCTCTTATTCTTCAATTAGTTGATTCAATGAGTCCTTAAAACCATCTTTTTTAAACTGAGTTATTCAAACCCTTACTCTAACTTTAAAAGAAGTAGTGAAGTATGGAAGGGAATTGTAAGTTGAAAGTGTTTTTCCAACAAACAAAAAAGACTTTCTCACTTGATTTACATGACTATGTTGATAGCTTGAATAGGTTTTCAAAACTACATGAATAGGAAATTTAGGGAAGTTTGAAGTCTCATTCAGTTCCCAGCTACATTTCGTCATTGATAGCTAATACTTGTTTTATTTAATGTCGAACCTATACTAAACATCCTCACAAAGAAATGTAATCAAAAAAATGGGTATGAGTACATTGCATTGTCGGGTTATGAATGTCATCAACAGCCAATCAGCATCAAGTAATCTTTAACCACCTGTCTCATTGGCTAATTACTGTGTTCTGCCCTTAAGTAATATATTGCAGTTATGTACACATACCTTTATTCCCTGTTTCACTAACTCAGCAGCTTGCTCTGAATCTCGTAAGGGGTAAACAGGAACCACATATTCAAGGACTGCCATCCACTTAACATAACCAATCTGCTTCAGGTCAGAAGCAATAAAAATAATAATCACGGAACAACTCATGATTATAATTAGCTTTGATGTAGATAAACAGGTCCCTCCATTGACTACTAACCAAAGTTAGTTGACTAATGAGTTTGTTATTCTCAGTTCTGCATATCTTGTTTTGTACAAATACACTCTTTGGTTACAAGATTTCATCATGAGCTGAAATCCTCCAACCAATCAATCACATTCCTATAAACCAATACTTGGAAATCCATCTGATGTTCACTAGCAACTGGTCCCGATTCAGGTGGGTAGCTATATTGGGTTCTAGTGGGACTTCGTGACAAGTAGAGTGAAGCAGGTCGGGTGTGAGGACAAATACTCGTCGAAGACATTGGATAGTGGTCGCTCAATGTCGTGAATTGACAGAAGCTTGAATTCATGGGCTATTGGATTGGCTGAGTGGTCTACGGGCTCGCTTGTCTTGTGACCAGAAGGTCCTGGGTTCGAACCCTGACAGTGGTGAGTCCTGTTGAAGCGGAGTCCTAAACTAGGACGAAACAGTGGCCTAGTACTCTCAGGTTTCGAAATGGTTCTCGAACCGATGTCAGCTCATTCTGAAACCCTGTAACCAGTCAGTCAAATCCCTACAAACCAATACCTGAAAGTACATTCTTACAGGTTTCTAATTACCCTAAATTACTGAATGACTTTATCTTCTATTTCCTAAATAACTTCAAAAGTCATTAAACTGAGTAGATATTCTGTTGACACTGAAAATAGTCTTTCTTTTATTTAGCTCTGACAATTCAGTGTTTATGTCTTCTTCGAGGAATTTCAGGCCACCTGTTAATCCATATTTGATGGTGGTTAACAGTGGAATCCAGGTTATCGGGATTTCGTTCTATCGAGAAGTCATCAGCTGAATTTACCTGCATTCCTCAATAAGTGATGTTCTTCCCTTTGAATCCAGCAGTCAAACAAATTATTTAATTTTCAGCAAATTACACTTGCTTATTCGTGCTGTTTGTTTTCCAGCTAGGTGCTTCAAATGATGGGTTGATCATACTAATCTAAGTTTTCAAGAGATAATTTGTAGCGATTTGATTGGTGTCAAGTTTAACAACGGTTTGATATCAGTCAGGTAACCACTGAAAACCAGGGAGTACTGGACAGCTGCTTGGTCTTCGTTTGAGACTCCTCACCAGCACACATCCACTATATCACCCGATCGGGATCGAACCCACGACCTCCATATTATGATTCGAACTCTGAGTATTCATCGACTGGGATAGAATGCAATGGCCCATGCATTCTAGCTTCTTCCATTCGTGATTTTTAGTGTCATTCTCAGTCATTGTCATCAGCGAGTATTTTTTTTCCTCACAAATGACTTGTTCGATGGAGTTTCCAGAAGTAACCAGTTGTGTCCATCAGGTCAGGTATGAGGATAAATACTCGTCAGTAACAAACACTGAATGAAAGTGACGCTCTACATAGCGAAGTGACAGAATTTATAACAGATGGTCAACTGGATTCTGGTCCAGTGGGTGAATGTTCAACTAGCTCTTCTTGTAACTCGAAGGACATGGTTGTGGTACCACTGAGCAGTCTCGAAATAGCATGGAACAGCTGTCCGGTACTCGTCCTAGTTTTCAATTGTTTCCCTAAATGATATCAATCCGTGGTCAAACTTCGAAACAATCTAAGTTTATCATTAATTTATGCTTATAGTGTAATTATGCAAATTATGTATGTATATATATATTCAAATACTTTTCACAATATCTTGTTTTGATTGCTTGTGATGATGTACTTACACAGATGTACTTTACATCGAAAGGTTAAATTTAAACGTTTAGTCGTCACGTGTCAACGCCACATTAGTATAGTTTGCAGGTGATAGCAGATATCATAATGTTCTTTAAAGTGCACTATTTCGTATGATACAACATAACTAAACAAACTAAGCCACATATAACCTTCATTTATCGTGTGCAATAACAGTTCTGTTTACTGGACATAATAAGAAAGAAAAAAAGGATGGGATTGACCAAAATGTTGTTAATTCTTTGTCATTTTGAAGAGAGAATGAATAAACGATGAGGAGAATAGAGGTGGGTTGTAAAGTCATGAAGTATCACATCCATCAGTCGTTTGAGATATGGACTGTTTCACAAAGAGAAAGAAACTTAACAACACAGAGGAGTAATAAACCTTAACACCTGACATAGCTCATAGGTATACACATGTTACGATACACACATACTCAAGTAGAAAATACCATTTGATACTGACAATAGACACATTTGCAATGAAAATAACTTTATCAATCTATGCCTAATTAACATATTTCAAGATTAGTGTATATTCATGAATTTGATAGTGTGTTGTTATTAGAAGACGGAGATTATATGAGAAATAATGTGATGTATTTGTGCAATACGCATTTCAGAAAACAGTCTGATCATACATTTGATATTAAATGGTTGGATGCAATCGGCATGAAGCCTCGCCTGACCCTGGTTTGGCGCTAGTTGGCACTCACCAGTCAGTCAGCAAGGCGTACCTGCAGCCTTGAAACGACTCAATTACTCAAAGTGCAGTGTGATGGAGAGCCACTTAGAGAATTCTGGCCACATTGCAAATGTGATTGATAGAATTCAGTCTGCACAAAACAAAGTACTAGACAAATTACATTAGTGGACTGATCGACTGACCGGTTTTAACATAGAACTTTGCACCGATGTGCAGCAGTTCGAGTTGCCACACTTCACTTAGTACACAAAGTAACAGAAGAAAGTAAAAGAGATGCAAAACAAAGATAATAAGCAGAGATAGGAAGCAAAAGGAATGGTAATATCGAAGAACAACACTAGTACTAGCGTCCAATCAAAAGGATTATACGTTTACTTGTCAAGTCAGTTAATATCAAAAATAAAGGTCAATTAAAGTACACAAAGTGACAAAAGGATTTAAGAATTATAAGAATAATTAACACTACGTTTGGTTATCTAATCACATAAAGATTACCAAGTAGAAGTTAACTGGTGGATGGTGACTAGCAGTGGAATCCAGGAGACGCAATTCGCCCTGTTTGGGACTCATCATCTGGATGTAACTGGAGTCCCCAGCGAGTGATGGTGTTCCTAATGAGGCTCGAACCCAGTGCCCATAGTTTCAAACACCACGGCGTTATCCACTAGACCACTTGGGCGACAAGAGCCATCTCTTGTGCAACGGGTCATATTAATTATTTAATTGAATTTTAGATTTTCCCGTCGACTGATTGGACCGAAGTGCTCGGTCTCAGATTGACATGTCGGCTTCTTGTTCAGATGCTTCGACGATGTCTGGTCACGTAACTTGAAGTCAGTTGGTTGATCGTGACTAACAGTGGAATCCAGGATGCACATTTCTCCCTACTTGGGACTTCAAGTTACATTACTAGACATCGTCAAAGCATCTGCACAAGGAACAGACATATTAACCTGAGACCGAGCACTTCGGTCCAATCAGTCGACGGGAAAATCTAAAATTAAATTCAATAATTACCAATGTAGGTTTGGGGTAATAATAAGTTGTTTTTGAACACACAAGGGAGGGGGTGCTAAAGTTGATGAATAGCTGTAGCCTCAGTGTGTTTCAATAAACAGAAAATTGTATATGTCACTAACCAGAGCCTATCCCACAGCTAAGTTAGTTCCCGTTTATCGGACAACATGCGCTTTGGTGTAATCAAACGTCGATAGACACCATTCTCATTATAACTCCAACTTTATGTACAAATTTACATGTATTTACGGGATCAGTTACATCAGGAGAACAGATAGATGGGCATACCTTCGATTTTATGAACATGTACCTAAAAGCCTAAGTGCCATCGGCAGCCATCTCCTTGACTTGGGTAATGAGGTAGACATCGCAAGGTCACTCAAAATTATCAATAGACAGTAGAGCTCAATTCTTCTCAAGTTTGCAGAAGCAGCCTCCATTAAGCACATAAAACCCGATTTATGTGTTCAGAAAGAAGCAGTTATCAGTCCTTCCTTACCCTGGTAACTGGGTGTTTTTATTCTCTCTTTCATTTGATTACGTAACACTGTGAATCGCCCTCTACAGGCTTGTTATTGTTTAGAATAAAGTGGTCGTTATCATTATCTTTGCATGAAGACATTGATTTCTTGTTTGAACTTGAAATCTCTGTGAAAGTATATTAAAATTGTTTCTGTACATAAACTTAATAATATCTTGGGGCTGTAAGCGGCTGATGTGGAGCCAATGAAATAAACAATCATGGTATCATTTTGTTCTTCACAAAGCATTTTTGTCCTTGCTTTATTCAAATTCATAAACGGCATTAAATATATGAATTGCTTGATTATTTTAAAGATATTGAGCTTCTGAGCTTTAGCCAGGTAACTTCGCTTGGTTTAATGTTCACTGGTAGTTGGTATTCTGGAAGACGGTAGGCTTTCATTCAGGAGACTTTAAATTACCATGCATTTTATCGAAAAGCAAGTTGTTACTCATTAGGATTTGATGATGTGACAATTCATGATTACTTGATTAATTGAAGCGCCTCCTATGTTACCAACACATGTAGTTCGGATGACATTTTCAAGCATAACAACAAAACCACACCATAATCAGGAATGAAGTTAAATGTTTGTCATCATGAAGTCATTTGTTCAGTTTCTTACATTTGCATAGGTAAGGCATAGTGGTATCTCCAGGTTAAAGATTAAAGTGGCTGAAACAGAAAATCAAATCAGGACATTTGCTTGCCGATGGGATTAGCTGACAGTCGCGTTATATTTCACGAATCGACAGAAATTAGCATTCATGAGCCATTGGATTCTACGTCCCAGTGGCTCAGTCGTATACGAGCCCATATCTTATAACCTGTAGGTTCGGAGACCGATACCCAGTGAAATCATTAGTGGGTATTGATGAAGAGTCTGACACTAGGACGAAACGGATTTCCAGTACTCCCATCCTGGTTTTCAGTTGCTTCTATCACTGAAGTCAATTTAGGATCAAACTTGAAAACAAACAGTTTGATCTCACTGACCTTGGAATGATGTATTCAAACACCAAATCCCTCAAAGCGTATCACAGTGAAAAACCACTGTCAAACTGTTCTACAAAACGCGTTGAAAAGTCTTAATGATAAAATATACACTTTAGAAATTCCGTCAGAACTCTCACGATAATCCAGTTTGTAAAATTAAAGGTTTTTTATGTACTGACATTATTTTGTTTACCCTTTATCTCTAATAATTTAACCCATGCGGTTTTCTTTAAATATGTGTGTGGCCAGAATGCTTGGAATGTGTGCAGTCGTCAATACGCTGTGTATGTATCAGATAAAATTACTTGTTACTGTCATGCCGAGCTTTAAGTGATCGTAGAAAATTCGCAATGATTGAATGTATACAACACGAAGAAAAAACTGTGCATTTAACGATAGAGTTGAGGTCAAAAAAAAATAAGTAAATAGTCTAGAAATAACAAAATCTACCTTCCTCATACTTCACCAAAGTTATTTTGTGTTTACCCAGCAATAGGTGGCCTCTCTTCTTTTTATCAACGGTGAAAAATACCCCACAGAAAATACCTTTTCTATCTCATATTCGATACTCTGCATTTTATCTCTTGGTATATCTCTTCAAAAGGGCACAAGATATAATTAATATTATACTAAGAAATAGTACACATTATGTGTAATGCCTTTTTTTTATCAAAACATATCGGGATGTTTAGAAAATTGGAAATATGCCTGAAAAGTTAAACTGAACATGATCTTTCCGATTTAAATGTGTCAATTTCGATTCACTAAATTATTATTATTATTTATTAATTTTACGGGTTGATCACGGATTGATATCAGTTAGAGAACCATTGAAAACCAGGGAGTACTGGACAGCTGCTGTTTCATCCTAGTTTGGGAATCATCGGCAATACGCACCCACCGGGATTCGAACCCGGGACCTTCCGGTTACAAGGCAAGCTCGTATACCATTCAGCCACTGGGACCCGATTCAATGGCTCGTGAATTCTAACTTCTACTAATTCGTGATTTAGCGCGACCCCAACCATTGTCATCGGTGGAACATCCATCCTCACATTTGACTGGGTGGACCTCACGGATCCCGGTGGCTGAATGGTATACGAGCCAGCTTGCCTTGTAACAGGAAGGTCCTTGGTTCTGCCGATGATTTCCAAACTAGGATGAAACAGCTGCCTGTCCAGTACTCTAATGCCAGTTTTCAATGGTTCTTTAACCGATACCAATCCATGGTCATACTCGAAAACACAAATCTAATCCTTACAAACCAACTCTTGACAAGTAATAAGAGTTCGGTTTATCAGATTTACATAAAGTATCAAAAAGATAAGTCGTAAGGTTGAGTTAGGTGTCCATGACTTCTATCCATTCTTATATTCTCAACCAACAAGAATTTATATAAACACACCAATATGTATTAAAAGTCAATCTGAACGAAGAATATTCTTTTCAATAATTTCGCCTCTTCAGGTTCTTACAATTATAAAATATTATATTTGTGGTCGTTACAATAAAGATAGCCAGTTAGTTATGCAGCGGATACACTTTTCCCGTAGAATAACAGATTAGCAGTTATCGGGTGTCAAAATAAATAGTCGTATTTGTGTGACAAGCGTGCTAGGCTGAAATCGATTAGAAAATATTGTAAAACGGGAGACAATGGTGGAGATTAATCATAATAGAATTGTAGAGTGTGGGGTAGGCAAATTGACAAATCAGTTCAAGGTTATAAAAGGTGTCAGGCGGGTGAGTGGCTAGTACAAAGTGGTCTGAGTTAAACAGGAGATAGTAAGACTGGAATGAGAGGTTCATAGTGAGATAACGAATATGTTAAATGAAACAGGTGGAGGCATGTATTGAGAAAACAGATAATATAACAAAGATTTTTTTGTATTTCCCAATGAATGAAAAACAAAACGATGTTGGGAAATACAAAAAACCTTTATTATAATGAATATCATATACCCAATGCCCAAATTTTTTCAAACCGTTAAAAGTGAACTTGATTTTGACTCATATAAACAGATAATATCACTAATAATAAGTCCGTATACATTCCCTCAATACTATCGAATTTTCATTTTTACTATCCGGACTTATTATTAGTGAAATTATCTCTTTTCTCAATATATGCCTCCACCTGTTTCATTTAACATATTCGTTATCTCACTATGAACCTCTCATTCCAGTCTTACTATCTCCTGTTTAACTCAGACCACTTTGTACTAGCCACTCACCCGCCTGACACCTTTTATAACCTTGAACTGATTTGTCAATTTGCCTACCCCACACTCTACAATTCTATTATGATTAATCTCCACCATTGTCTCCCGTTTTACAATATTTTCTAATCGATTTCAGCCTAGCACGCTTGTCACACAAATACGACTATTTATTTTGACACCCGATAACTGCTAATCTGTTATTCTGCGGGAAAAGTGTATCCGCTGCATAACTAACTGGCTATCATTATTGTAACGGCCACAAATATAATATTTTATAATTGTAAGAACCTGAAGAGGCGAAATTATTGAAAAGAATATTCTTCGTTCAGATTGACTTGTAATTCATAATATGGGAATATTTCACGCTATCAAATCTTATAACACCAGTATGTGACAGAGTAACAAAGTGATTATTAAGTTAAATGATTTGTATTTTACCTGCATGTACAGCTGGAATATGTGAATCCAAAATTCCAAAACTTCCATTTACACGTGCCACTATACCCACAATAAATGTGATTAGACCAATCACCTACAATTGAAAATAAAAAAATAACAGTGATGTTATACATTTTCACCTTGTAAATATTGCAACAGTAAATGATAATATAACATGAATATACTGCTGTTAGTTAACGCGTACTTACGTTCTCAGTGGAACATAGGGCTTCAGGTTAGACGTTTGAAGTTCCACTCGGAAGGCAAAATAATGAAATAGGATAGTCCCACCTTCGATTATCCATGTGTTTGAAATGGCGAACAACAAATGTCTTTATTTCGAAAATTGAAAAACCATGTAATTTTTTCACTCATATGGTTGATTTACCTTAGAATCTAATTAAAAACACCTGTTTAACATGCAGGCAAAAGCTGAAGCATCAGTCATTTATAAGGACACATAGTGCTTATAGTGCTCATAGTGCTTATCACGTTTGTCTTATAAACAAAATTCGATAATTAATTTTCTCTTTTAGATGAGTTTATTCAAGTTGACAAAATAACTGTCGACTTAGAGTGAACGGATTAAAAAGTATTACAAATAACTGTGTCGATCAGTGTGTGAGTCGGCGGCACAGAGGTAGAATACTCGTCAATCACGTGTGTGGTCCCGGGTTCGACCCCCAGCCAACACACTCCTCTATAAGCCAGTAATAAGACTGGTAAAGAGGGAAGGTTGGACATGAGGCTAGAAAACCCATCCTGTAAAACTAAACACCACTGCTACAGGAAATTCAAGCCTCTAGCTTGAAGTAGCCCTATGTTTCACTAGGAGCGTGATAAAATTTAAAAAAAGTGGAGATCAGTAAGTGTGATAAAATATTGTTAGAATATTCAATTTTATGAAATATCTGAACTCTTAACACTCATTTGCGTATACAGTTCACATATACCTAAAGGAATACCTACTTTATTAGGGATACAAAAGATTAATGGGAATTTAACAAAATATATGTTTATATAAATCATCTAGGATCACTTATTCACATGGCATATTCTATGACAGCAGTTTTTCAGAAAACTCGAATAAGACCCTTCCTGCAGATTATTCACTTACGAATAATTAGTAAAACTGCCCTACTTTTAACATCTTTGACGTAGACTCTTTCTTAAAATTTAGACTCCAAGCAAAAACGTTATTGAAACGGATCGTTATTTGGCCACAAACGGGCAGTCATTTCGTCTTAGTTTAAGATCTTTCAGCAGTACACACCCATGTCTCCACTGACGATCAAAGCTAGGACCTTCATGTTACTAGACGAGTAGGTCAATCATTCAACCCACTGGAATGGAATCCAATGACCAATGAAATCTATCTAACTATTTCCAATTCGCTGTGTAGAGTGTCACTACTAGCCAACGTCGTCCGTGAGTATTTCTCATCACACCCAACTTGCTGGATAACGTTACCTGTCATTCTAGTGAGGACTCGGGTATGAGGACAAATACTCACTAATTATGAATGGTTAGGAAGACATAGACAGACTGTTTTAAAAAAAAACTGTAAAAAAAGTTTGAAACAAGTGATGTGTAAATAAAAAAGAAATCAAACGAATCCACTTTATCCTACGCTGTATGTCATTGCTCCACCCATCTGAATCTATCGTTCACGTTTCTTCCTGTTAGAAAGCCATCATTCCAAAGCACGTACAATCAAATGAGAGCATGGAGTCACGCACGGATTACTTTAAACATTAGCATTTTATCCACTAAGCTACTGAGGAGCAATTATCCCGTCTTCTGAAGTGGTTATCGACTTTTGTGCACTTGTAATATCAACTTGTTCATCTTACCTAAACTAATTTTATCAAACTAGTGAAATAATGTAGCTACCTCCCATGTCTTAGCGATTTCTAAAAGAATATTTCGTCTGACTTTTTACATTAAGAAGTTAAGGCACTCAGGAAAAACTCATCCTCTCCTCCTACAGTTTGTCAATTCGTACATCTTACCTATTCTTCTTAACTGTTCATCCTTGCTTATTCTTTCCTGGATTGCTTAAAAAATGACTATGTCATACTTCGTAGAACTCTGAAGACTGTCAGTCAGTAGGACGAGTGGTATCCCACTTGGCCGTATCGTTAACAATGTCACTGATAGGCACTTGATGTCATGCAACAAATTTGCTAAAGGAATTTTGTCAGACTGTGAGCATCCTCCACTGTACCCGTAGCTCCAACCTTGTGTCTCCTCCTCAGGTAAAACAAGAATTCTTTTCAGAAGAATTTACGCACGTACGTCTAAGTATAAAAATTCCGCTATACCATATTCGGCACATACTTTATGTGATGCAAATAGTGTCAGGCATGAACTAACTAACCTTCTTTGCACTACTAAATAAACCATTTCCTCCACCCTTACAACATCAAACTTTATTGTTATTGTATTTCTTATATTTACAATACTCTCAATTTTTTGTTTTTATTTATTTATTTTTCATAAGTGTGAACATCATTTAAGCTGTGTTATAACTGTTAATCTTGTATTTCCCCTCACCAATGTACTATATCAACAGAACATTAGATTCAATAATCCATAGTATGCTAAAATTTTCAAAATGAATCGACAATACTTTTTGAAGCAAACTCACTGTTATTATTATTATTTATATTTAATATTCTCAGTTCGTGCTTCGAATATTTTTGACTTTATATCGTAAACGTGGACAAATTCCTCTGGTTACTTTTGTTTTAATTTTATTTGTATTTTAAGTAAATCAGATGCAATATTGTGACAGATGCTGAGAATTCCATTCTGTATTACAAGTACTGTTTTTGGAATAAAGTAGATTATTATTATTTGTATAAAAATTGACTATTTTAATCTTAAAGTATTGGTTTTGTAGGCATTTTTTGTTTAATTTGTTGGAGGATTTCATCATGAGCTCACGTCAGTTAGAGAACCGCTGGAAAACCAAGTCCTAAATTGGTACCTTCAGCGGTACGAACCCAACGACAGGCTTCGAATTAAGAGCCTTCTGGTTACAAAGCGACTGAGCTTGTAGACTATTAAGTCACTGGGACCAACCCGATCCAGTGGTCAGCGCACGAATTCTAACTTCTGCCTAATTCATAACATGGAGCAACCACCAGCCAATGTTTTCTTCGACAAGTTACTGCCCCGTCTTCAACCTGCTGCACCCTACTGGCTGCGGCTTTCTACTAGAACCTCAGGTCATTGCCTGAATAGGGTCAGTGGCTAGTAAGCATCAGATCGATTTTCAAGTATTAGTTTTGTAGAGATTTTGTTTGATTGGTTGGAAGACTTTATCATGAGCTGACATCATCCCCATTAGTTTAGATGATAACGTTGGTCAAAAGCCATTCATATTGTGGATTCCTTAGCTTACCAAATCACATTATTTCATTAGTTTGATAAAATTAGTTTAGGTAAGATGAACAAGTTGATATTACAAGTGCACAAAAGTCGATAACCACTTCAGAAGACGGGATAATTGCTACTCAGTAGCTTAGTGGATAAAATGCTAATGTTTAAAGTAATTCGTGCGTGACTCCATGCTCTCATTTGATTGTACGTGCTTTGGAATGATGGCTTTCTAACAGGAAGAAACGTGAATGATAGATTCAAATGTTAGCTACTTTTCAGTGAAACGTGAATATGACTGACTATTTTAACTTTTAAAGTTATTATTACTATTACTTCAATACAGTCTGACAATTACAACACTTAAATTTCTCGTCATAATGCTTTAGTCGCTTAATCATGTCACTTTTCATTGCTGATAATAAAGGCATTAATCAGTTGACCTTAAGCATAAGTAGACGATAATTGAAAAAACGATTTTTCCCCTACCCTCGCAACTATCTTTTGACTTTGTTAATTTTTACAATTCTAGCTAATTCTATTAACTGATTGTATCTTACATAATCCTTTTGAGTCATCCCACTCTTCCTAGCCGTCATTATTTAAAAATTTCTTGATTATGTAACAGCTTGAAGTCAACTGATGTGCGTCGGTGGCACAGTGGTTGGGACTCTCGCCGACCATGAACATGGTCCGAGGTTCGATCCCCTGACGACGCACATCTGATATCTATGGTCAGCCTGCAAAATTTGGGCTACCGATATCCATGCCAAAAATTCCTTACTTGTACCAAAAATACAGCGTGGAATCAAGCCGTAATCAAAAATGAAATAAAATAAATTGACTAGTAGTGGAATCCAGGATAAAGCGCATTTCGCCTGTCCTATTTAAGACTCGTCAGCTGGATGTACCTGCAGTCCGCAGTGAATGATGGTGTTCCCACCGAGGCTCGCACCTAATGCCCATAGTTTTAAACGCCAAAGCGTTATCCGCTAGACCAGCTAGGCGACGACGGGTTATATCAATTATTGAATTCAATTTTAGATTTCCCCTTTGATTGATTGGATCGAAGTGCTCGGTCTCGGGTTGATATGTCGGCTCCTTGTGCAGATGCTTCGACGATGCCTAACAATGTAACCTGAAGTCCCAAATAGGAAGAAATGCGCATTCTGGATTCCACTGCTAGTCACCATCAACCAACTGACTTCAAGGTACGTGACCAGACATCGTCGAAGCATCTGAACAAGTTGCCAACATGTCAACCTGAGACCTAGCACTTCAGTCCAATCAATCGACGGGAAGACCTGAAATTGAATTAAATATGTAGTAATTTGTTGGTAACGCCTACAAATTAACTTACTTTGAATTCTGTAGTTAATTTTCACCCCTCCTTCAAAACTTAGATATCTTGTTACTGACATTTAACTGTTAATTGTTTTGATGGCATTTAACCTCTTGATTTCACCCCGCTCCCTATACCTAAAACTGATTAACTAAAATAACCACTTGATTGGTAAAAACAATTTTGATATAAAAAGCAACTACATATTAGTGTAGAGCCACCAGATAGTGGGGAACTAATTTCTTCGCTCAATCTGTTATTTTTTCTAAATAATTAAAATAAATGCAGAAATCAAGATGAATTTCCGCCAAATGTCAAATTCATACTCTATCAAATGGACAATGGAAGTCAATGAAAGTACTAAGTTTCTACCATGTAAGACAATTTTTGCAATTAAATATTTACAAAAATTTTAGATGAAAAGGAGGTAATCTTCAGGAAGCCTAAAATCGTGGCTTCGTGCTTATTGGCACTGGTTGGCAAGGTGTACCTTAAAACTTTGAGACTCAAATGTTCACCATCCAGGATTACAGTCACAGACATTATCCATCAAATTTTATTTACCATCTAAATATAATTCATTTTATAGTGGTCAGATATTTGTTTTGTAGGGAATTTATTTGATTGGTTGGAGGATTTCATCTTGAGCTGATATCAGGCAGAGAACCGTTGGAAAACCAACTGGGAGTACTGGACGGCTGTCTCGCCCCAGTTTGTGATTCCGCCACAACATTACGCATCCACCAAGAAGGTTCGAACCCACGACCTTCTGGTTATAAGGCCAGCTAGCTCGTAGACCATTAAGTAGCCACTGGGACCCACCCAATTCAATGGCCAGTCCATGAATTCTAACCTATGCCAAATTCATCACATAGCACAACCACTTCGCAATGTCTTCTTCTTCTTCGATGAGTTATTGCCCCACCTACAACCTGCTGCACCCTGTAAAAACCAATGATTGAAAATTGATCTGATGCTCACTAGCAACTGCCCCACTCAGGCAGTGACCTGGGGTTCTAGTGGGAAGCCGTGACAAGTAGGTACAGCAGGTTGAAGGTGTGGACAGTGACTAATCGAAGAAGACATTACGAAGTGGCTGCGCTATGTTATGAATTCTGCAGAAGTTACAATTTATGGGCTGGTCGTTTGATCAGGTCCCAGTGGTCTAATGGTCTACGAGGTCGGTCTCCTTGTAATTAGGAGTTCCTGGTTTCAAGCCCTGGAGGTAGGTGCGTACTGCTAAAGAGTCACAAATTGGGATGAAACGGCTGTCTCTAGAGGGATAGTTCTATGTATCGATGTAATTTCTTGTAGAAATCAATGTGCAAATGATATTCTTCATTTGAATGTTTAGCACACTTAAACCTTAGACACCTGGTAGGCATGACGCCACATCCAATGATCTTGGAACGACTAGTCAGAGCAAGACAATGAAACCACGTATATGATACTAGATTCACCAAGAAAAATGTTTAACGAAGTGTAATGACATTAAAATAAGGATATCTGGTTAGTTTTAGATCAGGAACTGGTCAGGATTAGGTTAACCTGATATGGGAGATATCAGGGCTCGTCAAAAACAGATTAGGGTCACAATTATTTCAAGGCTAGGTTAAGGAGAGATTAGTGTTGCACTTGAGTTAGGGAACCAGATTTAAATTTTAGAGAGCTCACAGGTTATTGAGACGTTCACGTCTTTTGAGTGTTCAAAGTTTCACTTAACTGAATACTCTAACTGAAACATACCACAATTATTAATAAGTAATTTGAAGTGATACGACTCAAAACAGAGATCCTTTTCGTAATAGCCTTTAAGGTAATGACAACGTCTATTAAGAAATATTTATGTAAGTGAAAAAACACCTCAAAAGTATAACGTTATTATATCTAAAGGTATTTTTTGCTCAGTAATTTTGCAAAATGACTAATTTATTTTTGATCAAAATGTGCAGAGAAGACTGCTTTAAATATGTGCTAATAATCAATATTTATCAGTACATTTTGACATAAGCGAAAAGATTCCGTCACGAACCAGAATCAGTTGAAGATATATCACTGAAAATCGGCCGCAGGCACTGGAACACTAGTTTAGGACTCTTCAGCACTGCACACCCACGAAACGCGCATAGATAAGACTCAGGACCTAAGCTTACGAGACCAAGCTGGATGATCACTTGGAAGCTTGCGCTGAAATTCAATGATTCGCTGATTCTAAATTCTTTCAATTCATGATATTGCACCCTACTGTTACCAGTGCCTTCTATGAACACTTAGTTCACCTTGATATGATGGACCCCCCCCCGGTCACGACTTGTCAGTGTAGCTTCAGGACATCTATGCAGTAGCCATCAATGAGCTGAAGATGTTGATATTGAGATTATGGGATTTGAATGTAGACTTCATGATTGAATTCCCGCCCAAGTGGGTGAATAATGAATGAGTCTAGCCTTGTAACCTGAAGGTCCAGACTTCGATCCCTGGTGTAATCATGGGCATACACTGTTGAAGAGTCCAAAACTGAGACGAAACAGTTGTCCAGTGCTCCTTGGTTTTCAGTGATTTCAAAATGATATTGGTTCGTGACAAAGCCTACATTGAAATTATTCTAAATCCTTACCACAATGTAAATAGTTAAGTTAGTCTAGTATTAAAACATTTGACTGTGATCTCAATTTTGTACAGAGAGAAATTATATTTTCCCTTACTTATGTATTGACACCAATCGAAAAGCTGTTGTAAGCTAAGGGTAACTGGATTTCTCTGCTACATCGATAATCACTTCAAATAATGACTTGTGAAGTTATCACATTTTCAAACTTTTGAACTTGATTCCATTCAGTGACAGTAATCATTATATATTCAGTGGGTCATATTTATTATCAATAGATTTTTGCATTAATGAATACCCCGTTTAGTTTGTTAACAAATCAAGATAGATTTTAGTATTCCCAGTAGAAATTGAGTTTTACTCAAATCAAAAATAAATGTCCCTATCATAAGGCACTCAATGCATTGTATTATATTACTTAAATATATGAACCTAGATAGATATAGATATATATATATATATATCAGTGTGAAATCACAATGGCAGGCACTAGTGTTCGATGTGAGTGGTATTCAACTACTCACTCCAAACAATCAGTAGTATATAGCTTTAGGGGAACCACAAATATGAATAAATCACTTCAAATCATACTCGTTGCACAAGAGGTGGTTCTAGTGGCTCAGAAACGCTTTGGTATTTAAAGCGATGCATATTGGGTTCAAGTATCAGAACAGGAACACCACTAACTGAGAGATGCAGGTAAATCCAGCTTACGATGAGTTAATAAGATTTCAGTGTTACCCACAGCAAACACGGTTAATTTACTATGGGTGTTTAATGCTCACATTTCAAATGTGATTGTTATTATTCCCTTGGGTTATGAGTGGGGTTTCAGCAACACATCTCCGTTTCATCCTGTTCTCAACACTATGATTCAAATGGCTTCAGGATTGCCCATAATCTCTCATTTCCTCTTCAAATGATCTCCTCAACGTCACCCTTGAACTTATGCCCAACCCGTCATTTTCTATTTGGATTCCACGCTACAGCTGGCGTGTGATGTCACTCAATGGTCTTCTTAGTGTATTTTCGATCCGTCTTCACTTTCTTCGGCATACTTCTTAGGCGATAGGTTCTTGGGTGACTCGTTAACAGTGTTCCTTGTTACTAAGATTTTCTGGACGACTATCTGATCTTCAGTATGGAACGAAGGCAGCAGCCGATCGGAAACCCTTTTCGTGACTCCCGCTTCAAGTTTCGGAACCACATAGAAGCAGCGACTTGAATTTAGTGTCAAAAATCCGAATCTTGTTCTTTATGCTGACAGCAGTAGATTTCCACACTGATTTCGGAATAATGGCCGCGCCATCTCGCTTTCCCGATACCTGCAGGTTTTGATATCCTCATCCATCCATGCCACCGACTTGAGCTCAAACGATGCTACCTAGGTTAAAATGAACCCTTAAAAGAGATAATTCAAAAATAGGCCTTCAGGATCTTTATCCATCCAATTATTACCTAAGTTGTACAAAAATGAACTAAATTCATCGTCTCATGAATATTCTCCTATTGCTTGATTGATTGATTATTATTGTTCCCTTGGATTCTTAGTGGAACATAGGGCTTCAACTACTCCACGTCTCCACTTGCTCCTGTCTTCCTTCTTCTGTACTTTTCACCTGCATCCATGTTAGTGCATACTCTTCCAACTCCTCTTCACACAGTCTCCTCCATGTCACCCTTGCACTGACGTCCAACTGGCCGCTTCCCTTCGGCCTGGTTCCACTCGAGCAATGGCCTGACGCGCGCGCCATGTCACCCAGCAGCCTCCTCGGCGAGTGTCCAATCCATCCATCTCCACTTTCTCCTGCATATTTCTTGGTTGGCGATTGGTTTGTTCTTGTTTTGTTTGTTCCCATAGTTTCTTGCTGGTGATTCTGTCCGGCCCGGCCATCTGATCTTCAGTATAGATCCAGCGAAGACAGTTGTTGATAATGGTCTGGTCTGCAACAGGCTGTTGGAAATATTCTTTGTGACCCGCCCGCCCGCCAAGTTTCTGATCCGTATAGAAGAACTGACTGACTTGACCAGGTTTGTATTGAAAATCCCACCGAATTTTGTTGTTGATGCTGGCTGAGTGATGAAGATTTCCAGATTGTTTTCAGGTTGATGAATGTGTTTCTCGCCCGCCTTCCCGATTCTCACTCGATTTGACATCCTCGTCCGTTTTGACTCCCTGTAGTTGATACAGTATTCCCTAGATAATGAAGTGAATGAAGTAACCTCTTTCAAATCCCTCCCGGTGATGGTGATTGGCTCTGGATGTTGCTGTTGTTGTTGTTGTTGGTTGGTTGGTTATTTTCATAACCTCTGTCTTGTCTATGTTCACCTGGAGTCCTGTCTTCGTTGTCTCCTTCTTCGACCGGTTTGTCGGTTTTCACTTGTAAGTCTTCTATTTTGTGTGACATCAAACATAAATCATCCATGCGCGAAATCCAGGTCTTCTAGGTTCTTCATTTTACGAATATAAAATATCAACATTTGAAAGCCTTTATTTCGCTGAGTAAATGAATTCAAATACTGTCAAGTAGTCTTCTTATTTGTCGACTTGAGAAGAATGAAATTGTTGATTGTCTACATTTTTTTGAAGGTCAAGGTTAGGGGAATGAACACAATTTGTCAGAATGTTTATATTTTGATAACTCCTTTATGTTAATTAGATAAACAAATAAATCTGTTTTTTGTTTGTTTGTGTATTTGTTTTTTACCGACAGTTTGTACAGACGCATAGTCTGTGTCTATTAAAATAGATGACTCATCTACTCTATAGTGCAGTAATTTTGAAGCCTGTGGTATTTTATTCATACAACCAGTGTATTGCATATCTCTAATCTCTAAGACAAAAAAAAACAATTAAAAAATTGTATGGAGGATTCAATCATGAGCTGGCATCAGTTAGAGAACCATTGGAAAACTTGGGAGTACTGGACAGCTGTTTCGTCCTAGTTTGGGACTCCTCATCAGTACGCACCCATCGTGGTTCGAACCCAGGACCTTCTGGTTACAAGGCGAGCTCGTAGACCATTGAGCCACTGGGACCCGATCCAATGGTTCTTGAATTCTAACTTCTGCCAATTCACGAGTGATGTCATAACTGATGTCAGCTCATGATTAAATCCTCCATACAATCAAACCAAATCCCTACAAAACCAACACTTGAAAATTAAAAAATTTACAAGTGTTTAGCTGTAGGAAATTGATTCATGTTCAGAAAAGGTAAATGTGTTTGAATGTGTGCACACTGTCCAAGAGTTTAATACGCGGACGAGACAGTTGGCTGGCTCCCCTTGGTTTACAATGGATCAATGATTCATGACAAAATTTACATTGAAATTCAAATTATGGCCAGTTATTTTGAAGATAAGATGAAACAATGATGTTTTTACTAGATGAAAGGATACTGAAAACTTGAAGTGATTTTAAGCATAATTCCAGTAACTAGAAAACGCACGTTTTTCATAAGCAGTTGGAAACATGTTAGTTACGAATGTTTCAGCTGGAATTTTAGTAAAAATATCGTGACCAGCAGGGTCCACTAAGTCAAGTAAGAGGATATGCCGTTGACACTCCCTGGAGGTTTCACTATATACTGCGAATTGGCAGATGCTGGAAGTGACATATCACTAGATCTGGCCCAGTGGTTGGATGGTTTACGAGTTCGTCTTCTGACTGGAATTTCCTGGGTTCACACTGTGAAGAGTCACAAACTGAGACGAAACAGCTGTTCAGTACTCCCCGATTTTCCATTAGTCCTCTAACTGATTTCAACTTGTGACCGAGCCTGTAACCAATAAAAAACTTTGGGAAACTACACTTGAATATTATGAAGGTTTACTGACAAGATCATAATAACTTTGATTTCTGTGGATAAAATATCGCAAAATTCGAAGCTGTAATTTTTTCTTCGTTCCTTGACTTTTGAGCAGAATATAGAGCTTCATGGTATTGAAGTTCCATTCAGAAGCACGGGTGTTATTTTAGAAGATGGGGTTGCTAGCGATCAAAAAAGCAAGCATAAATATATGACACTATGTACTACTGATTGATTGAGATGATTAATTGTTTACTACTCACACCAACGAGTAGTAACTGCTAGCCATTTCGAAGTAATCCAAACCCGGGATAGCTGTTTAGCTCGTTTGGGGTCAAGCTCATCAACAGATAATAATTGTAAGGATTATGGAGGTACAGTCACTGCATGGACCTATCAAAATCCAGTACAGAATTATGATACGGCTGACATCAAGAAATTCTATATACACGTCTTTTAAAACTGGGAGATGCCATTTCTCAAGTGGAATAACAGATAAATGATTATGTTTGTATCACAAAACTGCACAGAAAAGTTTTTAGGGACAACAAAATTTTCTCTTGGTGTTGAGACCTTCTAAGAGTTATACTAAACTCGACAGAAATTCAACGGAAAGGATTCTGAAAGATAGTTATTTCATGCTTTGAGTGGTGCATGACTTCTCAAAGATTTCTAATAGTTTCTTTTATATTTCCAGAGGCCTACTTAAATCACTGGGTTACCAAAATTCCTTTTCCATTCATCAAGATGCATCACATCTTTATCGCATTTCATTCTGTTTTAACCAGCCAACGACGTTCATGAAGCCTAACCTACCTTGCAATTAAACAAGCTGAAAATTCTGATAGTGTTCATGATGAACTTTCTAGAATAAAGTTATTATTATGTCCACTAAGTATACATAATACAGGACAGTCGAATGAATAAAGTTCATTTCCGGAAGTAAATAGATGGTGAAGCAGGAAATGTTGGGGATTTTTAAAGCTTATAGTAATTTGTAGGGGTTTAGGGTGTTACACTAATTGAAAATTCCTGGTTAATGAACCAAAACTACTTTTGGCCTGTCAGTACCGGCTTGTAAAACTGACTTTCAAAAACAGACATTCTGTAATTAAAATAATTCATATGTAGATCAGGAGTAGTCAGATTGTAAGAACGTAAGAATTTAGCTAAGGTCAGAATCATTAATCCCTCGATGATAAGTAATTTAGAAAAAAAACTGAGCAATCTCACTGCATGCAATAACACACAACCACACAATAGGATGGTGGGAGAGAGTCAAAATTTTAAGTCGTAATATAAGTAGGTGGAGAGAGAAGTTGATTACTGAATCGTGGTTCATCGAGTCTACACCCAACACATGCAACAGAAATGACTCAATGCAAATACCAGAAATATGGAAGACATTATTACCACCAGTCAAACCACAGAAGGATAATAAATAATGTTAGACTGTATTCTATTCACATGATAACATTCTAACAAGTTAGTTATTTTACTATAGAAAGCATCTTATTTCCTATCTGATTGTATTTGATTGATAACACTCAAATTATTATTTCAGAATGTACTTTATCTTATATTGATTGATTTTTATTCAAATGTCTAATCAATTTTACTCATGCATATAAATGAATCAAAGTTGTGTGAGTGGTGCCTTGATATGATTATCAGTGGTAATAATTTGTGCTCGAAACGTGGTCATCAGTAAATATTACTGTATAACACTGTGTGATTTTATCAAAATTACATTTGTATCCATAATGGAGTTATACTCTACCATCCACAGTACCCAAGTTTTATACTCAATAAGTCAATCAGTTCTTCTATACGGGTCAAAAACTTTGGATGTTGCGGAAAGTATTTCCATCAACAACTAACTGTCTTCCCTGTCCACATACTGAAGATCAGATGGCCAGAGAGAATAAGCAATGAGAAACTTTTGGGAAGAGGAGGATTACAGAGAACGGGATGAAATGGAGACGTGTCTGTCGAAGTCCTATGTTCCATTCGGAAACCGCCAGGAATAAAATTTAACGCATCATTTTTTAGCGACAAACAAACTACTCAGGTTTTAACTCAATATAATTTAAACATTTTGGTGATATAATATGCACTCAAGGACTTTATACACTTACCCATGCTACTAGACAAAATGCAAACATTGAATATTTGAGGCATTTGAAACAGGTAGTAAATGTTATTTTCGTCATTATTGTATTTTCCTTATCAACAGAAATTGATCGAAATGGATTGATTTAATTGAGATGTAATATAATATATGTATTATATAAGAAGGCTATATATAGAGAGTTAGTCACTATATTTTTAGTGTGCAAAGCTGATTACGTAATCCACAATGCAATTGACTAAAAATCCACTACTTCAATTTTGCGACTTTACGTTGAAACAATTCTCCACATATAATAATAATAAAGATTTATCTTTAAAGTTCACTCTAAGAAATTTAATCGGAAATACCGTGATTATTGTTGTGTCACGGTGACAGCAGATAGAGGAGGAATCCCATTAATGATTAGTGTTGGGTTTCGACAATAGCAATAATAATACTGACACAATGCTCGTATGTGTTTAAATGTGTGTTGCATGCACCTTAACTAACACACATATACACACGCACGTTATGTACGCCTGTGTATTTTTGTAGTGCAAAAATGCGTGTGTCCGTATTTTATCATTTTTAGTGATTTAGGAAGCAAATGCAAAAGTTGGTTTAGCACTATTATGGAACAACACAGTAAAATAGTATACCATCGTGACAAAAATTAAAATTCATTACAGAATAATTCATCACAAACCAATCTAAGATGACTATCGAAGTACATATATAGAGTGACGTACAAACACATACACACACGCCTACATACTCAATCTCTGTAAGTACACCACATATACACACAATAACACAGGTAATAGATAGACAAACACACAATGTTACACTAGATTATATATCGATCCATCATTCTTTATTTATTATTTCATTCATGCAGTCATTCATTATCTGACCGGAAAAGTTAAAGTCATTTTTAAAAATCCACCTACGTGTGTATGATTGGTTAAATATACTGTGGATGAAGTCAAAGCATTAGCCATGCTGTTATATATACATATCCTCTAACGACAGTTGTTTCCTTTAATATATATTATATATATATAAAAATAACAATTCTTATCTTGCTTTCTTAACATGGGATTACTAAAACAAAACACGTAAGATTGTAGAGAAACTAACCAAATGATATCATCATGCAAAATTTGTCTTCTGTGTGCCTTATTCAAATGTAAGATTGTGTTTAAAATATAGAATGTTTCCAATAAAAATTTTAAAAATGGTCGTGATGATATCAGTTTTCTTTCAGTAAATCAATAGGCAATGAACCATCTTCTTAATACACCAAGGAGTGTGTGTGTTTGTGTTGTATAGACTTCTTTTCTGTAAGAGTAGAATTTAATAATAATAATATAATAATAATAATGATTTACTTTATTCCAAAAACAGTACTTGTGATACAGAATGGAATTTTCAGCATTAATCACAATATTCCATCTAATTTCCTCAAATTATAAATCAAAATTAATCACACAGAAAATCTTCCACATTTACAATAGAGGTGGGTAATGTCAAAAACATGCAGCATATAAAATGGAAATAATAATAATAATGATAACAGCTAAGGTAATAATAATACAAGTGAACATTCCGTGGGCTTGTTTCACACAGTATTGTCAATTTGGTATAGAAATCCTAGCATGTTTAAAAATATTGAATATAATGTTCTCTTTACATGATATTGTGAGGGGAAAAACAAAGATTACAGCAGTCATGGAGATAAGTTGGTGTTTGCAATTATGAGAGTAAAACAAAGAAGTAACAGGACCATAAATATAATAGAAGTAATAAAAGTAAAACTTGAAGGTATATAAGGATGGATGGATGGAGGAAATTGTTTATTTACTAGATGAAAAAAGGTTAGTTAGTTATTCTTGCCTGACACTATTTTCATCACATAAAATACGTGACAAGTATGGTATCATAGAATTCTTATACTTAGACGTGCGAGCATACAGTTTTCTGAAGTTACTCCTTGTTCTACCTGAGGAGATGCAAGGTGAAAGCTGAGGGTAAAGCGGATGCTCCAAGTCAGACAAAATCCCTTTAGCAAATTTATTGCACGAAGTCAAGTGCCTATCGACAACCTGTCTGTCTGTCTGTTTTCGACATAGAACTTTGCACAAATGTGCGGAAGTTCAAGTCGCCACATTCCGTGTAGCACGCGAAGCAAGAGAAGAAAGTACAAGAAAAGCATAATAGAAACAGTGAGCAGAGGTGTGAGACAAAGGAGTAATAAAGAAAAACAAAACAGTTTCATTGGAATCATAAGTCACAAGGAGTGGATGCATCTGCGCCACTGAGAACGATTTTGAGCCATGTCACCAATTGTTTCCAACCATAGATTTTTACCGTCCCGAGGACCCCAGCCTGGAAGTCTACACCTTTCTACGTGGCTTAGACCAACTGTTGTGGATTTCATTGACTGATGCCAAGTTTTTGTTTGACCGCCGCTAGCTTTTTTCCAGTCTGACCCTATATCCGCTAACATTGCTCGTCGAGGGAGGCGATGGCTTGGCATACGTAACACATGTCCTAACCATCTCAGTCGATGTAGCTTCACGACTTCGTCGATTGATTTCCCCTGTTTACCTAGAACTCGACGCCTAACCTCCATGTTGCTCACCTTATTATGCCACTTTACACGGGAAATAGAACGCAGGCACCTATGATCAAAGACAGCTAGTCTTTTCATGTCTTCCACTCTCAGTGGCCAGGTCTCACAACCATAAAGGAGGACGGAGCGGACTGCTGACAGTACACCCGCCCTTTGGTCGATAGTCGAACATCTCGTCTACGCCAGAGTCGGCGTAAACTGCAATGCGAAACGAGCCCCTTGTATTCGTGCTGAGATTTCGTCAGAGATCAGCCCGTTGGGGCTGATGGTACTTCCCAAATAAGTGAAGCGGTCAACGTGCTCTACACTTCACTTCCTATTTTTAAACTAGGCGTCGATGTAGTCCAGTCCTGTAACATCATCTTGCATTTGGCGGGAGCAATCGCATGCCAAACATTCGTAGATTGCGGCTCAAGGTGTTTAGAAGACTCTGCATTTCGTCAGCGTCTTCGCCTAGAAGGACTATATCGTCTGCATATTCCAAGTCAACGAGATTATTCCCGGTAGCAAGTCAATCCCTGAGTCGCTGAAGTCACCTAGGGTTAAGTCCATTAACACATCTATGATGAAGTTGAATAGAAAAGGAGATAATGGGCATCCTTGACGGACACCACTGGTCGTCATCAGTTCAGATGACAGCTCGCCGTAAGCCCTCACCTGGCTGTAGTACGATAGAGTGCTAATCAGTGCAATATATTTTCTGGAATTCCCTTTACAGCCAAGCATCTCCAGAGAACTTCCCGATCGACAGAGTCGAATGCTGCCTTTAGGTCAAGAAATATAATGACTGTTGGACGCCGGTAGGAATGCCTATGTTCTAGAATCTGTCGGAGGGTGAAGATATGATCAATACACCCTCTTCCTGGTCTAAAGCCTGCCTGGCTCTCTCGTGTTTGTGCTTCCCGAGCACCACTCAGTCTACGCATGATTATTGAGCCTATCGACAACGACGTTAACTATGTGGTCCACTGGGACACCACTCACCCTACTGACAGTCTTCAGCATTCTACGAATTATGACATAGTCCTTTTTAAGCAAACCAGGAAAGAATAAGGGTGAACAATAAAGAAGAATAGGTAGGATGCAAGAGTTTATGAACTGTAAGAGGAGGGGTTGAGTTATACCCGAGTGCCTTAACTTCTTAATGTAGAATGTCAGGTGGAATATTTTACTGGACATCGCTAAGACATGGGAAGACCAGGAGAGATCAGAAGAGAGAATAAGTTCAAGATACCTAATTTCTGATTTGATTCCTATATCATTGTCGTCAATCTTACAACTGTCATGAGAATCGATGACTTCTTTTAACGGTCTTTTACATCTTAAGCTGAAGTTAACAGTTTGACATTTAGAAGGATTCAGTTTAAGACCGTTAGACTCAGACCGTTTACTGACTCCCGACAGAAAGCTGTTTATTTTGGTACAATCTAGCTGGGAGTTAACAGCCATTGAAACTGTTAAATCATCAGCGTACTTCACAAAGTTTATTTCATCAGGTTGAGGCAAGTCATGCAAGAAGAAAAAAAAGAATAGGAGAAAGGACAGCGCCTTGAGGGACACCAGCTTCAGTAGGCAATGAAGTGGAAGACTTCCCTTATACGGTGTACTGCTTTCTTTCTGAGAAATAGGAATGTAACCAGTTAACAGCCCAACATTCTGTTTGACTAGCAGCAAGTTTATTTAATAAGATGTCCCTAGGGACCGAGTCGAAAGCAGATGTATAGTCTAGGAAGGCACAACGAACAAATTTAGCCCCCTTGTCTAAACTGGAAGCAATGTTATGATATAAGGCGGCAGCTGCATCTAAAGTGCTTCTACTGTGGTTATAGGCAAATTGTTTAGGGTCATTAAAGGATTTCAGTGAGGGTACAAGACTAAGTAAAAGTAATTTCTCCATAGTTTTCAAAAAAGGAGAGGTGATAGCAATGGGTCTAAATTTGACACATGCTCAAGTAGATGATTTAGGTATGGGTACAACTTTAATGTCCTTCCAAACGGCAGGCACAATATTACTGGAAAAAGATTTGTTAAATAGATCAGTGAGAGGGTGACACAAAATATTTGGACACTGCAGTAGAATAGAATTCCATGTAAGGTACATTTACTTGATATATACGTGTGATACAGTATTAATAACTGGATGACGATTCCATTGCAATTTATTGCTCATATTCATATCGATGTATTTATGCGGCTCTACGCTCTACGAGCTCGCCTTGTAACCAAAAGGTCTTTGGTTCGAACCCTGGCGAGTGTGTACTGATGAAGAGTCCCAAACTAGAGCCAAGTTAAACTTCAGGCGCTACTAACTACCGATGGAGTGCGACCTCACCAATAACCTAGAAACGCTCACTGAGCAAGTTAGTGAAACCTGACAAATAATGTTGTCATCATCAATAAAATATCCTCATCGAAGTCCTATGTTATTAAATCGGATATCTAGCAAGTTTCAACTTAGTTGTGGGAAAGATTAAGTTACGGTTTAGGCTAAGAACAAGCTAGGGTATGTTAACCTAATAAAGGCGACATTAGGGTTGTTTCGAGTTAGATTACAGTTAACTATAGGGATATTTCCACCTTAGGGTTAGGTTCAGAACAGATTAAGGTTATCGCTAGGGTTATTGTATAGTTTTCTTTATTTCTAGAGGAACATAAGGCTTCAGCCTCACGTCTCCATTGCGTTCGGTTCTCTGCCAACGTTTTCACCTGGTCCCACGTCTACCCACATGCTGTCATCTCCTTTCGCATGATCTCTTCCATGCCCTCGCACTGACGACTAACTGTCTGCTTTCTGTTCGGGTTCCAATCGAGCGACGGCCTGGCGTGTGATGTCACTTGATTATTTGTTTCCTCAGAGTATGGCCAATCCACCTCAATTTCTTCCTGCTTATTTTTTGCACACTCGGTTCCTGCTGGGTTGGTTCGCTCATTGCCACATATTCCTGTTGCTGATCTTTTTTGGCCATCTGATCTTGAGTATTGAGCGAAGACAGCTGTTGATGAAGACCTGTAGTTTGTTTGAGGTGCTCTTCATGGCTTACCAAGTCTCTGATCCGTATAGTAGTACTGAGTCAACATGGAGTTTGAAAATCCGGATCTTATTTTTCATGATGAGTGCTGTTGACCTCCACGCAGACTTGAGAGAAATCAAAGCTCGCTTGCTCTTCCCATCCTCTCTGCTTTGATATCCTCATCAGTTCCATCCGCCTCTATCTGAGACGATTCTTCCCAGGTTAGAGGGTAGATAATGAGGCTGCTTCTCTATGATTTCTGCCGTTTATGCTGGCTGATTGTTGTCTGTTGTTGCTGCTGTGGCTATTGGCCAGGAATCTTCATCGCCTCTATTTTATCTATGTTTACCTAAAGTCCCTTCTTCTCTGGATATGCCTTCTGCCAACTTGTTGCTTTTCACTTGCATATCTTCCAGTTTGTGGGAAATCAGACATATCATCGGCGAAGTCCAGATCCTCCAGTTTATCTGTGTTGGTCCATTTTATGCCTGTTTCTCGCTTCCTGCCGCTGTCCGTCGCATTATACAGTCTATCGCAGTCAGGAAAATCACTGGAGATAATAGGCAGCCAGCCAGCATTGTCTTACTCGCGTCTTCACTTCGAAGGATTCCGTGAGTTTCCCGTTGTGGATTACGTGGCATGCAGCATTGTCGCATAACGTTGGATGAGATGTATAATTGTTGGCGGCACCCCTTGGTGGTAGAGAAGTACTGGCCAAATCATTTCTCTGTCGACACTGTCTCCTGAAGGCCTTTTCGAAATTGATGAAGTTCAGGTAGAGAGGTGACTGCCATTCCAAGCTCTGTTCAATGATGATACGTAGTGTTGCGATTTGATAGATGCATGACTTGTTTCTCCTTAATCCAGCCTATTGCGGTTGAAGTTTTTCATCCAGGGCGTTTTTGGGTAAATAACATGGCGAAATGAAAAAATATGTTCAGAGTTAATTATACACCCCTTTAAATACGTATTGATATGATTTTTGTTATTAATACCGTATCACTGTTTGTGTGTTGCATCGAATAAACTTACCTAACACTTCTTTTCTGTTTTGGTTTTGTCTTATACCAACGAAATGCACCTACCTGAAGTGATTTGGTGGATGGTGACTAGCAGTAGAATCCAGGATGCGCATTTCATCCTATTTCGGGCTCGTCATCTGGATATACCTGCATTCTGTCTAGTGAGCGACGAATGGTGCTCCCACTGATGTATGGACCTAGCACTCATCTTTTCAAACGCCTAAGTGCTATCCACTGAACCACTTGGGCCACGATGGCCATCAGTTGTGGAACGTGTATCAGTTATTGTTTAATTTAATCCTGACTTTTCCATTGATTGATCGGACCAAATTGTTTGACCTGTGCTGATATATCGGCTCCGAGTATGGAGGCTTCAACGATGTCTGAGGACTAAACTTGAAGTAATGTGGTGGATAATGACTTCAAGTTAAAACCTCAGATATTGTCGAAGCATTTGCACGGGGAGCCAGTCTGTCAAGGAACTTAACCCTAAGTCCCTGTTATTTGTGAAGATGCTCCGAATCGACAATTATACTAGGTAGGATTATCGACTTTAACTCCAAAATACAAGAACCGAGAAGAATTTGTATTGTTCAGCAGTTAAAATCAATACTCTGTACAAAGTCTATAAACAAATGTTGTGTTACAAGGAATGTATTGTACTTTTGTTCGTATTCTCTCGTCTTCTTCCAACTTGTACACGACTGAATCATTCGCGCCTTCGAGTTTCCCGTCAATGACAACCAAGGTCAATGAACCGACGTTCAATGTTAACATTCATTTACAGAGCTGAAATATCAACAGAGAATGAACACTTCTGTCAAATCAATCACAGAGGGAGGTTCAAATCGGATTAAGTAATAAATGTACTCACCGTAGAATATTCTACAACTTAAGTGTAAAGTTTTTGTGTCCAAAAAGTGACGTCAAAGCCAAGAATATAACTTTGGAGTAAGGCGTGAAAGTCATGCATAAATATAAAAGATGACCGTTTATAAATCATTTTCGGGCTCACTGTTTATTAATACTGCATTAATACGACAGAAAACGACAGAATTTCCCGATAGAATTCCTTAGTGGCCACCCGATGTACAGATATATACAAAACACGTCGATATTGTGCTACTTTTGTCTTCGGGATTGTGTTTCTTTGCCCTTATTCCTGTTCTCCAATACTGTTTCACAAGTATTGTTCACTTCTTCTCTTCACTAACAATTCCACCTCCTCGCTGTTCGATATTCTTGCGTATGACATGCATATTTTTATGTGTCTATATACTCCTCATAAATCTTATCAGTAGAACACATTACATCAACAAGGTGTTCATGTATAGGAGGAGTAAGAGAATGCAGTCCAATTGATACCAAATAAACAAAATTTTGATAAGACAGCTTAATCCTAATGTAGACAGTACACGTCTTTGTGCGTGGGCGAAGTTTTGTTCACTTTTGAAGAAGGCCGGATAATATATTAGTATTGTGAATTCTTATGTGACAAGTAAAATGCACTTATATGTTGTTTGCTTATTTTTGTAGAAAGCACAATGACTGACGTAGATGTGAATTTTGCAAGGAACAGATATGCGTTTTTATAGGGTGATTCATGTATTGATGGAAGTTAGAATTCATGGGCCATTGTTTTCGTCCCAGTGGCTCACTGGGCGTAAAATGAATGTTCTGGGTTCAGTTCCTGACAATGCAGACTCGGCTGCGTAGCTCTGAAGAGTCCCAAACTAGGAAGAAACAGCTGTCAAGTACTTCCTGGTTGGTTCTCAACGTTTCACTAACTGATATTGATCCGTGATTAGCCTTGAATCCAATCGAAACCCTGCAAACTAACACTGTCTGTCTGTTTTCGACATAGAAATTTGCACCGATTTGCGACAGTTCAAGTCGCTACACTCCATTTAGCACACAAAACAAGAGAAAAAAGTAGAAGAAATGCGTAATACAGACAGTAAACATAGGTGTGAGACAAAGAAATAACGAAAGTAATAACGAAGAACAATATAGTTTCATTGGAAATTATAAGTCACAGGGAGTGGATGCATCTGCGCTGTCATTGAGAACAATTTTGAGCCATGTCGCCAATAGTTTCCAACCATTGGTTTTTAACGTCCCGAGGACCCCAAACAATCAGGAAGTCTACACCTTTCCACGTGGCTTAGACTAACTGTTGTAGATTTCATTGACTGGTTCCATGTTTCGGTTTGACCGCTATGTGCTAGCTCTTTTCCAGCCTGACCCTATATCAGCTAACATTGCCTGTCGGTCAAGGAAGGCGATGACTAGGGATACGCAACACATGTCTTAACGATCTCAGTCGATGTAATTTCGCAGCCTCGTCGATTTATTTCCCCTCCTTACCTAGAACTCGACCGAAGCCGAACCTCAATATTGCTCACCTTATTATACCACTTTACACGGCAGATAGAACGCAGACACCTATGATCAAAGACAGCCAACCATTCTTTTCATGTCTTTCACTCTCAATGGCCAGGTCTCATAGCCATAAAGGAGGCCGGAGTGGACAGCTGAGCAGTACACCCGCTCTTTGGTCGATACAAACTAACACTAGAAAAAAGAAATGACATTGATGGGCAAAGGATGTACGAAAATCCAGCTATGCCTTCACAATTTGAATTTGAATTTTGAATTTTTGATTTACAGCTTGATTCCACACCGTATTTTTGGTACAAGTATGGAATTTTCAGCATGGATATCGGTAGCCCAAAATTCGCAGGCCGATCATAGATATCAGGTGTGCGTCGGCGTGGGCTCGAATCCCGGACCATGTGCATGGTAGGCGAGGATCCTAACCACTGTGCCACTGGACGTTACGTCTTTCTAATAGTCAAAAAGGTTAAATCAGAAGACACAAATGAAAACTTGAGATTGTGTATATGCAGCAAAAATTGGATTTACAAAAATTCAAACGAACAGGCAATGGTTAATCTATCAATGCACAACAAGATTTCTTTTATATCGTATTCCTCCCTGTTCCCAATGGTACATAAGGCTTCAAAGTAGAGGTCTGAAGTTTCGGTAGCAGTTGTTTTATTTTTATAGGTTAGGTTTACCAGTCTCATGCACAACGTTCCATCTCTACCGACCTTATTACTGTCTTGGAGAGGTTTAAGAATGCGTCGACGGGGTATCGAACTCTGGATCACTTTCGGGGTTGGCGAGCATTTTATCGCTGAACCACCAGACGAGTACAACAAGGTACTTGAGGAAAAATATTCATTAGCATAGTGGAAATTGATTACATTATTAAATATTCATTAGAAAATCACATAGAAATGTTTAGATAGATTTATGTGGGAGTGGAATGTGTACTTCTTCGTTTCAAATGTTACATATTAATTCAAACTGATCGAGAAAATCAATAATTATTACAATGATAATAAAAGTCAGCGAAACACTGAAACATACTGATGTGAAAACATGTTGCATGCTTTCCTTTACGAAGACAACTAGTCTGAATTCGGTTTTTATGGTTCATTTTGGGTTGTTTAATGAGCGAAATAGTATTTTCTTTTTCTGTTATTTTAAATCAACTATGTAGGTAATAACTGAATTCTCGCTAGCTACACGTGGGAGGTCTGTGTTAGTCTTTCAGCCAACACACTCCTAAGCCATGTCTAGAAAGTTATTCAAATCAGTATTCTCCATTTACACCAATCAACTAGGTAAGGTTTGTAGGCTTCTCTATTGGAATGCATTGTTCCTCCTTATGTATTTAACAATGAAAACAGAGTTTTTCTTGAATGCAAGTTGCAACAGACGAAGTCAGCAAATTTTAGCTACAAGTTTCTATTCAACCTTTAATATTTATATTTACCTCTTGTTTTGTTATATTATTATTATTCCCTTGTGTTCCGAGTGGAACATAGGGCTTCAACAACATACTTCCAGTTTGTCCTATTCTCTGCCGTTTTCTTCAGCTGCGTGCACGATTGCCCATATTCTCTCATCTCCCCCTTGCATGATCTCCTCTATGTTACCTTTTTCCCTCGACCCACTCGTTGTTTTCCATTCGGATTCAACTCGACATTATGCCTGGCGCGTGACGTCATTCGATGACTGTCTTAATGTATGCCCGATCCATGTCCATTTTCGCCTGCATATTTGTTGAGCGATCGGCTGCCGCCTGTTGCTTTGTTCCCATGGTTTCTTGTTGCTAACTCTTTCTGATCATTTTTAATCTTCAGTATGCAGCCAGAGAAGTGGGCAGCTGTTGATAAAAGTCTGCAGCTGTCTATCGGAAATGCTTTTCCGTGATGCCCTTTTCTATTTACTAACCCATATAGAAGAACTAACCAACTTGACATTGGTGTTGAAATCCGAATCTTGTTCTTGATGCAGAGGTGGAGTGAAGAAAATTCCCAAACTAGTTTCAGGTTGATGAAGTGATCTCTTTCAAGTTTCTTTTGTAGACCCATTTATCTAGGTTAAATGTACAAAATGAGAACATATAATGTATAAAATACCACAGTTATATTATCTGATTTCATCTGTTGTATAGTTTACGCTTTGCAGGTTATCTTTGAGGCGGCCAAAGGATGAGAATGCTAAAGCCAGTATCAGGTAAGCAGGACAAGAGTTCATTAATCTAAGATCAACAGCACTAATCAAAAAGATAAATATACGAATTTTTAAAACTAATGTGAAAGGCAGTACTTTTCTATGGCTCAGAAACTTGGCGGGCGTATCACTATAGATTTTCGTCAATAGCTGCCTTCAATCGATACTCATGGGCTGCCAGGAATTCTAGTAAGCATCAATCCAGTCAACAACGTATACCCACCCGAAAATATGTAGAAAGTAATGGAGATGGATGAGACATACTCTGAGGAGGCTGTTAAATGACATCACACTCCAAGCAGGCCTTCGAGTAGGATTCGAATGGGAATCCACGGATTGGGTTACCGAGGGTGACACGAAAGAAATCATACTGGAAAGGAATGAACGCTTTTAGGCAGTCGTGGGACCAGCTAAATATAGTGGCAGAGAACTCAATGCAATGAGGACTTGCCACTGAAGCCTTATATTCCCCTTGGAACACATGGAGTTAAAAAAAAAATAATCGCAATTGTCCCATTTATTATTTCCTTTTTTCGACTATACGCAAATCCCCTTGAAAAAAAAACACAAATGATATCCCTGGGAAAGAATTAAACCTGATGTGAATAGTAGTTTCAATACCGAAATTACAAAATAAACAGCACATAGGGTGAGAGAGGAAAAGAGTTGTAGAGAACGAATAACAATTACTACTACTGTGTGCGTGTTCGTCTGTTTTTCGGAACCTACTACTTCAATCTGATGTAGGTTAGTGTCTTTCCATAGTAAAAATGAGACATCTTAGATTACCAGTGGAAATCTGCTTACATAACTCGAGCAGTAAGTCAGCAATATGCATATGGAGTGGATATAGAAAAATATAAATGGTATGTAAATATATTCATGCGTATTCACAAGCGTGTGTGTGTGTGTGTGACTGGAACAGATATACGATGTCTCCTATGTTTAAAAAAATCAGTCATATTAAGTAGGTACACAACCATTTTAACTAAATGAGATTTACACGAACAAATTGTAAATCATATTTTACACGGGTTGATATTTGGGATTTAATTAAGGCTCAGTGAGAAATTCATGATTTCTGTATAACATTTTGATATACTGACGCATTGGTTAGGCTAGTATACTGTATTTAAAGGCAAATCGTCTTCTGCCTTGCCTACTGAAGCCAATGTCCTTAAAAAGTGCTGTTCTCTCTCTCCTCTTCGGTTTTTCTTTCCTCTTACATGAATTGCCTGTTTCGAACGAAATCAACTTCGTTAAATACGTTGGTGATCTGGATGTCTCGTTGCCGGTTACTCTGCAATCTGACTGTTCCATGCTGGAGAGCTTTGTGTTGGGCATTAGATAGTGGGCCTAGATAAATAGTCTTAACTTTAATCCCTTTTAATGTCAAGTAGTTAACTCCACCTTCAAGTATAAACGTGATCTACACGAACAGGTTCGTTCACATGATGCTTGCAGTAGAGAAGGCACTGAAATAGAAACTAAGTCGAGCATTAAATACCTTCCTTGTTTGTTCCATATCTTGACGGTTTCTAAGAAAATGTCCTAACTAAACCTTCTACATTTTGAAGTTAAGACTATCAGGTATCACTCAACCTCTACTTTTACAATTTCTTAACTCTTACATCTTACTTATTGTTCTTTACTGCTCTCCCCTCCTTAGTCTTTCCTGGGCTATTCAGAAAGGACTATGCCATATTGTGAAAGGTATTAGAGGTTTTCAGTAAGGCAAGTGGTGTGCTACGAAGTCAGCTTGTTACTATTGTAGTTAACAGACACCTGAACTATTGTGAGAAATGGTCCAAATCCATATTGTCTGACTTCCAACATCCCCTCTATTCTCAACTCTCCTCACTTTGCACCTTATCAGGTAGGACTAGAGAACATTATAAAAGATTGTATGCTCGTGTAACCAAGTACGAAAGCTCAAGGATACCCTAATAGGCCAGCATTCTGTCTGATACAGAAAGTGTTAGGCATTAAACTTAATAACAACTTACTATGTAATTAGCAGAATAAATAGCTATTCTACTTCTTACGAGTTTGACCACGGATTGATATCAGTTAGAGAACCATTGAAAACCAACAGGGAGTACTGAACAGCTAGCTGTTTCATCCTAGTTTGGGAATCATCGGCAATACTCACCCACCGCCAGGATGAGAACCAAAGACCTTCCTGTTACAAGGAAAGCTGGCTCGTATACCATTCAGCCCGCTGATGACATTGGTTGGTGGTCACTCTAAAATCATGAATTGGTGGAAGTTAGAATTCAAGGAATGGCCATTGATTCGGGACTCCAGTGACTGAATGCTATACGAGTCAGCCTGCCTTGTAACAGGAAAGTCCTGGATTCGAAGCCTGGCAGTGGGTGAATACTGCCGAGGATTCCCGAACTAGCTGTCCAGTACTCCCTGTTGGTTTCCAGGGTTTCTTTAACTGACATCAATCTGTGGTCAAACTCGTAAAATCAAATCTAATCCCTTCAAACCAACTTTTGAAAAGTTTCTGCTTCCATTTGTAATTTGTGGTAACGTCATTTCTATCATTTTATAATTTTAGTTATTTTTATTAATATCATGTGTACGTTTTGACTTTATTCGTACTATTAGTGCCAATTTTATTACTATGGTGGTGTGATACAGACAATATGTTCCAAATGAATATCATTCTCACATATTCCCACAGTTCAATGCTGCGTTAGCAACAGAGTACCATATATATCCATTTGAAGATTCTATTTCATGTCACTTAATGTAGACAAAAATCACACGCTCAATGATTGGTTAAGGAATATAAAAATGTATATGCACAAATAGCGGTTTGATTCATTTGAAAATATGCCTTGGCTTCCATCTCTTGCCTTTTATTGCTACATCTGGTGTCACTGCCTGCCGACAGATTGAAAGCCTATGCCTTGCAGTTTTTGAAGAAGGAGACATATGGATCTTCTTGCAGGACTTCGAAGCTGCAGCGGAGTTGAATGGCGTGCAAGATCCGTCAGCGAAGAGGCTGTTATTTGGAACGCTGCTGAGAGGTCGTGCTACGGCAGCATTTGATAGTGTGAGGTGAAACACCAGTGATTATGCGCCAGGGTTACACAAACTGCTTGCAAAGCGGGAGGGGGCATACGCGGTCACCGTGAGATGGGGTCACGTATATGCTATCAGAAATGCAAACAAAGATATGTTGGTGAACGTCAGCTAGCGCGGGAACTCGAAACAGCAAAACAAACTAACAAAGCCACCAACACCAAGAAGATCGAGCTGACTTCAGTCGCAAGTTTCTGACGGAGGAACGAGTGTGGTGGTGTGATACTGACGATGTGTTCCAACGGAATACTGTTTTCATATATTCGCACAGTTCGATACAGCATTAGCAACAGAATACTATGTATATTTGAACATTCTACTTTATGTTGTTTAATGTAAGCCAAAATCACAGGCTCAGTGATTGGTTAAAGAATACATAACTGTATAGATATAAATGGCTATTTGATCGCTTGAAAATATACCTTGGCTTCCGTGTATTGTCTTCTGCTGTTACATCATGTAATAATTTTCTTGAGTAAATTGTATGCAATACGGCGCCAAATGTTCCATAAATACTGTTTTGGAATAATGTAAATCACTATGTGAATCAGTTAGTTCCCCTTTTGAATTTCGATAAAGCCAATCAAACGAAATAATTTATCTGAATCGTATAATGTAATAGTGCAACACAAACTTGGTTTTGATACCAGAGCAGATGTACTTTTATCGCCCTTCTTTGGTTCATTGGTCTCCATTATTGTTTTGACCCTCAATATGTCCTTTCAACTTGACCTAAGTTTATTTTCTCACCTCTTAACTGTTTATCGATTTCCTATATATTCCTATGACAAGTCCGTGTGTGATCAGATTGTTCGAAATGTGTTGCACTAATATACAACATTACACAATTCAGACAAATTACGTCTTCTTATTGAAATCAGAACAAGATTTTGAGAGAACAATTGTGGTTTCGATAACTTCTTCTTCAGGCTTTACAGTTAGTTATAAATCCATGAATAATTAATTTTAATTTAATTTTTGATCACAGCTTGATTCCACATTGTATTTTTGATAGAAGTATGGAATTTTCAGCATGGATATCGGTAGCCCAGATTTTGCAGGCCGACCATAGATATCAGGTGTGCGTCAGTAGGGGATCGAATCGCGGAACATGTGCATGGTCGGCAAGAGTCCTAACCACTGTGTCACCGACGCACATATAGCCAATAATGGCAAATGAAAATAATATCAGAAACTGCAATGGGGTGCATGTTTAAGTTGGGATGATAATCCATTAGTTAACATAGTCAATCAAATGTGTATAGGGTGTATAGTCAGAAAAAATGTGAAGTGTGACTGAACAATTGGGTGATATAGTGTTGTTTTATAGTCATCAGAATACAAGTGTCAATGGGGTGAGAGAAATTCGATAACCACAAAATACATACAAAGACACATTAACAAAGGAGGCACTGAATGTAAGGACTGATCGATAATGTCTAATGATAAAAGAAAGAGGCTAAATTGTAAATTGTAAAAAGATGTTACAGAATTGGTAGGCTTAGTATAAAAAAATAACGGTTGACAAAAAATAAGGGTTTTCTATAGTTTGGTTTGTAAGGGTTAGTTATGTTTTTACGAGTTGATCACGGATTGATATCAGTTAGAGAACCATTGAAAACCAACAGGGAGTACTGAACAGCTGCTGTTACATCCTAGTTTGAGAATCATCTGCAGTACGCACCCACTGGGATTCGAACCCAGGACCTTCCGGTTACAGGGCAAGCTCATATACCATTCAGCCACTGGGACCAGATCCAATGACCAGCCCATGAATTCTAACTTCTACCAATTCGTACTCCCGATGATTTTAAACGAGGATGAAACAGCAGCTGTCCAGTACTCCCTGGTTTTCAATGGTTCTCTAACTGATATCAATCCGTGATCAACTCGTAAAAAAAATAAGGGTAACAATGAAGTGAAATAAATTGGGTAGTGAAATGGATAATAAAGACATGATATCACAAAATGATAATAATGATAATAATAGTACGAAAAATTATGATCCTGGTGACCTTATAGTGGGCCAGGGTAGACAAAGAGAGTGAATAAGTTTTTTTTGTACACATAGGTCTGGTCTCTCTCTCTCTCTATTAATCTCTAAAGCCTCAGCTATGGGTAGGAGGCTTAATCATGTGCCTTTGGGGAGATTGTTCGGTACACGATACACAACTGTAAATGACTCATCTATTTTGGTGCTGTGTTCGCTATCCACTAGATGAGACAGAATTGCACTATTTAATGATTTGGTTGCTCTTTTCCCAAGCCAAACAGGAATATGTTCACGAGTGCGTAAAGATAAATTCCTTTGAGTACCACCTTTGCTTTGTCAAAAATTCTTATCATTATTATATAAAAAGTGTTTTTGACCCGTGTTTCTGTTCTTTGTACACTAGATAAAAACAGCAAAACAAGCTTGTAGACCGTTCAGCCACTGGGACCCGACTCAATGGCCAGCCCATGAATTCTAACTTCTACCAATTTGTGATTTTAGCACGACTACCAGTCAGTGTTTTCAATGGTTCTCTGACAGATATGAAAACTAATCTGATGCTCACTAGTAACTGTCTACACAACGGAGTTACCTGGAGTTCTAGTGAGAAGTCGTGACCACTTGGGTCCATACCCACAACTGACACTGGCTTGATGTCTCGCTGAAATCATGAATTGGTAAAGGCAAGGATTCATGGGCGATTGGGTCGGGTCTCAGTTGTTGAATGGTCTAAAAGACAACAATGCAAAAACAAATAAAACCTCATGATTCCATTAACCCTGGAATTAAGTGTCCAACGGCACCCATCCATCCATCCATCGCTAAACTCGTCATAGAGATGATTCAGAAAGTTGATTTCAATAGTAAAATAGGTTTGGATTACATACTTCAGTTTGTTGGAGCCTTAGCCAAAATAAAGGCTTATATGTGATCATGATCCATACACATTTTTTTTTATTATAGCTTGTCTCCACACAGAATTTTTGAAACAAGAATGAAATTTTCAGGATGTCATATCGATAGCCCAAATTTTGCAGGCTGACCATTAATATTAGGTGTGCGTCGGCCGGGAATGGAACCCCGAAACATATGCATGGTCGGCGAGCGTCCTAACCGCTGTGCCACCAACCTGTACTGATTAAATGTCGATACTTTATGTATATATAACGACTATGTGTGTGGCCAAAATGTCGGAAATGCGTAGCACAAATACCGATGGTTTAAAGGTAGAATTCCCGCCAACCATGTATGTGGTCTGGTGTTCTATCCTCCTCAGCCGATGCACTCCTAAACCCCACCTAACCGGTAGTAAGTAACACAGTCAAAGAGGGAGGGTTGTGCATGAGGCTAGGAAATGAAACCACAGCTACAGAAACTTCAAAGCTGAAGCTTGAAACCCTATGCCACACTAAGAACGTAGAAGAATAAAATAACAAATAAAATAAATGAATTCACATTAAACATTTCAGAAAAGTCACGTCTTCTTATTGTCCTGTCAAAATTCATGAACAAAACTAATATACTTTTATAATATACGGGCTAATTCAGTATAACAATTGCAGTAGAATGTAAGAGTACAAACTCAGAAGTCTGGTAAAGTATAATTCCATATAATCAATTTATTTGTTATACATTGTAATTACTTCTACCAACTCACTAGGTGTTAAGTCGAATTTAATTGAGTACAAAAATTTTCTTTATCAAACAGAATGACTTTAAAACATACAGAAAATTTTTATATATGCTTCACTGAAGTACTTATTATCGATTCCTAAACATTTTAGCAAAGTACTGAAGTTGTTATTGAATTCATTTTGAGCTTTCTTGTTGATTGATTGGACCTAAGTGCTCGACCTCTGCTGACATGTCGATTCCTAGTAAGAAGGCTTAGGTGCTGTTTGAAGATTCAACCTGAAGTAATCTGGTGAATGGTGTGACTATCAGTGGAAGTAATTTGGCGTTTGAAACGATTTTTGAGCCTCAGTGGGACGTCATTACTCACTAGGGAATGCAGGTATATACAACTGACGAGTCCCAAACAGGACGAAATGCACATCAAGGTGGATTCCACTTCTAGTCACCATCCACCAAAGTATTGAAGTTATGTTTGAAGACGGTATCTATCGGCCAGCAGAGTTTAGAGGTTACAACAAAATTATGATTCTGGTAGATATTTTTATGGACAACTTGGAACAAACAATGATGGAGTAAGCATTCGGTAAGACAAACTTCTGTGCCTGGTACTTCAGCGAAAAGTTTGTCATTTGTAATTGCTTTAATGATGAATCACAAATCTCAAATGTCCTGAGTGGTGCACATCCTTACATAAAGTTTACAGTGGAGTATGAAAATGAGGTCCCAAACTAAATACTAAGCCGCATCATCCCGGAGAGAATCAAACAAGCCCTAGATGAAAAACTTCGGCCGGACAGACTGGATTCAGGAGAAACAAGTCATTTATTGATCAAATCGCCACAATACGGATCATCATTGAACAGAGCTTGGAGTGGCAGTCACCTCTCTATCTCAATTTCATCGACTTTGAAAAGGCATTCGACAGCGTCGATCGAGAAGTGATTTGGTAACTACTTCGCTACTACGAGGTCCCATCGACAATCATATATCTCATCCAACAGTTATACGACAATGCTGCATGCCAAGTAATCCACAACGGGAAACTTACGAAATCCTTGGAAGTGAGGACGGGAGTGAGGCAAGGCTGTCTGCTGTCGCCAATGATCTTCCTGATTGCAATAGATTGGTTAATGCGACAGAAAACGACAACCAACGAGGGAACAGGCATAAAATGGACTGACACAAAAGACTTTGAGGATCTGGACTTCGCCGATGATATATGTCTGATTTCCCACAAACTGGAAGATATGCAAGTGAAAAGCGACAAGTTGGCGGAGAAATCATCAAAGATAGGACTTCAAGTGAACATAGATAAAGCAGAGGTGATGAAGATTCCTGGCCAACACCAACACCACCAACAACAACAGACAACAATCAGCCAGCATAAATGGGAGGAACCTGAAAGAAACAACCTCCTTCATCTACCTGGGAAGCATCGTTTCAACTACAGCCGAAAAGAACTGACGAGGATATCAAAGCAAGGATCGATCGGGAAAGCAAGACAAACTTTCATTACTCTCGAGTCTGTGTGGAGGTCAACAGCACTCAGCATGGCAATGAAAATAAGATCCGGATTTTCAACTCCAATGTGAAGTCAGTGCTACTCACTGTACGGATGGATCAAAGACTTGGCCATAGCGTCATAAAGAGTATCTCAAACAAACTGCAGACCTTCATTAACAGTTGTCTTTGCTCAATACTCAAGATCAGATGACCAGCCAGAAAAGATCGGCAACGGGGATCTGTGGCAATGAGCGAACCAACCAGGAACTGATTGTGCAACAAACAGGCAGGAAGAAATGGAGATGGACTGGCCATACACTGAGAAAACCATGAAATGACATCACTAGACAAGCCATCGCTCGAGTGGAACCCGAAGGGAAGCGGCGAGTTGGTCGTCAGTGCAAGGGTGACTTGGCGGAGGTCATGTGAAGAGGAGATGAAAGCATATGGGCAGACTTGGAGCGGGGTTAAAGCGTTGGCAGAGAACCGGACGCAATGGAGACGCGCGGCTGAATCCCTATGTTCCTCTAGGAATTAAAGGGAAAAAAACTAATAATAATGAAAATGAGATGTGTTCACCAGTGTTCGTCTTTAGCTGATTGAGCGGAAGCAGAAGTGTGCGTCGGTGGCACAGTGGTTAGGACTCTCGCCGACCATGCACATAGTCCGGGGTTCGAGGTCGCACCGATGCACACCTGATATCTATGATCAGCCTGCGAAATTTGGGCTACCGATATCCATGCTGAAAATTCCATAGTTGTACCGAAAATACAGTGTGGAATCAAGCTGTAAATCAAATATAAAAATAAATAAATTTAGGTATAGACTGTTCCACATGGTGTTGTGATAAATTAATATTCCAAGCGTTCCTTCTATTTTCTCTCTAGGCCGATATCCAGGGAGTTGGAGACTCCCACTATTTTTCGTGTTCCATAGTGAAAGTGATGCTTTCAGGTACCTTGCTGATACGATACATGACTTAGATCATTGCATACAATGAATATCAACTACGGCTTTCTTAGGACACTCTTTACTGGAGGACAAATTCATGTTAATAAACAAAATGTATGTTGAAATTACATTATAAGTGGTTTTATTCAATATAATGGTTTTTTATGTAGCCGATGAGAACCAACGGAACATAATGGATCCATATTATTCTGCATCGTTGTTTGTTCCATCTCTGTTCAAATTTGTAAAGGGAAATTAGTGTATGAAATTTGCTACTGTGTTGGGCATAAGAATGATCACTAGAATATACAAATCGAAAATTGTCAGGTATCTAAGCTGAATGACATCAAAAGCACCTTGGCTATGCGTTAACCGGGTCAATAATAAACAAAGCATCAAGAATAAAGGGGTTCTAATAAACCGTATGCAACAGAGAGTGGGACATAAAAAATGCATACAAAGCAGATACCGTCTAATCACAGGAAGATAATAACTATAGATCAAATCGAATATTGATACATTAAATAAGATGAATTCCACCAACAGAAATCGTTAATTATGGTTACAGAGTAACGACATGGTAGATGAAATATGAACGTATGCTACTTACTACTATTAAGTAGTATAAATGAAACATGAGTGATAGATACAGATACAATATCAAATCCTAAACATATCTGACTTACCTTACACCGGCATCTTAACTACTCTAGTTTTTCCCCACTCTGATGAAAGGTGGGTTAAGTCTGATTTTGCGAAATATACTCTGAAGACATTCCCAATGGAGAAATGAGCAAAGTTTAACTGTCTCCTTGTTTCATACTACTTAACAGAAGGTGGTTCAGTAGTGTTGGGGACGCTAAAAATGCGAAGTTGTTTAAGAAGTTGATAATTTTAATAATAATAATAATTTTTGCTTTATTCCAAAAACAGTACTAGTGGTACAGCAAGGAATTTTCAGAATTCAGTACACTATTGCATCTAATTTACTCAAGACGACAAAAAGAATAAACATTACATAATAATAATAACAAAACGTTGTTATAGCAGCTATGTAGCAATTACAGTATGCGATAAGGAGAAAAATATGCATAAAGTATAAAATTGTAGTAATAATAGTAATAACAACTAAAATAAAATCGCTGAGTTATAATTAAACGATAGAAAGGGTGACACCATAAAATTACAGAAAGATGAACAGTGAAAGGGTAGATTCACTTTGCTAATTACGTAGTAACTTCTTATATGTTTCACGTCTAACAGTATCTCCATCACATAAAATACCAGCTAAATAGGGTATTGTAGAATTTTTGTACTTAGTGGTTCGAGCATATAACTTCTTATATTGACTTCTCGTCCTACCAGATGAGATACAAGGGGATAGTTGTGAATAAAGGGGGGTGCAGGGGGTCTGACAGTACGGCCTTCGCCCATTTTGTACAGGAATTTACATTCCTCTGGACTATAAAATTGGCGAGCTCATGCGGTGGCATACCACAAGCCCTACTTATAGCATTTAATACCCTTCGTAATATGATATAGTCTTTTTTGAGAAGCCCAGGAAAGATTAATGGAGAGCAATAGAGTACAATAGGTAAAATACAGTAGTTTAAAATTGCAAAACTAAAGGTTGGTTGATACCTGATTGTCTTAACTTTTCAATGTAGAAGGTAAGACGAAACATTTTCTTGGAGACTGATGAGATGTGGGATGACCATGAAATGTCAGAGGAAAGAACTAATCCAAGGTATTTAATGCTTGACTTGGTTTCAGTATCAGTGCCGTCTATGCTACAGGCATCATGGGAATTAACTAGATCATGTATGTCACGTCGATGCTTGAAAGTAAACTTAACTACCTGACATTTGGAAGGATTTAACATTTGACTTGGCATTTATTAGTCGAAGCACTATCATTTATTGTGATTCCGATTCATTCAACTGATAGAACTCACACACACTGAGTTCTATTTAGAGTCTAATGAAAAACGAAAAGGTTAAATGATTTTTAGCCTTGATTTACTCATGTTTAAACTCTACCCAATTTACATGAAATTCATACTCAGAGGGGACAGACTTTATAAATTCCATTATTTTTCACAGTTATTTACTTTGCATGCCCTCATTTCCGGACTTACTAGGGGTGGGGTGGGGTTCGAGTTTACCAGCCTGAAATCAAACCCGGACCACATGAACAGTTGGCAAGCATTCTACCACCGCCACACTTGATTTGCATTAATTTCTTTTACGATTTTCATATTCCCCACTTATAATTATATGATTTCAATGATTTATTTACATATATGTCCAAACCAAGTTCACTTTTAACGGTTTGAAACAATTTGGGCATTAGGTGTATATGATATTCATTATAATAAAGGTTTTTTGTATTTATTTCCCAATGAATGAATGAAAAACAAAAAGATATTGTTTTTACTATTTATTGTTAAAAGTTACTAGAATAGGTAACTCTTTTAATTAACCAGAATCAGTTTTAAAAATTCTGTGGGAATTTCAAAATCGAAATGGAATATAAATAATAAAATTAACAAATTATATTCTAAGAAGTGGATATATGTATTCAGATAAGATATTAAACCAGTGTTATTTAGAAACAAAACAAAACAAATTGAGCGAAGAATATCCTTTTCGACAATATCCTCCTTTGGCTTTACAGTTATATACATGTTTATATACATAGAATATTCTAGAATAGTCGTCAATACCAATATTGGTGTCTTTTTAAATAATATTGATTTGTAAAGTAAGATCAATGGAATTACAGTTCATTAAAAATGCTTGCGGGTAGACTTGGAGCCGGGTGAAAAAGTTAGCAGAGAACTGAACGTAATGGAGACGTGCGGCTGAAGCCCTATATTCCTCTAGGAATTAAAGGAAATAATAATAAAGATGCACAAATTATAATAAGCATAAAAATGTAATAGCAAAGAGAATATCAGGTAAAATCAAGGAAATTTCCACAACAAACTGAGCACAATGAGAACCTTGATGGTCAAGGTAAAGACAGTGTCTGAACCACCAGCTTCTTTTGGACACAAATTAGGCTTCATTATGTGGATCACAACAGCCAGCCTCAGTGATATATAGTAGACAAACTTTTAAGGTGAAGTTAAGATTTGTTGGTGTACGGTAAATGACATTGAAAACCTCGTTAAAATCAATCTTGTGTTTGGTATCCACAAGATGAGATAGAATAGCGCTACGGATGGTTTTTGTTTGTCCTTTACTTAACTACCATGCAGGATGATGTTCGGAAATCCGACTAGAAACACGCCTAATTGTACGGCCTATGTAACTGACTACACAGGAGCAGTCAAACTGGTAGATACACATGAATGAGGAGAAATTAGACAGTTTGTCTTTTATGCCCGAACGCGAAATAGGAGTGTTTTTGAAGACACAGAGTTATTTGGCAGCAGGGAATGCTCTTTTTTATCGCCTTTCTAAGGCTCTGTGTTAGTGTTATGTACTGGTCGAGAATTTAATAGTCCTGACGCAAGAAGGCGGAAATCAGAAGACTACTAGGTTTGCGATGATACTTCTATTTTCCAAACACAAGGAGAAGTAATACGTGGTATCACACCAAAGTAAGTCACACAAGATTGTGTGAGCGAAATATATATGAATGTCCAGACAAGTGTGTGAACAAATCAATAGACAGTCTTAACATGAATGGCTAATTATAATGGAGTGTCGATCCATATATACATAGCAAAATATAGCAGACATGTCAACAACCACATATATAATATGGATATATGTCACCAAGCAACGGACTGTCAACAAACACTCATATTATATATAATATAAGGGGAATATGCATTGTTAAAGGAGACAGGTTCATCAAAGTGAAATGGTCACAGACTAAGCGAGTAAACAGAAAGAGAGACCACCATATATATATATATATATATATATATATATATATATATATATATATATATATGGATACATATCAGTTAGTATCTCGCTGATGTTATCCCCAAGGAACTGAATTTGCAAGAATAAGGCCTTTTTAGGAACTGTTGGTACCTTGGCCGCCTTGATTTTCGATCTATATTCTTATCAATGAACTTTTCTGGATAACCAACAAGTTTCACTCAGCAACCGTTTAACATTATTAAGTTCCTCAACAAGATATTCATCCGAGCAGATTGTTCTTGCTCTGTGAATCAAGTACTTTTCTTTCTTTGTTTTCCTTTTCTCTTTTTCTTCCTGTTATGTGCTGCTTTGTTTCTCTCTTCCTTACAAACTCTGCTTCAAACATTCTTCTTCATTCCTTCAAACTCTGTATATCTCGACCTTTTTGATACCACTTCCACCAGTAAATATGCTAGTAGTATCTACATTTCTAACACCTTCAAACATTCTGTTCAATTTTGGCTTTGCTACCGACAAGCCAATATGTTGTTGTTATAATGAACTGAGATTACCCTTAATCTATGTAGAATTTTGTTTATTGTTAATACACTAACTGGATGCAATACTTTAGTGAAATGCTGAGAATTCCATTCTGTATCACAAGTACTGTTTGGGAATAAAGTAAATTATTATTATTATTATCAGATTGCGTTTGTATTTCAAGGGCATGAAGCTGTAAAAATTAGTATACTGACAGTCAGTTGATGTAGGTTTTCTATATACACTTCTTCTTCTTATTGTGCCATCCTCTTTTCGGGACATAAGGACGTCTAGAAATGAAATACTGGAGTCTTTTTCTTTCTCAATATTAAAATTTATTGCCGGATGAAACTCTTTAAATTTATCCAGGATGTTCTTTGCTTCCTTCTCATTTTCCATAATCAAAAATGTATCTATCATCCATGTACCGACAATAGAATTCGAGTTCATTAATAACATTATTCAAAGGCCGATTCTCTAATTTCGCAAAGAAAATGTCGGCTGGAATGGGTCCTAGTGGTGACTCCATTGCTACACCATCGATTTGTCTGCATAGTTCCTTATTAAATAAAAAGTGGACATTCACTGTGCATTTTTCAAGAGAAGATCTTTCACCATAAAAGATACAGGAATGCCAACATCGATGCTTTTTTAATACATGTAAAATAGAATTCACTAATTTCATTTAGTGATGACGTGTAGTACACGAGAGTTTGTAATGTTTATAGGCCATTGAACAACTGTTCATTCTTATTCATATGACGTAGTACAGTGTACATGATAACGCAAAACTTTAAATCAAGGGTTGACCAACTGTTTTAAATGCTTCTAGTTTTTTAAACTGATTTCAGCCCACGATGTAAAAAAAAAAAGACGTGAAATATTTTTTGATGAGGAAATGTACGGAATATGAGAGGCTTAAATCACCTAAAAAAGTTCACAGGATGGAAATTAGCGGGTATTTTGATGAAGATACTACAGGAGAACCAACAATTCTACGGATATCAGTCTAATTCAGCCGAGTTACATAAATTTCTATATCGTGATTATTATCTTAGGTACCTCTATTTCACTTATTTTAATCGGAGGTAATTATGTCACGGAAATCCTCTGTGTGATATAATTGCATGACAGATAATATTTATTGACACTGGGAACTAACTATTCACACATCAAAGAGGCGAGTATTCAGTCCAACCCGTACACATATGATCCATAAGTGTTTGAGTGGAACGGAATACGTATCAAAGGTTCAAATATTCGATTAATTTACAGTTGATTACGTGTTTCTTAAGCCGGCTGTAAGTATGCGGAATCTGGTAATTCTATTGCAGTTTATTTTTACTTAAAGCATCCATGAAAAAGTCTATCAAAGATTACAGAAGTATTTAATAGTTTAAAATGCCTGTTATTATGGATATTACATTGCAGTCACATTGAGATACTTGATATTATGGCCAGAGGTTTAAAACGGGGAATTCTCGAGCATTTAATAAATCCAAATCACGTAGACCAGTTGGAGATCCTAATTGAAGTTATCTATACATTAAGATGAGATCATGCAATATGTGTTAGATTTCAGCACTTGTGCATGGAGAAGTGGTTATAGACCTGTCAATTCAACCATGAACTCTACCCTATATCTTATTCTACTATGGTCTTAAACTCCTTCTTATCTGTTGAATTCTATTCCTAGTGAGTAATTCACTATTATCACCTCGTCACTTTCCTAGTGTATCTTCACATTCTTCCTACTTGTCAAATGGATACTTGGCTAACTTGCTTCTCGTTTAGTAACAAATTTCACTTTGTCAAATTTCTAAGCATCACTTTCATTGTCTAGCTGGTTATACAGTTTACAGTTTACAATTTATTTAGGATAGTAGGCTATATGCCTGTGTTAATCCTTTCGATTTATTGCATACAGGAGGTCCAATCTCGCCTTGAATGAATCAACGGATGGCGCTGATACGACGTGTTCCGGTAGGGAGTTCCAATGGTTCACAATTCGATGCGAAAAACGGATTTCCAGACGCAGACGATTCGACCGTGGTTTTTGAACCTTGAGGTGATGTCCTCGCAATTGGTTGGTGCTAGAAGGAAGAAATAATTTAGATAAATTAGCTCCAAAATCATTTCTTAGGATACGGTATGCTAGTATTAGGTCACCCCTAAGTCGTCTGTATGACAGTGGAAATAAACCCAGTCGACTTAACCTCTCCTCATATGACAGGGTTGAGAAACCCTTTATTAGCTTAGTTCCTACTCTTTGCACCCTTTCTAATAAGTCTATTTCGTATTTGAAACACGGGCTCGCTGCCTGGATCCCATATTCCAAATGAGGTCTGATATAAGTCGGATATAATATACGAAATATATCAGCGTCAAAGTTCGCAAAAGCCTTGCGTATGGCCCATAACATTCGAAAACCCTTAGTGGCTGCAGTTCTACAGTTTGTTGCTGTTTTCAAGTCATGCTGCACAACCACTCCCAAGTCCTTGTACTCAGTGACCACTGGGAGAGTAATGCCATTCATTGAGTAATTGTGCACGTGACTATGGATACATGCATAACTACACTCTTGCTTAAGTTAATCTCCAAGGCCCAGTGCTTACACCAATCACTTAACAAGTTTAAATCTTCCTGCAAAGCAAGTTGATCACTGTCATCGTGCAAAGCCCTCCATATCTTGATGTCATCAGCAAACAGTAAGCAGGATGACTTAACTACCGATGGAATCTCATTAACATAAATCAGGAAAAGAAGTGGGCCTAGAATTGTACCCTGAGGAACGCCACTCTTAACCGATTCCCATGTTGATAAAACCCCGTTAACTCGTACTCTTTGTCTTCTGTCCTTTAGAAAGTCTTGAATCCAGTCGGTAACCACTTTATTGATTCCCAGACTACCTAACTTTACTAGAAGACCTGAATGAGAAACCCTGTCAAACGCCTTGCTAAGGTCTATGAATATGGCATCCACCGGTATATTAGCATCAGCTGAGCTTGCCCAACTTTCTCTGGCCAAAAGAAGGTTGGTCAAGCAAGAATGACCTGCTCTAAAACCGTGCTGTTCCACAGCGAAAAGTTTGTTCCCTTCAATGAACTGAATGATCACGAATTATTCTTTCTAGTAGTTTAACAACAATACTGGTCAAACTAACAGGACGATAGTTCTGAACTAAGTTTCTAGATCCGGTTTTGAAGACCGGACTAATGATGGCATCTTTCCAGTCTCTTGGACATTTAGACTGGTCCAGAGACATATTGAAGATTACCGACAATGGCTCGGCTATGCTTTCAGCCAATGCTGTTAATATACGTGGGTGGAGTTCATCAGGGCCACTGGACTTACCAGGATTGAGCCTTAGAAGCCACTTTAGGACAGTATCCTTTCCAATGTATAAGGGTGCCATTTTCAAGTTACCTTCTGGAAAATTTACAAAGCTGGTATCAATATTATCAGAGAATACTTGACTAAAGTGCTTGGACAAAGCCTCAGCCTTAGTCAAGTTATCCTCAGCCATGTTTGTCTGGTCATCTTCAAGCATAAGAGGTGGGATAGCATCACTCTTACGTGTTCTTCTCTTGATATATGAGAAGAGTCTTTTTGGGCAGCCTGGTGAACTTTTAACTAACTGGGTTTCGTAAGCTATCCTTGACTGGTGGATCAAAGTTTTACACTGGTTTCTGGTTTCACAGTATTTCAGCCGGAACTGCTGTAGCCCAGTAGAAACAAAGAGATTCCAGAACCTTTTTCTCCGTCTCAGGAGTGTTATAGCTTGTCTATTTATCCATGGTGGCCGATTTGTTGGCCTTTTAGGAACCCTCCAGGGGATGAGATCAGTGGTAACCCTCTCAAGTGTATTCTTAAATCTATCCCATTCATCTTCAATGGATGAGACAATGTTGACTGACCAGTCGGCAGTTGAAGCACGCTCCTTTATAGCCACTATGTCAGCATGCCAAACACTAGGCCGGGATTTGGGTTGAAAACTGACTAAATTGCCAGCCCTTAAGTTAAAATCTAACACCCCATGATCACTGTTTGCTAGAGGTGGATGAATAACTAGACCATCCACGTCGTCGTTGTCATGAGTAAGCACTAAGTCCAGCAAGGAAGATCCTTGGGTAGAACCGAATCTTGTACTACCTAAGACATGTTGTGTCAGGGCATTTTCCATGGTTGTCAAGAGTAACCGGCTGTCAAACTTATCAGCGGATCCTGGAGATGTGACAGCTACCCAGTCTATATGAGGTGCATTAAAATCACCTAGAATAAGACAGCTACTGTGTTTACTCCATTGTTTGAGGTGATCTAAAATGAAGTCATCACACTGACAATAGGGACTTCTATACAGAACTCCAATGAGTAGAGTGCCGGTTGCAAAGCTTACTTCACAGCTAATTACCTCACCTGTCCCACTGTCATGAGCTTCAGATTTCACGGAACGAACATGTAGGGAGTTGTTGATGTACAGAGCAACCCCGCCACCTCTACGACCCTTAACTCTGTCGCTGCGCAAGCAACTAAATCCGCATAGCTCAGGTGTGTCATCTAATCCCGAAACCAGCCATGTTTCAGTAATGGCCACAATACCTGGGCTAAGGTCTTCTACTAATACACCTAGCTCGTGAAATTTGTTCCCGATACTACGTATATTAGTGTACACTACCTTCAGGCTTCCTATGCGGTCTGGCTTATCCACACAGGTCTTGGAAGCATACGTTTCCAAGACCTGACTATTTGAAAACCCACCAGTTTAAGGTTAGTCTCACCATTTTTACGTCTTGTTTCTAGCTGGGACAAAACTTCTTTTCGTTTAAGTCTGTCTTCAAGAGATAAATCAGGTCTGGCTGAAATTCCTGACCCGGCAAGGTTGTGTACATTAGCCAGTAGATGATTCCGTTCATCAGGAGAACCTAAGACTACTTTAAGCAACCTACGCTGACTAGAACATTCATCATCTCTTTTGCCTATTCTAATCAGCTTTTTAATCGATACTCCAGGGAAATTCGCTGGGAGCATCTTCCTTATAATACTACTCACTAATTTAAGGTCGTGATCGTGCCTTTTCACGGGATCAGATTCTTTGGACTCTTCCAAATTTCCAACAATTATGTTAGAGTCTAAGGAGAGCTTGTCGTATTTAGCAGTGGCTACGTCCTTTCTCACCACTATTGATGCAGCCTGGCTACAGGTGACAGACGTTTGCCTACCATCAATATTACTATTTTTCTTCCGACTGCTTATTTTTGTTACCCATTTATCATCTGCCTGCAGTTGCTTCTCAGGGCTGCTGCAGTTTTTGATGGTACAATCAAGATCAGTGTCTGCACCACCTTCATGGTGAACTTCGCTTACGGTGTTCTCTGGTTCTGAGATGCTGTTTACAGCTTCCGTTTTGTTACCTTTTCGCTTACTAAGACGCTTCGAACGCCTAGTAGGTTTTACTTCCGGGGTAACTGGGATAGTAACCGCCGGTGTGATAACATTCATGATGGCACTTACTGCTTCATCTTCAGACGGGCAGTCCGTGTCACTCTTACTAGCCACGCTATCATCAGGAAGTTCCATGGCTTTAGACAGCAGTTCGTGAGCCTCCCTTATTAAGGTCATCTTTGGGGAGCAACACATTCTGCACATCCAGTGGGATGTTGGAGCAGTACAACGTTTGTATGCAGCTGGACGTAATCCAGTACACATCTTATGATACCACTTTTCACAGTTATTACACTGTATTCCATCATCTACCAAAAAGTAACACTCCGCCCTATTACATTTATGTGGTACTTTTGACATAATGAACTTCTACTGGAAACAGCCAAGACAATTTACCCAATATAGACTATATAAGTGGTTAAAATCAAAACTTAACAGACAAAAGTCAAGTTAAAGTTTTTTTAAATGTTCTTGAAGTGAATAACACAACAAAACAGCGATTTGTCAAAAACGTGAAATACGTGAAAAAAGCACTCCCTTTCAAACAGCGCGCGCAGAGTTTTGACGTAATTTTTCCCTGGCATTAGAAAAAACTTCTGATTAACAGTACAAATGATTCCTCTTACTATTCAATAACAAACTGTTATATACTTTAGTAAATTTAAATACGACTGTACAGTCTCTATAGATGATATCATAAATTAAGGGAATTGTTCTCAGTTTTCTTTCATGAACTCAACTAGACTACTTATTTTTCTTTTAAGTAGGCAAACTTCTAAAGCATAAAATAGCCAACACAATTTGTGCACTAAGATGAATGACTGACAGATTTATTTGTGAATTTGAACAACAGAAATTATCAACAATATCCTTAGAAAATTAATAATAGTTATCTAAAGTGGATAAAAGATATCTGACACAAACAAAAAGATGTCAGTAAATCCACCTGATGTGATCCGAAAAGGAGGGGATGATTCCCGTGAATGGAGTTAAATGACTGCCAAATTTATGAACACCAATAGTTCTCAGTAGCCATGTCGAGACATAATCCTTCGTAAGATCTGACCACAAATACATATCTCACTAATATGTGTTTAAAGTTGGTAGAACATTTAAATCAAAGAATTCATATTCCATTCTATACAGTGAGTTTGGCGGTTTGCTTAAGTCATCGGAATATCTTGTTTTCCACTGAGTAAAATGCATTGAATCTACTGAGTTATATTTCGTTTTAACCACCTGTTTAAGTTCCTAAAAAGCAATCTGTATTCATTTGCATTTTTGAAATGTCTTTCAAAATACGCTTGGTGTGTTTTAAAAAGACAAGTACGTTGGGGGGTCGGACAGAGCGTGTTTCGCATTATATAGACTTCTAGCTAAATCTATCTTTACCAATTTATAGATGGGGTGAGTGAAAGTTCAAGTAATTATTTGAGTGTGCCGATTTCCTACAAATGCTAGTATCTAACCCACCATGTTATTTCCGTTTTATTCTACATTCTGATATGACCAAATCATTTTTGACTGGACACTAGTCAGTAACTAGTGTAATGTGTCTAGTCCTCCTGTCTTTGGTGCAGACTGAATTCTATCAGTCAAGTTTGCAATGTGGTCACCATACTAGGTTGCTCACCATCACGGTGCACTGTGAATTGTTGGTATTAGATGGTTGGAGGCAATCTGCAGGAAGCCTTGAACTCAGGTTTTGTGCTAGTTGGTACTCATCTGCACCAAACAAAAGACAAGACACACTACACTATTTACTGACTAGTGTTCAATCAACAGTATCCAATACAATCCTACAGGTACTCAATCGCCAGCCCGAATAGCTCAGTGGTAACGTCTCTGACTGCAGCACTAGGTTACAAGGTGCTGCATCTCAGACAGGACATAAGTTTCTTCAAGGTTGCAGATATGCCTTACTGGTGAGTGCCAACTAGCACGAAACCTAGGTCGAAGGCTTCTTCTTCCAACCATCTAATATAGCTAACTCACCCTGTTCGTTTTCTAATTCAGAAGTGAATTGGATTCCGCCTAGCACTGACTTTAAAAAACGGAGGGATTTCAAAACAGTTCACGTATCATTCACATATCTCCACCATGACTTAGGAGCAGGATTAAACGTTCTAAGAGCTTTACGTTCCCAACTGTCCATAAGTATGTCTGCTACTATTTGGGATATCGGTGATCCCATTGCCACCCCAGCCATTTGTTTGTATATTAAATTTTGAAATTTGAATACAGCGGAGGTTAGACATAACTGAACACCTAATAAATATGATCAACCAGGCGCTTAGTCCTGTTTTTGAGTTCAGGATCAATGTCCAATTCATTCCTAACTGCCTCCAGAGCTGTATTAATTAGAATATTAGCGTAAAACCTGTTTATATCAAAATAAAATCATTTTCCATCTTTTTCTAAATGCACGTCCCTCAGTTTCTATTCCATTACATAGGAATTCGTTCAGCCTAGAATCTGACCTTTCTCTAATAGGGTATAATATCTATGCTGAATATTTAGGTAACGCATATGTCAGGGGTGTTCCTAAAGTCAGCTTCAGGCATAATAGGATAACTTGCTTTGGACTTCGTGGGTGATTTATGTCTAATATCACACGAACTCGAAGAACTACAGGTGAAAACCTACAAGCTGGCAGAAAAAGTAGCAACGACAGGACTTCAAGTGAACATAAAGAGCGAGACAAGTAATGAAGATAACCAACTATCCACAACCAGCGATAACCACCATCAACAGGAGAAATCTACAGGAAGTTGCCTACATCACTTATCTAGACAGTATTCTTTCAACTACAAGCGGCACGGCTGAGAGTGTCAATGCCACCCAAGATCAGAAGAGCAAAACAGATCTTTGTTAGTGAGGAAATCGACTGCTCGTAGCATAGAGAACAAGAACCGAGTTATCAACACTAATATGGAGTTAGTGCTTTTATATCACTCTGTCTGTCTGTCTGTTTTCGACATAGAACTTTGCACAAATGTGCGCCAGTTCAAGTCGCCACACTCCGTGTAGCACGCGAAGCAAGAGAAGAAAGTACAAGAAAAGCATAATAGAAACAGTGAGCAGAGGTGTGAGACAAAGGAGTAATAAAGAAATACAAAACAGTTTCATTGAAGATCATAAGTCACAGGGAGTGGATGCATCTGCGCCACTGAGAACGGTTTTGAGCCATGTCACCAATTGTTTCCAACCATAGATTTTTACCGTCCCGAGGACCCCAGCCTGGAAGTCTACACCTTCCTACGTGGCTTAGACCAACTGTTGTGGATTTCATTGACTGGTGCCAAGTTTTTGTTTGACCGCCGCTAGCTTTTTTCCAGCCTGACCCTATATCCGCTAACATTGCTCGTCGAGGGAGGCGATGGCTTGGCATACGTAACACATGTCCTAACCATCTCAGTCTTTGTAGCTTCACGACTTCGTCGATTGATTTCCCCTGTTTACCTAGAACTCGACGCCTAACCTCAATGTTGCTCACCTTATTATGCCACTTTACACGGGAAATAGAACGCAGGCACCTATGATCAAAGACAGCTAGTCTTTTCATGTCTTCCACTCTCAGTGGCCAGGTCTCACAACCATAAAGGAGGACGGAGCGGACTGATGAGCAGTACACCCGCCCTTTGGTCGATAGTCGAACATCTCGTCTACGCCAGAGTCGGCGTAAACTAACAAATGCGAAACGAGCCCCTTGTATTCGTGCTGAGATTTCGTCAGAGATCAGCCCGTTGGGGCTGATGGTACTTCCCAAATAAGTGAAGCGGTCAACGTGCTCTACCACTTCACTTCCTATTTTTAAACTAGGCGTCGATGTAGTCCAGTCCTGTAACATCATCTTGCATTTGGCGGGAGCGAATCGCATGCCAAACATTCGTAGATTGCGGCTCAAGGTGTTTAGAAGACTCTGCATTTCGTCAGCGTCTTCGCCTAGAAGGACTATATCGTCTGCATATTCCAAGTCAACGAGATTATTCCCCGGTAGCAAGTCAATCCCTGAGTCGCTGAAGTCACTTAGGGTTAAGTCCATTAACACATCTATGATGAAGTTGAATAGAAAAGGAGATAATGGGCATCCTTGACGGACACCACTGGTCGTCATCAGTTCAGATGACAGCTCGCCGTAAGCCCTCACCTGGCTGTATGAGTACGAGTAGAGTGCCTTAATCAGTGCAATATATTTTCTCGGAATTCCCTTTACAGCCAAGCATCTCCAGAGAACTTCCCGATCGACAGAGTCGAATGCTGCCTTTAGGTCAAGAAATATAATGACTGTTGGACGCCGGTAGGAATCCCTATGTTCTAGAATCTGTCGGAGGGTGAAGATATGATCAATACACCCTCTTCCTGGTCTAAAGCCTGCCTGGCTCTCTCGTGTTTGTGCTTCCCGAGCACCACTCAGTCTACGCATGATTATTGAGCCTAAGACTTTAGATACTATATTAGTCAAGCTAATCCCTCTGTGATTATCACAGGAAGACTTGTCTCCCTTCTTGTATATGGGGATAATCAGTGACTTACACCAACCCGATGGGACTTCTTCTGATTCCCAGACGCTGCCTAGTACCTCAGTTAATCCGGACAGTAAGCTGTCTCCACCGTACTTAAATACCTCTGGAGTCATTCCATCAGGTCCCGCTGCTTTGCCTAGTTTCAGATTGGTGACAGCTTTAGTAACCTCAGTTAGTGACGGAGGACCTGTGTCTATATCCCATTCAGGGAGGTGTTGGATGCTCGGAAGGTTGAGCGTGGCTGTGGGCAAATTAAACTGCTCCTCATAATGCTCTTTCCAACGATCCAGTCGTCTATCCTGGGAGCTAATTATAGTGCCATTTTTTTCCGAGATTGTCTCACTGATGATTTGTCTTCTCCCACCCGTTTCCCTGATGAGTCTAAAGAGTTGCCTGGTGTTGCCTATCCTCGAAGCTTTCTCCATCTCTTTGGCTTTTGTCGCCCACCACTGTTCACGGTCCTTGCGGAGACTTTTCGTAAGTTTCCTCTTGTGCAGCTTTCGCTCCTCATTGAATTCGGAGCTCGCCGGAATAAGTCTTCTAGCATCTATCAGTTCGGATGAGGCGGTGGAGATCCAGTGGTTTTTACTCACCTTTGGGTTTACCTTATTCACAGCTTTTACAGCTGTATCTATGGCTGCCTGGATATTTTTCCAAGCTTCTTCAGGGTGAGCACAGCTGTCGAACACAGATATGTGTTTAGCTAGTTCTTCCTCAAATACGGATTTAGTTTCCTGATCGAGCTGGGGACGTGATGGTTTTACCGCCAGCTGTTTCCTACGTCCGTTCAGTCGTAAGCACACCCGAGCGCGGACCAGTGCATGGTCGGTATCTACGCACGTGTTCCAGAAGGAGCGACAATCTCCTACCGACCCACGCCAACGATAGCTTATTGCTATGTGGTCTATTTGTGTCCAGCGTTGGTTTGATGAAGGGGGTCTCCAAGTCAAACAGTGTCTCTCCTTGTGTTTAAAGTTAGTGCTTACAAGAAACAAATGATTATCAGAGCAGAACTGTAGGAGACGGTCACCGTTGTCGGTTCGCTGGCACGGAGCTCCATAGGTGCCACCGACATCCTTCTCAGATTGACACAATTTCCCTACTTGAGCGTTAAAGTCACCAGCTAGAACGACTATGTCTGAGCGTTTAGCCTTTCCACCAAACTAGACAGCTTTTGGTAGAACTCATCCTTCGTTTCATCTGAACTGCAGTCAGTGGGGGCGTAGGCGGAGATTACGAAAAGGCATCGGCGAGTAGTGCAGTCCTTCCTCCTTCTTACTGATCCGTTCAGGCGGACAGCACACATTCGGCTATCTACCGGGATCCAGTCAAGCAATGTCTTTTCTGCCCTAGTACTCAAAGCTATCCCTACGCCAGCTAATCCTCGTGAACTAGCTGTGGCATCTCCTGACACCCTCAAGGTGAATTTTGCAGATTCAACCTGTTGGCCAGGTGGGGTTAGGTGAATAACCACACTTGGGTCTTGTATGCGTGTTTCTGAAACACAGCATACATCAATGGCTCGTGATGCCAGGGTCTTGGCTAGTGATGCTTGTTGTCCTATTTGGCAAAGTGTCCTAACATTAAGAGCTCCTATATGAAATTGGTGGCGCGGCTTTAAGAGGCTGTCGGTGGTGGTTTTTTGGCTTCCATCGTTTTTAGTGGACGCAGAGTGGAGAGGAAGTGGAGAGCTATCAAGTCGAGGAGTTGCATCAGTGGAAGGAAGGCAAGATGATAGAGATGAAGATGAAGACAAAGATGAGTGAGTAATAGAGAGGTTTCGTGTGCATTTCGGATTGTGAGGGCGATTGTTACTTCCCGGCTGCCCACACCGTGGAAGTTGGTTGCGTGACCGCAGAGCCCAGGGGACAACTGCTTGAGGCCGGTCACACGCGGCCTGTTTTTGTTCGTTCTTTTTTGTTTGGTGTGTCTCAGTAGCAGATTTATCACTCCCGCCCTGTGACACGGCAGCAGGAAGCGCGGTCGTTGTTAATCCGGGCCACGGCCGATCCGGCATGAAATTTTGTGATTTTGTATTGGACATGATGTTGGATTGGGTAGCTGCTTTTTGTTTAACCGCTATCCAAACAACCTGCCTGGCATGGTAGAACCTCAAGAGACATAAGTCTCAGCCAGTATAGCTTGATTAGGTCATTGCGGTGTTCAAGCCCGACCACCACGTCAAGGTAGCAGCTTTCGGTCGGGTTTATATCACTCAGAAACTTGCAATCCGCTTCACCAAAAAGCATTTCCAATAGGCTACTGCAGACTTTAACCAACAACTGCCTTCATTCCCTCGACACTGAAAAAAAAATTGCCGGACAGTCGGGAAGGATTAGCAACAAGAAATTCCGACAACCAGCCAAGTACCTGTCGCATAACAAATACGTCGAAGGAAAAGGAGATGGACTGGGCACATGCTGAGGAAACACGTGTGTGTAGTCCTAAATAAATGTTAAAAATGGATCCATTGTACAAAGATTTTGTTTAGAACGATCCATTGTAAATCACACTTAACTTTAAAGTACAATCTAAAATACAGCTTGCTGCTCTTCAATTATTCTTCTTACTGTCTACTTGTTTCAATACTAATCGTATTGTATCCCTTTGGAATTTGCAGGAACCTATCACACTCATCCGAAGACTATTCTACAACCGGTGCACAGCTTCTTTTAGTAGACACGACCCCAGAACTGAACGCTTCTGTGGATTATATTAAAAATTTGTAGCAGATGTACTTGAACTGTATCACCAAGTGACACAAGATGGGATCTGTTTAATGATGATTCACTTGATGACAATATCTCTAATATTACATCTTATCTGAAATTCTGTTTTGAAATCTGTTGTCCAAAAGAAACACTATTCGTCAAATTTGACTGTTTCTCCTCGCCTCAACTTAAAAAGCTTTGTAGAGAGAAGGAAAAACTGTATAAAATGAAAGATAAAAGTGGTGTAAAAAGAACTAACTTCTTAATTAAGTCTAAAATGCAGAGGTTGAATGTAATATATAACAAGAAATCCTTCTAATATGTGGAAACTATTTAAGGAAATCACTGGTGGTGAGCAGATAAACAATTTTCCATATTCTTTTGATGTATGTACTCTTAATAAATTTTTTAGTCACTCTCCCTCAAATGCCATGCTTCCCAGCTTAGGATCAGATTATGTACCTAGCATTATTTAAAAAAAAATGTTCTGATATTCTGTGTCACCCTCTCACTGATCTATTTAACGAATCTTTTTCCAGTAATATTGTGCCTGCCGTTTGGAAGGACATTAAAGTTGTACCCATACCTAAATCATCTACTTGAGCATGTGTCAAATTTAGACCCATTGCTATCACCTCTCCTTTTTTGAAAACTATGGAGAAATTACTTTTACTTAGTCTTGTACCTTCGCTTAAATCCTTTAATGACCCTAAACAATTTGCCTATAACCACAGTAGAAGCACTTTAGGTGCAGCCGCCTTCTTATATCATAACATTGCTTCCAGTCTAGACAAGGGGGCTAAATTTATTCGTTGCGCCTTCCTAGACTATACATCTGCTTTTGACTCGGTCCCTAGGGACATCTTATTAAATAAACTTGCTGCTAGTCAAACAGAATGTTGGGCTGTTAACTGGTTACATTCCTATTTCTCAGAAAGAAAGTAGTACACCGTATATAAAGGGAAGTCTTCCACTTCATTGCCTACTGAAGCTGGTGTCCCTCAAGGCGCTGTCCTTTCTCCTTCTCTTTTTTCTTTCTTCTTGCATGACTTGCCTCACTCCGATGAAATAAACTTTGTGAAGTACGCTGATGATTTAACAGTTTCAATGACTGTTAACTCCCAGCTAGATTGTACCAAAATAAATAGCTTTCTGTCGGGAGTCAGTAAATGGTCTGAATCTAACGGTCTTAAACTTAATCCTTCTAAATGTCAAACTGTTAACTTCAGCTTAAGATGTAAAAGACCGTTAAAAGAAGTCATCGATTCTCATGACAGTTGTAAGATTGACGACAATGATATAGGAATTAAATCAGAAATTAAGTATCTTGAACTTATTCTCTCTTCTGATCTCTCCTGGTCTTCCCAAATCTTAGCGATGTCCAGTAAAATATTCCACCTGACATTCTACATTAAGAAGTTAAGGCACTCGGGTATAACTCAACCCCTCCTCTTACAGTTCATAAACTCTTGCATCCTACCTATTCTTCTTTATTGTTCACCCTTATTCTTTCCTGGTTTGCTTAAAAAGGACTATGTCATAATTCGTAGAATGCTGAAGACTGTCAGTAGGGTGAGTGGTGTCCCAGTGGACCACATAGTTAACGTCGTTTTCGATAGGCACTTGACTTCAGAAAACTGTGTGCTCGCACGTCTAAGTATAAAAATTCTATGATACTATACTTGGCACGTATTTTACGTGATGAAAATAGTGTCAGGCAAGAATTAAGTCTGCTACAAGTGACATCACACACACGGCAAGCCCTCGAGTGGAATCTTAAGGAGAAACGACGATTTAAGCCTTCGTGAGTGCTAGGTGGAGATGAGAGCTTATAGGCGATGATGGAGCCGGCTAAAAATGACTGAAGAGGACACGAGGAGGTGAATATGTACTGTACTGGTAGTTCAAACTGCCACACTACATGAAGCACACCATGACACAACCAACAACCAAAATAGGTCATATAGAAGCTACATAAAAATATAATTTGGGCACTGCAGTAAAGTACAGTTCTATCACTGAGTAAAAAGCACAATTTATTGCTCATACTCACACGAGTTTCTAAAATCGTTTATATAATTCACTTGTTATCTATCATTTGATTTTATTGGTAATCTTTTCCCTAACTCTGGCATCGATGTTTCGTCATACTTACTTAACGTGTTAGATGTAGACCCGATGAAAAAAGATTCCGTGATCAACCTCTACCTATACTAAATTTTAGAACTGTAGCTCTGTCCCATTCTTCTCGGTGTTAATGCATGCATTGTGATTGCTGACTTTCTCTCCATCATCGTGAGGTTAGTCATTCTATACTTAGCTGAATTCTTATGTTCCAATAATCTGACCGCCCCCGAACTACTCATCTGACCTATGTAGTTGACCTTACAGTCATTGCAAGGTGTTTTGTAGACCACATTATTTAGTCTATATTTGGATTCTTCAGCCTACAGAGTTTGTCTTTGAGTGAGTTCGTAAGTTTAAATGCCACTCTAATTCCTGCTTCGTTGAAAGTCTTACTTACGGCTTCATGTGTCCTTTCCTCTATATAGAAATGCCTGACTACTCACATCGGAAATACTTAATTACATTTTAGGCTGGGCTAGAGGTGTATAAGCACGATTTAATACAAATAACAGTAGTATGTGCAAGTTGGATTGGTCTTCAAAGTCTTATTTATTCAGCTGCTTGCATTGAGATTGGAATACTGAAACATTTTTCGCTAATCACTTTCATTTTTGATAACACAATAACTTATGTTTTTACGTTGTAGGTTTCCCTGTTGTTCTCTAAACAACTGCTTGTCTTTTCTATGTATTGTCATTTTGTCCAGTTATCTAAGCAGCCTCGTTTCAAATAAAGACAGCGGCGCAGAGGAGAATGTCAATGCCAGTCAGGATCAGAAGAGCAAGATGGCGTTTAATTAATTTGAAGTCTGTGTGGAAATCCGCGGCACTCAGCATAAAAAACAAAACTCGGGTTTGCAACACTAATGTGAAGTTAGTACTTCTGTGTGGTTCGGAGATATGGTAAGCTAAAAGAAAAGGTTTCCAACAGGCTGCAGCAAAATTTCATCAATAGCTGTCTTCGCTCCATACTTAAAATAAGACGACCGGCTAGGTAAGGTAAGATAAACACCCCAATGAACTCTGACAAGCTACGAAACAACCAAAAACCTTTCAAGCTAGAGGGCTGAAGTTTCTGTAGCAGTGTTTATTTTTACAGGATGGGGTTGCCAGCCTTATGCCCAACCTTTCTTCTTTACCAGTGTTATTACTGGCTTACTGAGGTAAAGGAGTGAGTCGACCGGGGATCGAACCCCGGACCATTTGCATGGTCAGCGAGCGTCCTAACCGGTGTGTTACCGACGCACAAGAACCTATTAACCAACAAATATACCGAAGAAAATGGTGACGGATTGGACATACGCTGAGTGACATCGCGCGCCAGGTTCGCTGGTGGCACTCGAATGGGAAACAACAAGTTGGGCGTGAAAGATTGTGGGTGATGAAGGAGCCAGATAAGACAGACTGCAGAGAACAGGATGAAATGGAAATATGCTTTTGAAGTCGAATGTTCCACTGAGAACCTAAGGGAATAATAATAATGTATTGTCGCCAGTATTTGATTCAACTAATTCCAAGGAGTCTCTTTGCTTAAAAGTTACAGTGAACTAAATAACTAACCCTCCCTCAAAAGAGCAAAAATAGTTAAAAAAAACAACAACACTAAACGTGAATAAAGTCAAGAAATACAGTCATCTTTTATTTCAGCAACACGTTTATGCGCTAAATACAAAAATGCAATACTACACATAGCACTAATAAGAAAGATAACTTCAAACCAACGATGATAAAAATGAAACTGTAAGTCACCGAGCACCTGATTCAGCATATTTCTATACTCTGCAGTCATATTCATCCTCAAGAGTAATACCGATGAAATAAAATATGTACCCATCACTTGTGCAATAATCAATACAATGATATTGGATGATTTTGTACTGGCAATAGCATGAAAAAATTTTGTCAGTGTTATTAACAAACCTCGAATCGATGTGACAACAATAATACCGACAAGCCAAAAAGAGATTTGTTGTGACCAAAATTTCACATCAATTTGAAAGCCTAAATAGTGTACAGTTATACCCATAAAACGTGTAATAGGATCTTGTCCACCGAATCGATTCAACAGAATATTTACAATCGATATGAATATTTTCCAACAACAATAACCACAGAAAAAGTAGCCAAGGCAGTTGAAGTATCTGCCTTTCCAGGTTTTTGAGAATTCCACACGTTCTTGAGCAGTTCGAAGATAGTGTAATTCAAGAAATAATTGACGACTAAGATCTTCTAGAACAGATATCTACATTAAAAGATAAAGAGGGGGGGTGGGAGAGAGAAACAAGACTGTGAATAACAGCATGACATCAAGGATAACAATATTCAGAAGTAATCATGTTCCAAATAATCTTTTGTGAGGTTGAATTGATAGTTCCAGGGGGAAAATTTACATATTTTGTAGGCGATTAAAGCCACACAAGCATGAAACAGATAAACAGGACAAGGCTTATCTCCATTTTTATCAGTGTAACAAACTCGGACTAAGTACCTGCCTAGTTCGATGGAAGATATGAAAGGGCTAGGAGATATTGACCACAAATATTTGCATTCTATCTTCTGTGGTATACTATGGTGAGCAATACTTAAGTTAGGAGGCGAGCAGGCTAAATTAATTGATGGGGTTGTGAAGTTATATCGATTGCTTGAGATAGCTAAGATGCGTGCCACCTATGCCACGTCATCACCTTCCACAATGGACACTGTTAGCTGACAGGATTAGGTGGGGAAATTGGTTTAAGCCAACCACGCAGGGAGGTGAAAACTGCCTGGTTGAGGACCTCGTGATGCTAAGAACCAATAGCTAGAGACTATTACTGAAATGGTTGGAAATCCTTCTTAGTGGCGCAGATCTATTCACTTTTTGTAATATTTTATGCCAAGAAAACTGTCATTTTTCCCCTGCAAGTGCTTATTATATTTCTTTTGAATCCCTTTCTCTCATATTTGTCTAGCTTAGTGTGCTACATGTGGGGTGGGTGGTAAGTTAGACTACTGCGATTTTGTGCAAAGTCCTATGTTGAGACTTAGGCAGTCAGTTCATTAAACATGCATAGCTTGAGCAGTCAATGAAGTCCGCAACAGTTAGTTCAAGCCACATAGGAAGGTGCAGACTTCCTGGTTGGGGTCCTCGGGACGGTAAACACCACTGACTGGAGACAGTTAGCGACACAGCGGTTGGGACACTCGCCGACCATGCACATGGTCCGGGGTTTGATCCCCTGCCGACACACACCTGATATCTATGGTTGACCTGCGAAATTTGGGCTACCGAAAATTTCATACTTGTATAAAAAATACGGCATGAAATCAAGCTATAATCAAAAATCAAAATACGGTTCAAAATCGTTCTCAATGACAGCACAGATGATGCATCCACTCCTTGAGACTTATAATACCCAATGAAACTTTATTGTTCTTCAATATCACTATTCTTTTTGTTTCATATCTTTGTTTACTGTCTCTACTTTGCATTCGCTTTTACTTTCTTCTCTTGCTTTGTGTGCTACATGGAATGTGGCGATTCGAACTGCTACACATCGGTGCAAAGTTCTATGTTGTGTTTAAACCAGTCAGTCAGTATAGTTTGAGTAAAACGTGCAATCAAACTGAATACATGACTGCTATCAGATTATCATGATGAATTCAGCTTAACCAAAATGATGGATGTATAGTACTCAGTATATTTTAATTCTTTTAGAAATAACAATATGAACTAATTTTTACACTTGATGCTAGAGAATTTTTTTTATAACCGACAGCTGCTACCGTGATATGGTGGTGGTCCGACTTGAATATTGTAGTAACCCAACGAGTTACACGCTAGCTGGAACTTATATTCCTCCAGGTTCAATAATAACAGAAAAGTCGTTTGGATAGTCATTAGATTAAAATCGGGTACCATCATAGTGGAAGCCATTCACGCTACGTTGTACTGCTGACGGATAGGGATGCAACAACAGTAAGGTGTTTCCAGCATACCAGCTATGCTGTCTTTCCACTCTTGAGAGGCAGATAGAAAAGGTCGACAACGACTTATCTTGCGGTGGTCCGTAGCCGACGGTTATATCTTAATACGGACACAACTCCAAAAGCCATCTGAAACAGGCCGTGAGCTACAGGACTCAAGCAGTTGTTCTTTAGACTCTGCCGACATACAACACTAGTGCTCTTTCTGTTCCAGATACTCCCAAAAAAATCAACTTCCACGATATGGACAGCTGGGAGGTAATAACTACCCACACAATTCCATAGCCAGAATTTGTAATGCAGAGCTGGAGTTATAACTAATTACGTACAGGCGTGAAATTCTAAACTCACACGAACATATAAGCCCAACAGAGGAGTGAATTCAGAAATTCCAGTCATTTAGCTTAAGGACACATTCATGCTTATAAAACTGAGTGTCACTTAAAAGAACAACAGATGAGTTAACAATGATGCGTTTAGTTATCAAACCCAAGTGAACCGATAGCAAGGGGTATCTTTAGGTTAAACATAATATAATTACTCTGCAGTGGGTGACTGGTTTCAAAGTAGAACTGATGTGCTGCAGTTCGAGTTGCCACACTTCACTTAGCACAAAAAGCAAGAGAAGAAAGTAAAAGAAATTTCAAACCAGAGACAGTAAACAGAGGTACGAGGCAAAAAGAATAGTAATATCGAAGAACAGTATAGTTTTATTAGATATTGTAAGTCACAAGAAGTGGATGCATCTTTACTGTCACTGAGAACTATTCTGAGCCATATTACTAATTGTCTGCAGCCATTGGTGTTTACCGTCCCGAGGACTCCAACCAGGAAGTCTACACCTTCCCACGTGGCTTAAACTAATTGTTGTGGATTTCGTTGACTGATGAGTCCATGTTTTCGTTTGACCACCACTAGCTTGTTTCCACTGTCTGTCATTTACTGTGATCTACTTAAGACAATTCTCCAACTCAGTACAGATTGTTGAGTTTCCTTTCTTTTACAACTTAGTTTCTCAAATTGTATAATTATACATACAAATTTTTTAAAAGAATTTAGAATTTTCATCACATTTATCAAAAAGGGAGGACAAACAATAAGAGGACAGTAGCACGCTTTAGAGACAACTGCATTATGTAAAATAAGATATTGAAGACTCTATCTACTGTATGCAAAATAATGCTCAAAGTGAAATCATTGTTACTGCACTACACATTTTTCGATTCAGTCAACTTTAGTTGTAAGATGCAAATCTATTGTCTGTCTGTTTTCGACATAGAACTTTGCACAAATGTGCGGAAGTTCAAGTCGCCACACTCCGTGTAGCACGCGAAGCAAGAGAAGAAAGTACAAGAAAAGCATAATAGAAACAGTGAGCAGAGGTGTGAGACAAAGGAGTAATAAAGAAAAACAAAACAGTTTCATTGGAGATCATAAGTCACAAGGAGTGGATGCATCTGCGCCACTGAGAACGATTTTGAGCCATGTCACCAATTGTTTCCAACCATAGATTTTTACCGTCCCGAGGACCCCAGCCTGGAAGTCTACACCTTCCTACGTGGCTTAGACCAACTGTTGTGGATTTCATTGACTGATGCCAAGTTTTTGTTTGACCGCCGCTAGCTTTTTTCCAGCCTGACCCTATATCCGCTAACATTGCTCGTCGAGGGAGGCGATGGCTTGGCATACGTAACACATGTCCTAACCATCTCAGTCTTTGTAGCTTCACGACTTCGTCGATTGATTTCCCCTGTTTACCTAGAACTCTACGCCTAACCTCAATGTTGCTCACCTTATTATGCCACTTTACACGGGAAATAGAACGCAGGCACCTATGATCAAAGACAGCTAGTCTTTTCATGTCTTCCACTCTCAGTGGCCAGGTCTCACAACCATAAAGGAGGACGGAGCGGACTGATGAGCAGTACACCCGCCCTTTGGTCGATAGTCGAACATCTCGTCTACGCCAGAGTCGGCGTAAACTAACAAATGCGAAACGAGCCCCTTGTATTCGTGCTGAGATTTCGTCAGAGATCAGCCCGTTGGGGGCTGATGGTACTTCCCAAATAAGTGAAGCGGTCAACGTGCTCTACCACTTCACTTCCTATTTTTAAACTAGGCGTCGATGTAGTCCAGTCCTGTAACATCATCTTGCATTTGGCGGGAGCGAATCGCATGCCAAACATTCGTAGATTGCGGCTCAAGGTGTTTAGAAGACTCTGCATTTCGTCAGCGTCTTCGCCTAGAAGGACTATATCGTCTGCATATTCCAAGTCAACGAGATTATTCCCCGGTAGCAAGTCAATCCCTGAGTCGCTGAAGTCACCTAGGGTTAAGTCCATTAACACATCTATGATGAAGTTGAATAGAAAAGGAGATAATGGGCATCCTTGACGGACACCACTGGTCGTCATCAGTTCAGATGACAGCTCGCCGTAAGCCCTCACCTGGCTGTATGAGTACGAGTAGAGTGCCTTAATCAGTGCAATATATTTTCTCGGAATTCCCTTTACAGCCAAGCATCTCCAGAGAACTTCCCGATCGACAGAGTCGAATGCTGCCTTTAGGTCAAGAAATATAATGACTGTTGGACGCCGGTAGGAATGCCTATGTTCTAGAATCTGTCGGAGGGTGAAGATATGATCAATACACCCTCTTCCTGGTCTAAAGCCTGCCTGGCTCTCTCGTGTTTGTGCTTCCCGAGCACCACTCAGTCTACGCATGATTATTGAGCCTAAGACTTTAGATACTATATTAGTCAAGCTAATCCCTCTGTGATTATCACAGGAAGACTTGTCTCCCTTCTTGTATATGGGGATAATCAGTGACTTACACCAACCCGATGGGACTTCTTCTGATTCCCAGACGCTGCCTAGTACCTCAGTTAATCCGGACAGTAAGCTGTCTCCACCGTACTTAAATACCTCTGGAGTCATTCCATCAGGTCCCGCTGCTTTGCCTAGTTTCAGATTGGTGACAGCTTTAGTAACCTCAGTTAGGGACGGAGGACCTGTGTCTATATCCCATTCAGGGAGGTGTTGGATGCTCGGAAGGTTGAGCGTGGCTGTGGGCAAATTAAACTGCTCCTCATAATGCTCTTTCCAACGATCCAGTCGTCTATCCTGGGAGCTAATTATAGTGCCATTTTTTTCCGAGATTGTCTCACTGATGATTTGTCTTCTCCCACCCGTTTCCCTGATGAGTCTAAAGAGTTGCCTGGTGTTGCCTATCCTCGAAGCTTTCTCCATCTCTTTGGCTTTTGTCGCCCACCACTGTTCACGGTCCTTGCGGAGACTTTTCGTAAGTTTCCTCTTGTGCAGCTTTCGCTCCTCATTGAATTCGGAGCTCGCCGGAATAAGTCTTCTAGCATCTATCAGTTCGGATGAGGCGGTGGAGATCCAGTGGTTTTTACTCACCTTTGGGTTTACCTTATTCACAGCTTTTACAGCTGTATCTATGGCTGCCTGGATATTTTTCCAAGCTTCTTCAGGGTGAGCACAGCTGTCGAACACAGATATGTGTTTAGCTAGTTCTTCCTCAAATACGGATTTAGTTTCCTGATCGAGCTGGGGACGTGATGGTTTTACCGCCAGCTGTTTCCTACGTCCGTTCAGTCGTAAGCACACCCGAGCGCGGACCAGTGCATGGTCGGTATCTACGCACGTGTTCCAGAAGGAGCGACAATCTCCTACCGACCCACGCCAACGATAGCTTATTGCTATGTGGTCTATTTGTGTCCAGCGTTGGTTTGATGAAGGGGGTCTCCAAGTCAAACAGTGTCTCTCCTTGTGTTTGAAGTTAGTGCTTACAAGAAACAAATGATTATCAGAGCAGAACTGTAGGAGACGGTCACCGTTGTCGGTTCGCTGGCACGGAACTCCATAGGTGCCACCGACATCCTTCTCAGATTGACACAATTTCCCTACTTGAGCGTTAAAGTCACCAGCTAGAACGACTATGTCTGAGCGTTTAGCCTTTCGCACCAAACTAGACAGCTTTTGGTAGAACTCATCCTTCGTTTCATCTGAACTGCAGTCAGTGGGGGCGTAGGCGGAGATTACGAAAAGGCATCGGCGAGTAGTGCAGTCCTTCCTCCTTCTTACTGATCCGTTCAGGCGGACAGCACACATTCGGCTATCTACCGGGATCCAGTCAAGCAATGTCTTTTCTGCCCTAGTACTCAAAGCTATCCCTACGCCAGCTAATCCTCGTGAACTAGCTGTGGCATCTCCTGACACCCTCAAGGTGAATTTTGCAGATTCAACCTGTTGGCCAGGTGGGGTTAGGTGAATAACCACACTTGGGTCTTGTATGCGTGTTTCTGAAACACAGCATACATCAATGGCTCGTGATGCCAGGGTCTTGGCTAGTGATGCTTGTTGTCCTATTTGGCAAAGTGTCCTAACATTAAGAGCTCCTATATGAAATTGGTGGCGCGGCTTTAAGAGGCTGTCGGTGGTGGTTTTTTGGCTTCCATCGTTTTTAGTGGACGCAGAGTGGAGAGCTATCAAGTCGAGGAGTTGCATCAGTGGAAGGAAGGCAAGATGATAGAGATGAAGATGAAGACAAAGATGAGTGAGTAATAGAGAGGTTTCGTGTGCATTTCGGATTGTGAGGGCGATTGTTACTTCCCGGCTGCCCACACCGTGGAAGTTGGTTGCGTGACCGCAGAGCCCAGGGGACAACTGCTTGAGGCCGGTCACACGCGGCCTGTTTTTGTTTGGTGTGTCTCAGTAGCATATTTATCACTCCTGCCCTGTGACACGGCAGCAGGAAGCGCGGTCGTTGTTAATCCGGGCCACGGCCGATCCGGCATGAAATTTTGTGATTTTGTATTGGACATGATGTTGGATTGGGTAGCTGCTTTTTGTTTAACCGCTATCCAAACAACCTGCCTGGCATGGTAGACCTCAAGAGACATAAGTCTCAGCCAGTATAGCTTGAATAGATCATTGCGGTGTTCAAGCCCGACCACCACGTCAAGGTAGCAGCTTTCGGTGAAGTGAACCTTGCACAGGGTCTCGAAAGAAAATTTAGGTTTTATTTGTTATATGTTGACTTAATTCTATTGTGTCATATTTCGTATGAATCTTTTTGTGGAGAAGGTACTATGAATCTGATCTTTAAGTCTAGGCAGTGATGTAATGCAATACTAACAACTGTAACTCATTTGGTGAAAGACATTATCAAGCCTAATACACGAACTCGATTGCATAAATTAGTGAGGAGAATTAAAGTTTCGCTGCTGTTAATAAGTCATATTACCACTTAACAAAAAGTAACAAGGATTAAATTAAGCTTTTAATCAACAAAATGTATTTTCTAACCTCATGTTTTAATACTTTTTCGTCAACACGAGGAGATGAAATAGACATTCCAACTGTCCGTAGCATGTTCCAAAAAGTGTTAGGCTTCTCAGTGGATGTTAGCTGTAATGAGAATGAAAAATACTTTATGAGGAATAAGAAATGTGAAATTGCAAAGTTATCAAGTAACAACTATAAAGGACGTAGTCTACAATGTAAAACGAATAAAATGATGTCAACTGTTATGTGAGTGTGAGTACTTTACTACTGGAAGCTAATAGTACAAAGAAATTTTGTAGCCGGTAGCAATACACGATGACTGATACTCTACAAGCACCAGGCAGAGCGCCAAACTAATTATTGGTACAATTGGGTACCGGCCCAATTTATTATATTCCATATCGCCATATCAAGTCGAAAATAAAAGGGGAGATAATAGAGAGGTTATTTTATACAGTAGTATTAGACAAATCAGACTATTTGGACAAGGTGAATACTCACATACAAACAGGACCATATGAGGAAATTAATAAATCAATAGACACAGTTATGAATAAAGTTAAGAAATCCACAGCGGATCTTATACGCCGAATGAAGCCGTTTCTAGGTGAGTCTAAGTGGTTTAATTTAATGGCCAAAACTAATAACCTCAGTAGGATGTATGGTGTTGTTAAAGTTCATGAGTCAGGATATCCTATTAGACTTATAGTTGATCTTAGAAATTCACCTACTTATGAATTATCTAAATATTTAGCCATGGTATTAAATCCCCTTAAAAGCCACTCAAAATCTAGACTAACTAATTCTTATGAACTAAAACATAGATTAGATAATGTAAAACTAGATAATGAAGAGAAAATGGTTAGCTTTGACATTGGTAGTTTATATACACGTATACCAATAAATATGGCTATAGAGGAAGTCAGAAACGAACTCATTTCTGATCAAGAACTCGAACTTAGGACGAAAGCGCCACTTGAGGTCATAATGCTGGGAGTGCAGCTGTTTCTGACTTCCATAGTAATTAAATTCCAAAGGAAAATACACAAACAAACTGAGGGAGTTGACATGGGATCACCAATATCCCCGGTTGTAGCAGATATATTCATGGATAGGTGAGAAAACTTAACGACTGAAACCTTCACCCTCACCCCAAAAGTATGGTGGAGGTATGTAGATGACACATTCACTGTACTTAGAACCCAAGATATAGATAGATTTTTCGAACACTTTAACTCAAAGGTGGAGGCAATTCAATTTACTTATGAATTGGAAAATCAGGAAGGGGAGCTTCCAGTTAGATTGCAACGTAGAAAGGAAAGAAGATGGGAAGTTAAACACTAGTGTGTTTACAGGAAACCCACACATTCAAACAGATATTTGGACTTCCGATCATCCCATCCTATGTCAGTAGAAAATAGGATTGGTGAAATGTTTAAGTGACAGAGCACAAAAACTAAGTAGTACCAAGAAAAATCTAAGACAGGAAGTGATACATATAAGAGAAGCCTTGAAACCTAATAATTACCCTGATAAATAATCAGGAAGTACGTAGGGAAATGTAAAATTAAAATAAATAATGATACTAGTGATAGTGATAATAATAATATTAATGACGACATGCATGTCAAACATGCGCAGGATAATGACAACATCAACAATAGGGAATATAAATCGTCAGTAGTCCTTCCACACACAGAAGGAACTTCGGAAACCTCACGCAGAATTCTTAACAAAGCAGGAACAAAAGTGGCATTCAAACCCACAAACTCAATTAGAAACAACTTTTGTCGGTTAAAGGATCCTGTTTGTCTGTCTGGATTCAACATAGAGCTTGGCACCGAAGTGGATCCTGTGGAGTCTTTAATAGAAAATAATTTAGTTTATCTAATACCCTGCCTGTGATGACTGTCGGGTTAAATACATAGGTCAAAGTAGTAGGACAGGAGCAGTCAATCAGACTAGCTGGGCATAAAAACCTAGCAGCGAAATCTACATTGGTTGACCCGAATAAGACAAGGAATCTAGCGAATAGTTCAGCTATAGCACTACATGGAGTTGCACAACCACACAACAGGATGGGATAGGATGACAGTTGACTTAGTTATTATAACATCTACTCTAATGAAATGTTGTCTGGATGAAAGTTGGAACCAGTTCTACTATTACAACTTGCCTGCGGCAGATATCCCAGTAAAGATCAATTTCACCACAAATAACATTTCCTAGGAACTGACCACTTAAAAAGGCAAATCTGTACGAAATATGTCTGATTTAGGCATTACAAAATTAACTAGTATCAGGAGAAAAACATTAACAGAGAAAGGTTACATCGAATGTAAGATACGATGACGTTGGGTCACATTCTATAGCTTAGTGCCTACATACGGGATAAGTTTTAGGGTATTTACCATTTATTTGATGCAATAAACTTGGAGTTTAGAAGTGCCATACTGGATACAAATGTTGCTTAACATATTAACCTAGGTACTCTTAAGACAATAAGAGAGTGGTAAAACACGATGCAGTTTGCCACCTGGAAAAGAAACCAACTACAACAAAAGCCTTACCTTCATGCGAGCTTCAAACTGCAGTTGAGCTAATCTGCGTCGCTTGACCAGGATCATATCCACAGTTTGCAACAGTCGTTTTTCAGCCGTACGTATTTCAGAGTTAGAAACTGAGAGAGCGAAGTAAGTCATGCAAGAATATGGATAGCTGACAGCACCAAAGCCAGACAACAAGGCCATTATAGTAACTCCGATTACACCAATCCTACTAATACACTGCTCCAGAAAGACCATTCCATGTTTGCTACTTAGAATAGGGAAAGACGTTCCTACTTTCCAGAAGACGTACAAATAAGCGGTCGTCAAAATAAATGAGAAACACAAACGGAAGGTGTTTGTGGGTGGGATGAAACGTAAGCTCTTGCTGACATAGAATGATATGTAAAAAGGAATAACAATTATAACATCTAGCAGTATTGCGATAAGAATAAATTGCCAATGTATACGCCTGGACGAGGCTTCCAGAACATCAAGTATTTCAAAAATTACAAGTTCAAAAACTGTGCAAGAAAATGAGAAGGTAAGAGAAAAAATTGATGAAACGACAGTATCTTTAACTTCATAATCACGAAACAGCTGACGCAGAAAGAAAATCCATCCTCCAATGAAGAAAGCGGCTTGCGAAAATAGTAACGCGCATGAGTCCAGGAAAAGGCTCATAATGTGCGCGTAACCTTGAAAAACTAAAACACAAATAAAGACATATTTACAATCAAGATTTGCAAAACAATTCCATGTTTTTCTCTTAATTTAAAATATGGAAAAATTTTGCGGCCACTTTTTACAGCGCGCGATTTGATGTATGTGTATACTATGCCGAATGATCGGAAATGGATAATGTAATAAATGAAGATAATGAGAGTCTAGTGGATACTGCGGAAGATAATTCGTTGTGCGATAGATATGGCTTCCGTGGTGGTCAGCAATACACGCGGCCGGAAGAGTATGTTATATCTTGTATGAACAATGCAAATTTTAATGCTTTTTAATTGATGAGGTAATGTAACATTTTTTCCACAAAATAGGGTGAAACCTTCTGATGCTTGAGAACTTAATACATTATAGTGATAAGCGTGAGATTACTGCTGCACTTTGCCTTTTTAACCTATGATACGTGTTTGTAGTCATGCCTAATAACGTATGTAAGTAGCAGTTTAGTGGCCCAAGTCCAACAATCCAAACCAAATAAGAGAACACATTTCTAGCTTAGACCCCAGATGAAATATTCAGATTTTTTGTTAAGTATAGTAGTCTTTGAGCATATATTGGTCCTTTTCCAATATGCTCCTGTGATTTTATGATCCCCTCCTGACCTATTCTATTGAGGTTGCAGACAGCAATTCTTATGGAAGTCAGTTTCAAGAGTTGAAAAAACAAGTGCTGCTTAGCGATATGGTCCCTGGTCATTTTAACTCCTGCCGTTTCCTCTGAAATGTCCAGACCTGATGGTAATGTTGACGTTATGCGTAGTGTTGGGCAAAGAGGGAAAATCAATCGACGAGGCTATAAAGTTACATAGATTGAGATGTCTAGGTCACATGCTGCACAGGGCTAACCATCGTCTGCCCCGACGGGCATTACTAGCTGATACAGGTGCAGGTTGGAAGAGTAAGTGGTGGCCAAACAAAAACATGGCCTCATCAATCCATGAAATCCTTGACAGTTAAACTGAGTCAGGTAGGGTAGGAGATGCAGACTTTCGGGTTGGGGCCCTCGGGACTGACTCTAGGAATCAATGGCTGGAGACAATAGGTGACATGGCTCAAAATCGTTGTCAATGGCCAGCGCAGATGTATTCAGTCTCTGTAATCTTTCATATTTCTTTCTACCATTACCCATTCTGTTTCGCTCTTATACCTGTCAAACTCTATTGATTCTCTTCAGTCATCTTTTTGTCTACCTTGTGTGTGGTATTTGGAACGTGGCAACTCGAACTGGTGCACTTCGGTTCCAAGTTCTATGTTGAATCCAGACAGATAGAGACAGACCTGATGGTAGGGAAAAGGAAAGATAGCCCGGATCCATAGTCACTTTTTAGAATTCAAAACATTGTAATGAGATCTCTGACTACGACAACAGCAATAATTAGAGATTCAAAATGTTAGTTCTTTCCTTGTATGACAAGTTAGTTATAACAGGAATCATACGTGTGACTTTACTTCGAAACCTTTCTAGAATGTAAGGGGAACATTAGCAATTCGCCCTTCACTCCCATTACTTTTGAATTTCATAGGTAGTCTTTTTTGAGGTACTTTATCCAAAGCTAATGTTGAAATCTATGAGGACGTCGTTGGGTTTCTTTCTGTCCCTGGATTTGACCCAGCTTTCCTTTACCGTAAGCTTTTTCAGATGTAGAGGTCTTCCTAGCGGTCATGTTGTATTCTGGACAACAAGTTATTTTTTCCGGTTATATCATGATAGCTTTCTTATTTTTCCCACAACTGATTACCCTGTATTTTGAAGTACAGTGTGTAGACCTCTCTTGTGGATGGGCGTCACCATGGCTTCTCTGCAATCGCGCGGCGGCACTCAATTTGACAAAGTTGTAGTAGATCGGTCTACGATGAGAGCTTCCAGCTCCTTGAGAAGCCCTGGGTGAAGGTCCTCTGGCTTTATCGATTTCTTAGTGTATAGCATAGTTTGAGGACTCTGGAGAAGTAGTCTGCAATGCTTTCATCTTTCCCTGGTTCTTATCGATTGTGTCGGTATCATTATTCACGTTTTGGATTCTGTTTGATGTCTTATTTCTGAAGTTCATGTACGAAAATCTTATCTTGGGCTTTGCCACTGCGTTTTGTGCTAAATGTATTTCTAACTTCAACAGTTATTGATGAATTCCTGCCATAGCTTTATTTATACCTGCAGTTTACACCTTTCCGGCCTCTGACATCCTAAGCGTGCTAAACACGTGCCAGTATTCGTGCTTATACCTAATTCGACAAGTATGTGTGTGCGAATGAGAACAATCCTATGAAGATTAGTTAAATGTTTAGGACACAAAAAGTGTTAAGGAATAGAAGTTCTTTCATCATTATGAACGACTTCAAGTCATGTCAAAATTCCCTTCCTTGTATAACTCATACACTTGTTTGTGACGATACTAATAAGTCAAACGTAGTCACTCATTTAAAGTCAAATATTAAATTGTACTTTCGAAGCTGATTAAATCAGTTCTCTAAGTTGTATTCCTTAGGTTTCTTTTTGAGTTTCTTTGATATCAAGTATTAGAATATCTAATTTCACTGTTTCTCCTCGAAGTGATGGTTATGTTCTAACTGATGTTTCTACGTCACAGTGACAGTCTTTTGGAAGAAGTACCGGTTTTCAACCATTAGGCCTAGCCAACTAGTACTCACAATAGGTATGGCTTCTTACCTAATGTATGAACCTTTTAGGTTAAGTCATTATTTTATTTTTATAGTTGAATTCGACTTGCCATTTCTAACGTATTTCGTTAATTAAGTATGAAACTGCAGCTGAAGGCTTCACTTTGAAGTCATAAGATTCTATACATAATTTGGTGAAACTTAAGAACGCCCACAATGTTGTCACCTAATTAAGGCAGAGGCCTTTCGAATTAATAATGGTTAAATGATATCTGTAATCCCTCTGTACTAAAATTCGTTGCCAGAGTAACGTAGAAACCCATTGAGTGAGCAAGGACCCTTCGACAAAGTATGCGTCAGCACAACACGGTACGATGGACAGTGGGTAGCTATCGTAAGTTACTAGTGTTGTACAGGTATGAAACATGGCTTTTAAAATTGTAGTGCGGTTATTATGGTATCGAATGGCTACTACTTTCCTAACATCACTAGAATCACTTTTACAGCGATGTATATGGTGTACAAAATTGGGGATGTAAATCGTCAATCACTAAGATGTCGGGTATACATGTTGTCAATGTCCAGTTTCACCAAACTAGCGATGCCGGTTGAGGTATTGTTTTCATTTATTGGAGATTTTCAGGGTGATCAGACCAAAGTATAACACCGCCATATATTTGCTTGGACAAATGTCTGTTTTCAGAATGCAGTTTTCTTTTGGGGATAACATGGCTCAAAACCATTCATGCTTTGGCATTTTCCGAATTCTTAACACTGACTGTCTGTCTGTCTGGATTCAACATAGAACTAGACACCGAAGTGCAGCAGTTCGAGTTGCCACGTTCCAATTGGCACACAAGGTAGACAAGAAGATGAGTGAAGAGAATCAATAGAGTTTGACAAATATAAGAGTGAAACAGAGTGGGTAATTGTAGAAAGGAATATGAAAGATTACAGAGACTGAATACATCTGCGCGCCATTGACAACGATTTTGAGCCATGTCACCTACTGTCTCCAGCCATTGATTCCTAGAGTCCCGAGGGCCCCAACCCGGAAGTCTGCATCTCCCTACCTGACTCAGTTTAACTGTCAAGGATTTCATGGATTGATGAGGCCATGTTTTTGTTTGGCCACCACTGGCTCTTTTCCAACCTGAACCTATATCAGCTAGCAAAGCCCGTCGGGGGAGGTGATGGTTAGGCATGCGCAGCACGTGACCTAGCCATCTTAGTCTATGTAACTTTATAGCCTCGTCGATTGATTTTCCCTCTTTGCCCAACACTCTACGCCTAACGTCAACATTACTTACCTTGTGAAACCACCTAACGTGAGACAGAGATCGCAGACATCTATGATCGAAAGCAGTCAACCTTTTCATGTCTTCAACGCGTATTGGCCATGTTTCAGAGCCATAGAGAAGGACGGAGCGAACTGATGAGCAGTACACACGTCCCTTGGTTGATAACCGGATGTCACGCCTACGCCAGAGATGGTGTAAGTCAGCGAAAGCAGCTCGAGCTTTTCGGATCCGTGCTGAGATTTCATCGCCAATCAGTCCGTTGGTGCTAATACAACTTCCCAAGTAGGTGAAGTGGTCAACATGTTCTATCACTTCACTCCCTATCACTAAGTTAGGGGTTGACGTGGTCCAGTCCTGTAGCAGCATCTTACATTTTACAGGGGCGAATCGCATGCCAAACATACGAAGATTGCTGCTCAAGGTGTTCAGAAGACTGCATTTTTTCAGCATCCTCCCCTAACAGGACTATGTCATCTGCATATTCTAAGTCCATTAGATTATTCCCTGGTAACAAGTCGATTCCTAAGTCACTACGTTCAGTTAAGGATACTTCCATTAGCATATCTATGACGAAGTTAAACAGAAATGGGGAAAGTGGACATCCCTGTCGGACACCACTGGTTGTTACCAATTCAGATGACAATTCCCCATAAGCCCTTACACGACTACGTGAGTTTGAATAGAGTGCCTTGATTAGTGCAATGTATTTTCTTGGCACTCCCTTCATAGTCAGACATTGCCATAGTACCTTTCGATCCACGGAGTCGAAGGCCGCCTTCAAGTCAAGAAATATGCAATTGTTGGACGCCGAAAAGTGTGTCTATGTTCTAGAATCTGTCGAAGAGTGAAGATATGATCTATGCACCCTCTACCTGGTCTAAAGCCTGCTTGATTTTCCCTTGTCTGTTCCTCCGAGTTCTGCTTAGTCTATGCATGATACTGAGCCTAGGATTTTAGAACACTGACTAACCTTCATCTAATTGTCCTCTCTTTCACATACATTTATTTATAGCAGTATCATTCTATTTTTTTTGTGTCTACTGTTTCAAATTAAATGCAAACTTATTTAGTGCATTTTTGTGTAGAGTTCTACGTTGGTTTGTCTGTTTGTTTGCCTTTGTGGTGCATGTCTTTATTGATTAAAAGTTTGTGTGGAACCTTATGTTGGATTAAATTCACTTTGGTTTGTTTGCTGTAATCCGGGCAAACAGTCTGTTGTAATTATAATCTCTTTGTCAATTAAAATTTTAGATTGTATGGGTTTTTAAATAATAATTGTAGTTTCTCTACAGGTTTGTTGTCTTCGATCGTTAAAAGTGTACTTCGGCTATGCATTTTTTTATATTTTGCATATTTAGAGAAGATCGTGTTCCTCTGGAAGTTTTACGTTCACGTGAACTGAAATGGCGTAAAATGTGCTCTAATTGGAGTTTGTGGTATTTTAAATATCATCAAAAATTGCGTGATCGATGTCGTAAAGGCATTCCCGATTCATTTCGTTGTGAAGCTTGGCAACGACTCTGTGCAAGTCCTATGGTACTTGTTCAGCGGCAACGGATAACATGTAATGACCAAATGGAAGCACAAACAACACCAGCCTCGATAGGCAGTAATCAAAACAATAATCATAATAGTAAACACAAATTTCCAAAGAGTCGTGTCGGCACATTATCAAATCAAACAAATTATAAAAGTCTCCAAACTATTATCACTTCACCAAGTTTCCATACTAGTCAAGGGAAAGAAGACGATAGGTAAGTGTTAAGCTTAAATAGTCGTTATTTATTATTTTGTATGTGATAATATGTTCTGGAAGTATTTAAAATACCAAAAAAATCAGAGAGTACAGGACAGCTGTTTCGTTCTGGTTCGGGACTCTTCTGCAGTACGCACCGATGACCTCACCGCCAAGGACCTAACCCAGGATTTTCAGGTCATGAGGCGGATTAGCAGGAGTTAGAATTCACGAATCATTGGATTTCGTCCCAGTAGCTGAATGGTCAACACGGTCGCCTTGTAATCTGTACGTTCTGGGTTCGATCCCTAGTGGTGAGGTCATGGGTAGTGCATGCTGTTGAAGAGCCCAAAACTAGGAGAAAACAGCTGTTTAGTACCCGCGACTGCTGGTTTTTGATGGTTCTTTAACTGATATTAGTCCGTGATTAAATTTACTGCCATAATTGTTGGGATCTTTGGAACAATGTCTTTTTTGCTTTGTGTGTATGTATATGTGTACCTGTTGGTATTCTATTAGTATGCAATGCAGTAATTTTCATTTCTAATATTAGGCATTCATCTAACATTAATTCAATTTTGACCTTTACATTAGCACTACTATAAATAATGTCTTCGTTGTCCCCTTGGAATGCAGTTGAGAAACCAATAATCAGTAGTAATAGTAGTATTAGCATAGACATTAATAACCCCGATAATATTAGTAATTATAATTGATGATAATAATAATAGTGATCACGGGTAACTTATGCGTGTTTTTGATGTGTATTCACTTCATTTGTATTCACAACCGTACCGCATAATTATGGTATATCATATATTATTATATTATTTAAAACTTATGATTAAATTTGAAAGGTTACTTCGGGACATTATTCAAACTGTGTAATAATCCATTATCTTTCTATGCAAAGCAAGTCGCATTGAATAATGTATCTTTTACAGTGCAATCATTGTACTGCTTTGGTGTTCCTTACTTGGCTGCTATATGAGTATTATTATTTATTGTTCCCTTGGGTTCCTAGTGGAACATAGGGCTTCAACTGCAAGTCTCCACTTGCTTCTGTCTTCCTTCTTCTGTACTTTCCATCTGCACCCATCTTAGTCCATACTGTTTCAACTCTTCTTCACACGATCTCCTCAATGTCACCCACCCTTGCACTGACGTCCCACTCGCCGCTTCCCTTTCGGCCTGGTTCCACTCGAGCAATGGCCTGACGCGCGCACGATTTCACCCAGCAGCCTCCTCTGCGAGTTTCCAATCCATCTCCACTTTCTCCTGCGTATTTAATTGTTGGGCGATTGGTTCTTGTTTTGTTTGTCTCCATAGTTTCTTGTTGGTGATTCTTCCCGACCCGGCCATCTGATCTTCAGTATAGATCCAGCGAAGACAGTTATTGATAATGGTCTGGTCTGCAACAGGCTGTTGGAAATATTCTTTGTGACCCGCCCGCCAAGTTTCTGATCCGTATAGAAGAACTGACTGACTTGACGTTTGTATTAAAAATCCGACCGAATTTTGTTGTTGATGCTGAGTGATGAAGATTTCCAGATTGGTTTCAGGTTGATGAATGTGTTTCTCGCCTTCCTGATTATCTCTCGATTTGATATCCTCGTCCGTTCCGACTGTCTGTACTTGAGACAATGCCCAATGCTAGATAAGTGAGTGAATGAAATAACCTCTTTCAAATCCCTCCCGTTGATAGTATATGAGTATCATACTTGGTTATTATTCCCTTGGATTTCAAGTGGAATATTGGGCTTCAGCAGCACATCTGCATTTCACCCTGTTCTCTGTCATCATTTTTAGCTGGCTCCACGGTTGCCTATAAGCTTTCAATTACTCCTCACATGATTTCGTCCATGTCACCCTCGCATCTCCGCTCAACTCATCGTTTCCCATTCCAGTTCCACTCCACAGCCTGGCGTCTGCTATCACCTATTGGTGTCTCCTCAGCGTATATCCAATCCATCCATATTTGTTGGCCAATACGTTCTTGGTTGGTTCGTTAACAAAGTTCCTTGTTGGCTATCCTCTCTGACTGGCTCGTCATCTGATCTTCAGTCTGGAAAGTCTGCAGTAGCCTATTGGAAACGCTTTTAGTGACACTGGTGTCGATTCTCTTAACCATATAGAAGCAATGACTGACTTGATATTAGTGTTGAGTATCTAAATCTTGTTCCTTATGCTAAGTGCAGCAGATTTCCACAGGGATTTCAGAATAATGAAAGTCTGTCTTGCCTTTACGATCCTGCCTTTGACATCTTCATCCGTGCTGATTGTACCTACTAGTTGACTTGAAATTGGATTGTGATCATAAACAGGATCTTTTGGACTATATGGTAATGGTATTTAGTGTATTATAATTATAGATAAATATAAGTGGTTGAATAACTATCCTATAGAATTCATTAGGAAGATCACTAAAGGCCAAAAACAAAATAATTGTGAAACTAGTAATAATAACATAAATAAGAAAGAATATAAGTCATCCGCAGTTATACCATATAAAGAGGACATCTGAAACCCTGATATCTATGGTTGGCCTGCGAATTTGGGCTACCGATATCCACGCTGAAAATTCCACACTTGTACCAAAAATACGGTGTGGAATCAAGCTGTAACCATAAAATAAAAAAAATATGTAGAGTGTGAAAATATGGCCAATGGGTCCAGGGTCAGAGTCCTGTCCCACTTTTTTCAGTCTATGTAACTGGGTAGTATAATCAACCCTCATAAATTAAGTGTGACTCATAACCTGGAGCTTGAAAAACCTGTTCCAGGAACTGCCTTCAAACAGCAGGGTATAGGGTAACATCTTTGTAGGAAAATTTGCCGTAGAAGAATCTACAACACGAGAATGAGAATTCAGCAGAGATAATAAAAAGAGAAGACGTTCAGCGAAGAGACTCTTTTAGACAGCGAATTCATTCACATTCCATATTAGTTTGTTTATTAGATGTATCACACAGTGAAACAGTATTGTATACTGGATGACGTTTCGAACACAATTTATTGTTCATAATCATATCACAATTGACAACTGATATGATTCTGTCTGGATTCAACATAGAACTTGGCACCGAAGTGCAGCAGTTCGAGTTGCCACGTTCCAAATAGCACACAGAGACTGATATGATTATGAACAATAAATTGTGTTCGAAACCTTGTCATCCAGTAAATAATACTGTTTCATTCACTGTGTGATACATCTAATAAGCAAACTAATATGGAATTACTTACTACCACAATGCCCAAGTTTTACACTTAAATTCGTTCACATAGCTGTACAATCGCATTTATATATGATTATTTGTGTGTGTGTACATAAGGTCTGTCAATTTTAGATAATTAATTAGGTAATACAAGAATGATCTAATATACAAACAAGGTTAATTGGACAGCAACTAAAGTAAGATTGTGTTAGTAAGTTAGATGACGTAATATAATTGATATAAGAATAAAACTTGTGCACTGTGGTAGAGTGTAATTCCATTATGGGTAAATTTTGTTTTGATAAAGTCTCACAGTGTTATACAGTAATGTTTACTGATGACGTTTCGAGCACAATTTATTGCTCATAATCATATCAAGGTAATCACACGACTTCCTAAATTCATTTATATAGTTCCATTGTTTTTCTCTTGATTTTCACTTGATTTGATTGGTAATAGTATTTTCCATATTTCAGGTATGAGTGACGAGTCATTCCTATTGCATGTGTTGGGTGTAGACTCGATGAACAAGGATTCAGTAATCAACCTCTCTCTCCACCTACCTAGATTACTTTTTAGAATTTTAACCCTCTCCCACCCTATTGTGTGGTTGTGTGTTAATGCATGCATTGCAATTGGTGAGCTTTTTTCTAAATTACTCATCTTTTCAGGGTCAACCATTCTTACCTTAGCTAAATTCGTATGTTCCGACAATCTGACTACCCCTGACCTGCTGGTTTGACCTATGTAGTTGAACTCACAGTCATTGCAGGGTATTTTGTAAATTATATTATTTTGTCTAATTGGGTCAACTGGGTCCTTTAACCTACAGAGCTTGTCCCTGAGTGAGTTTGTAGGTTTAAATGCCACCCTGATTCCTATTTTATTCAGAATCCTACGTAGGGTTTCAGATGTCCCCTCTTTATATGGTATAACTGTGGATGACTTATATTCTTTCTTATTTATGTTATTATTACTAGTTTCACAATTATTTTTATTTTGTTTTTGGCCTTTAGTGATCTTCCTAATGAATTTTATAGGATAGTTATTCAACACCAACGCTTCTTCTATCTGTTTCAATTCATCATTTAGATCTTTTTTGTGCTACTTAGTGCCACTGCTCGGTTTGTTAAACATTTAACTAAGCCTGCCTTAACAGTTAAAGGATGAGACGAATTAAAGTCTAAATATCTATTGGAATGCGTTGGTTTTCTATAAACACTAGTGTGTAGTTTGCCTTCTTCTATTCTTTTTATCTTACAATCTAACATAGCTAATTCTCCTTGCTCATTTTCTGATTCAAATGTGAATTTTATTCCCTCAACTTGTGAGTTTATGTGTGTCAAGAAGCTAGAGATGTGTTCTGTTTTTAACACTGTGAAAGTGTCATCCACATATCTCCACCATATTTTCGGAGTAGGGTTAAATGTATTGAGGGCACTATTTTCCCAGCTGTCCATAAATATGTCTGCTACGATAGGGGATATTGGTGATCCCATTGCTACACCTTCTGTTTGTCTATATATTTTGCCTTGGAACTTAAAGATAGTAGATGTGAGGCATAACTGAATCCCTAAAATAATTTCTTCAATGGACAGCTTTGTCCTATGACTGAGTTCCGGATCCGCAGTTAATTCTTTTTTAACTGCTTCTAAGGCCATATAATATAATTGACTAAAATGTTTCAACTTAGGTCAGGGTAGCAACAGAGGTAATTACAGGTAGAGAGAGACTAAGTAGAAGTGGGGTAGATAATAATGCCATTTAAATTAGAAATGAAATTGAGCAAATAAGTTGGATGCCGTAACATAAATGACTAGAAATTGAGCGTTGTTCAAGTCAGTAACAGTGGTAATGAGGTGTAGAAATTAAATCGGGTAGGGGTAGAGAACAAGAAAGTTGAAAATGCAAAATATTACAATTGAGAAGACAAAATAATACTAATGAAGAGACAGAAAAGAAAAAAATTAGGTAGAATTTACCTGTCGCGTAATAAGATAGATTAAGTCTATTGAATAAACTTCTTCTATATGCAGAGTTCAGGGCTTAGCAAGTAAATCGCCATTGCTTCTGCAGTTTAAAGAAGTCTGATTCGTACACCTTTAGGAAGACTACTTCTCACTCTGTAGACTACTTTGAAGTTTATTTGGGGTGCAGCTTGCTGTCCGGATTCTATCAGATGTTCTAAGATGGAGCTGCGGGGGCATCGTTTTTCTCCTTTGTAAAACCATGTTGGTAAGTGTTCGGTGATACACTTGGAAAGCGAACGTTGGGTACGGTCGACATTCCTGGCTCCACACGAGCAGGTGAATTGATAAATACACATTGATTAGGCCAGCAGTGGTAGCTTATCCTTCACGTTCACATGAATCATAGGTTTTGTGGAAAAACTTAGTCGTAGTTCAGCCGCGAAGAAGGTCTTCTTGAGTGAGCGTGACAGTCGATTTTTTAGTATTTCCGCAGATATATCTCCATTGAATTGAAGGTTCATGGGCGGCTTTTGGGGTCTAGGATTCATAAAAAAATAATAAAAAGAGCAGAGCATCCCTAATACAACAGATAAATGGAATCTATATGTAGGGCTTGTCATTTTGCTAATTTTCGCTGTAATTCACCAATAAAAAAAACACAACAGATCTTCCCTTTGCAGTCGTGTTTTTTCCTCAGTATCAGAATTTTTACAACAATATTGGTTTTTATGTTTTTAATAAACTTTTTTCCAATATTGTGTATATGTGTAGCTGAAATTGCATTCTAATTTTAAACAGATCTACTGCTCAGCTCTTATTTACCTCTCTTCACAGTAAGTATTGATGATTTGTATATAGGCTTTCATATAGTATACATATTGTTTTGTGAGTAGTGTAAGTAAGATGATTATACCAATAAGATCCTATAATTTGAAGTACATCATTAATTGTGGACACATAAACATAAAGAGGAACTAGAAAAATTCTTGTGTATACCCATTCCAAATGAAATTAACTTCATCCAAATTAATTTCTTAGCTTATACTCATTTTATGACATTTTTAAGGGTACCTGAATATTCCTGAGTAGTTTAACAGGAAATAAATATAGCTACCTCTGTGATCTAAAAATATCCCATTGCTCTTGAATCTTCAAGTCCAGAGTTATCCAAATGATGATTCTACTAAATGAAATAATTATTCGTATCAGTAGTGTTCTCGGAATTTTCGAAGCATAAATTAGCAAAGACGCATTGGGCATACAATGCATAGCGAGTGATGGTCAAGAAAGGAAAGCTTTGTACGCTTATGGGAATGTGTTGGGGATTATTACTTCCCACCTGCTCACACCATGGAAGCTGATTTATTTTTCGGATTAAGAAGGAGCATTAGTGGTGCGTGATCTCAGAGCTCAAAGTACAACTGTTTGACGCTGGCCACACACGACCTATTTGAGCTGGTTTTTGGGGTTGTGTCCGTATTAAAATGTTACCGCCAGCTACCGATCTCTGCAATGTAAGTCGGGATTTGCGGTTTTCGGGGTTGACCTTTTCTGACCCCCCAAATGACCCAGAACAGAGCGGCAGCATGACTGACTGGTATGCTGATCATCTGAGGGAAACACCTTATTGCTGTTACATCGCTATTCGTCAGCATTACGACTTTGTTCACAGACCTGAAACATGGTATGAACAACTTAAACTATGACGGTAACTGCTTTTAATGTAATGGTTATCGAAACGACATTTCTGGCATGGCAGTGTAACGGGAGAAGATAAGGGACTTGGTAACGGACGTTTATTAAGGAAAAACACGTGATTTTTGTACATTCTTAGACACATTACAACTCGGCTAGGTTAAAGGACAATAAATTGTTCTGATTAGTCGGCGACTGGGCCAAGGTTAAGCAAGTTGTCCAATGAGATTTTTCATGTCCACAACGTGAACTAAATCCAGATTTCAGGAAACAACACTCCTACTTCTCTAGTCGTTGACTTAAAATGTCTCTTTCGATTTTGGCCGCTTTCTATCAATCTACATCATGCCACACTAGGACTTACGGGGACGTTTGTTCCATTCAGTGTAGCTTGTTGGATCATCACGATATGCAAACAAGATCACCACGTCAAGGTAGCAGCTACCGGTAGGGATACCATACATGCCTTGTCTTATAAAGTACCGTTTTCCAGCAGACCAGTTATGATTGCTCAAGCGAAAGACAAGCTGCCTAACTGTGCCACTTCTGTGTGTATCTACAAATTTAGCTTCTCCTACGGAGAAAGCTGGCTATATGGGATGGACAACTAGACAGCTCACCAAACGCACCACTACTGCGCACCCTTCCTTCATGGTTCGGAAAAGACCAAATCAAATCTATAAGAAGTTCCATTTTGACTCATTTGATTGATAGCGATCACCAGACAGGTGGACCGAAGAGGAGGTGAGGTGCCTTCAAAGTTATCTGTTGCATTCCAACCTTCGAGCCTTTCGAACGGAATTCGAACTCGCCTTTTACACACATAGCCGAAACCATGAGAATTCGATAGAATATAATCCTAATCTTTGCATACAAAAGGAGGCTGTTCTACATTTGTCTCTCCCTTGATCTAGGTAAATTCTAATTTTAAAAAGAACCTCGCACCCTGTCTTATTTTCCATTTCCTTTGTACTTTTATGATATTTATTTAAACGCTGATTATCTGTCCATTTCACCTTTAGTATTACGTAACTTTTAAGATTTGACCCAATTATTTATTTTTGAATTGTCTACATATGCACACGCATATTACTACCTTCGTTATTCCTATCGCCCCCTGCATAAACCTTATCATTATTTTGTTATCATTATAATCATCGTTGTTAATACAGTTTGCAATTTTAAATAGTTCTAGTTAGTGCCATTATTATTATTATTATTGTTGTGAACTTTTCTTATAATACGTATCTAGTCATATTCATATCTCTACCGCTATTAACACTCTTTTTTTCCTTTATATGTTTAAGCCATTCCGGCTTCATTGTAAAATGAATAAAGCCTAAATTCTTGGTTCATTCGTCTTTTCAAGATTCAAGCATCACTCATCGTTCTAAGACTCAATCACCTTCGTAACAATTTATTCATTTTACAATATTCATGGAACGATTTTTCCGACCTGATCGGTTCGACGTAGAACCTAACGCAGTTGGAGCTGCCAAGAAGTGGGATCACTGGTTTGCGACTTTCTCCTACTTCATTGAATCAATGGGATCCGAAAATCCTTCGAAACTACATATTCTCTTCAATCATATTTCTACTTCTGTATACGAATGCATTTCTGAATGCAAAACATACGAAGAAGCTATCGACACTCTCAAGAGTCTCTACATGCAGCCTTGCAACGAAGTGTTTGCTCGACACTTGTTAGCAACGTGTAAACAAGAATCTGGCGAAAATCTGGATCAGTTTGTTCGTCGACTCAAGTCGCTGACTACAGATTGTTCATTCAGGGCAGTTACAGCCGAAGAACATCGTAACGAATCTCTACGTGATTCATTCATCTCAGGTATACAGTCTTCGATGATACGCCAGAGGCTATTAGAACAGCGTACTTTAACTTTTCAAGCGGCATACGATCAAGCACGAGCTCTAGAGATGGCACATCAACAATCGCAGTCATACAACAATCCTGTTACACCTTGCGCGTCCATTTCTTTACATGATGTACCTCATTCATCAGATTCCACACCCTCCGTCAATGAAACAACCATTGCTGCCGTTGAATCCAAATGCTTTTTCTGTGGTAATCGTAGACATCCTCGTTCCAAATGCCCCGCCCGTGATGCAGTTTGCAAAGCTTGTGGCAAGCAAGGACATTTTCAGAAGGTTTGCAGGTCTGCGCCATCTACGAAAAAAGGTCCATCTTCAGTTAACTCTATAATTTCATCTCTCGTTGTGGCTTCAGCACCTCAAAGTCTCACTGATGCTGTTACGCAGCTTACTGTCAATGGGAAATCAATGCAAGCTCTAGTGGATACCGGAAGCAGTGAGAGCTACATCTCTTCCTCAGTTGTTCGTAAGTATAACTGGAAAGTCCATAAGTCTCGAAACAGAATCACAATGGCGAGTACGAATCTTACTAGTCATACTGAAGGACATTGTTTTCTATCCATCTGCTATAAAAACCACACTTATGATCTATTCAAATTTTCCATTCTTCATAATTTATGTGCAGACGTCCTTCTTGGACATGATTTTTTAAAACTTCACAAACACATTGAGATTCCTTTTGGGGGATCAAAGCCGCCTTTTTCTCTCTGTGGTCTACCTTGTGTTCGCGTCGACCTGCCTACCCTGTTTGAAAATCTTTCAAAAGACTGTAAACCGATCGCGATAAAATCCCGGCGTTATTCTCGTGAAGATGAAAGTTTTATTTCCACCGAAGTCAACCGGTTACTGCAAGAAGGTGTTATTGAACCTTCTAATTCTCCTTGGCGAGCTCAAGTTCTTGTTACGTCAAACGAACGCCATAAAAAGAGGATGGTAGTTGATTATAGTCAGACAATCAATCGATTCACTTTTCTGGATGCTTACCCATTACCTAGGATTGACGAAATGATAGAAAAAATCGCACAATATGACATATTCAGCACTCTTGATCTGAAGAATGCTTATCATCAAATTGCCCTAAGGAACGAAGATAAACCATATACTGCTTTCGAGGCTTGTGGGAAACTTTACCAATTTTGCCGAATTCCTTTTGGTGTTACCAATGGCGTAGCTTGTTTTCAACGCATTATCGATGAATTGATCAGTAAAGAACAACTCACAAGCACGTTTGCCTACATTGACAATGTCACTATCTGCGGCAAAACTCAGGAGGAACACGACAAAAATCTAAACAAGTTTATGGTAGCAGCACGCAATTATGGAATAACCCTTAATGATTCCAAAAGTGTGATCTCAAGCAGAAGCATACAATTACTCGGTTATGAAGTTTCAAAGGGGGTTATTAAACCAGATCCCGATCGGCTAAAACCTCTTCGTGATCTAGAACCACCCACAGATATCAAATCTCAACAACGGGCCGTTGGATTATTTGCTTATTATTCACAGTGGATCCCTCGCTTCTCAGATAAAATCCACCCATTGGTAAATAATCGGATTTTCCCTCTTGATATCGAAACTCGAAATGCTTTTGACAAACTGAAAGACGACTTAGAACGTGCAGTCGTTGTGGTAGTTGATCCGAAAGCACCCCTTGTTGTTGAAACAGATGCTTCAGATGTCTCAATTGCAGCTACATTAAACCAGAATGGTAAACCTGTCGCCTTCTTTTCTCGAAGCCTCTCTCGAAGTGAGAAACATCATTCATCGGTTGAGAAAGAAGCCTATGCCGTGGTTGAAGCAATTCGTAAGTGGAAGCATTACCTTCTCGGAAATCACTTCAAACTTGTCACTGATCAACGTTCAGTAGCATTCATGTTTGACAAGATTCATAAAGGCAAAATCAAGAACGATAAAATAATGCGTTGGAGAATTGAGCTATCCCCTTATCAATATGACATCATTTATCGTCCTGGAAGGGATAATCAAGCTGCTGATACATTTTCCCGTAGTTTCTGCGGTTCCTTGCAGTCAGTGTGCGACTTGAAATTTCTCCATGACTCTATGTGCCATCCTGGAGTTGTCCGAATGATGCATTTTGTACGCTCGAGAAACCTTCCATTCTCCCTTGACGAGGTGCGCAATGTAACCAGTAAATGCGTGACATGCTGTGAGTTAAAGCCTCAATTTTACAATCCCTCTAATTTCAAACTCATAAAAGCAACCCAACCTTTTGAAAGGTTAAGCATCGACTTTAAAGGACCTCTACCGTCAGCTAGCCGCAATCACTATCTGCTCACGCTGATCGATGAATATTCTCGATTCCCCTTTGCATTCGCCTGCCCCGACATGTCGTCTCAAACGGTAATGAATTGCCTTTGCCAACTGTTTTCGATTTTCGGTATGCCTTCTTACATACATACCGACAGAGGCGCTGCTTTCATGTCTACCGAATTACGGGCATTTCTTCTGGAGAAAGGCGTAGCAACCAGTCGTACTACCTCATACAATCCTCAAGCCAATGGGCAGGTCGAGCGCCTCAATGGAACACTTTGGCGTGCCATCACTCTAGCATTAAGATCACGGGGCCTACCAACGGCACAATGGGAGTCTGTTCTACTCGACGCCTTGCATTCCATCAGATCTTTGCTCTGTACTGCAACGAACGCCACGCCACACGAACGACTGTTTACCTATAACCGAAGATCGACATCTGGGACAACTCTTCCTACTTGGCTCACTGTACCAGGACCAGTACTTCTCCGGCGGAGTGTTCGTCAGTCCAAATTCGATCCCCTGGTTGAAGAGGTGGAGCTATTGAATTGTAACCCGCAATTCGCTCACGTTCGCTTCGGTAATGGACGTGAAGATACAGTTGCTCTTCATCATCTGGCACCCAAAGGCGAAGATATAGATCAAGTTGAAAATTCAATACCGGAGGGCGACGCAATTCCTGAGCAACAAGTAAATGGGGATGCGACCACTGATCCTAATATTCTTCGTGAAGAAAATACAACTGAAACGAACAACGGGCGTATTCTTTTGGAAAAACAACAACGTGTACGGCCTTACAATTTGCGTACCAGAGAAGCGTGACATAATGGCTCATTCCTTTTCAAGCCGCAGTGAATGTTGTGAACTTTTCTTATAATACGTATCTAGTCATATTCATATCTCTACCGCTATTAACACTCTTTTTTTCCTTTATATGTTTAAGCCATTCCGGCTTCATTGTAAAATGAATAAAGCCTAAATTCTTGGTTCATTCGTCTTTTCAAGATTCAAGCATCACTCATCGTTCTAAGACTCAATCACCTTCGTAACAATTATTATTATTATTATTAGTAGTAGTAGTATTCCGATTGCATATTTTAGAATATGGTTGATTATGCTTCAGTTATTCCTCCGTCGTCTTTTGAGCAAAATTGAAAAAGAAACGTATATATTTCATCAAGGTTTATAGAATGTAATAAGTGCGCATTATAAATTGGCTTTGCTTTCTCTTTAACTGCATGGCAGGTTAATACTGGTGGACTTTAAAGAGACCAGTAGATGACAACATCTCATTTCAAAGCTAACAAAAGTAATAGAATACTTTAAACTCTTTTTTATAAATTAAGGTCAACTAAATTTAATACTCCATGCTTAATTTATGCAGTGTTCTTATAGCACAGATTTCATTTGTTTCATTATTTTTTATGAGTTTTAAAGTTTTTGTTGGTATAATGATATTTTCTATAGTTGGTTTGTAAGGATTAGTTTTGTTTTTACGAGTTGATCACGGATTGATATCAGTTAGAGAACCATTGAAAACCAACCAGGGAGTACTGGACAGCCATCTGTTTCATCCTAGTTTGGGAATCGTTGGTAGTGCACACACACCGCCATCGTTCGAACCCATGACCTCCTAGCTAGCAAGGCAAGCTGGCTCGTATACCATTCAGCCACTGGGACCTGATTCAATGGCTATTCCGTGAATTCTAACTTCTACCAATTCGTGATTTAGCACGACCCCAATCAATATCGTCGGTGGGACATCCTTCCTCACATGTGACATCTGGATGGACCTCACTGGTCACGACATCTCACTAGAACTCCAGGAAACTCCATCCTATAGCAAGTCACTGGCGAGCATCTGATTAATTTTCTGTAGTTAGTTAATAATTATTTTAATGATAACCTGAATAAAGTGTTGCAATTGCATGTGATTGGTGTGTGGAGTGTGGCAATTTAGACTGCTTTACTTCTGTGTAATGTTCTCTCGTGTTCACCCCACGATCACAGGTTTTATGTTATGTTTCAAAGTGTGGTAGATAGTAACTTAAAGGAATATGAGTTTTGCTCTGGTGGTGGATTTCCAGTCCATTTATCTTAGGTTCATGTTGATGAACTGGAACACGTCAGTGGAGTTGTAAGGTGGTGAGGTGAGGTTGCCGGCCTCACGCCCAAGCTTCCTTCTTTTTACCGAGCTTACTACAGCATAAGCTGCGAGCTTTAGGAGCGCGTCGGTCGTAAACCGAACCTGGATCATGTGTGTGTGTGTGTCTGTCTAGTTTCGTGTGCATTTTGGATTGTGTGGGCGATTGTTACTTCCCGGCTGCCCACACCGTGGAAGTTGGTTACGTGACCGCAGAGCTCAGGGGACAACTGCTTGAGGCCGGTCACACGCGGCCTGTTTTTGTTTGTTCTCTTTTGTTTGGTGTGCCTCAGTAGCATACTTATCACTCCTGCCCTGTAACACGGCAGCAGGAAGCGCGGTCGTTGTTAATCCGGGCCCCGACCGATTCGGCATGATATTTTGTGAGTTTGTATGTATCATAGTGTTGCATTGGGCAGCTGCTTTTGGTCTAACCGCTATCCAAACAACTTTTCTGGCATGGTAGGACCTCAAGAGACATAAATCTCAACCAGTATAGCTTGTTGGGTTATTGTGGTGTGTGGGCTTGAGGTGTTCAAGCCCGACCACCACGTCAAGGTAGCAGCTTTCGGTCGGGATGTGTGGGTCTAGAGAGCATAATGCACCATTTGTATGGTGTTTTAAACAGAATTATTTATGACATCACACCTGTGATCACTGCATAACAGCGAAGTTGCCATCCGAACACTTGTGCATTGAAGTCAATCGTAAACCACTAGTGTGTGTGTGTGTGTATGTTACCCCTACATATGTGAATCAGGCTTGATTTTGACTTTTATGTAACAATATATTTGGCAATATCTCAGAGATATGATACTAATCCCATGCATACACTGATGGTTATTCCAAAACTGATTGGAAATAATAACCGCCTACACACTTCCATATATACAGAAGGCTTTCCCCAATCAGCCTTCTTGTTTTTACTAATACTTCTGAAATTTAGATACCTCTTTTAAGAGAAAAACCAAAATGAATTGATTAAATGTTTACAATCAAATGAGACTGTTATACACAAAATATTATAAAAACACGTGACTTTTTTTTTAAAATATAGAATTTGCTTGTACGCATACTTGTTGTTTACTTACAATGATGATGCACTGGTTTGTTTTATAGCGTGACAATCTCATCATCATGTGATCACGATATACCTAGTTAAATAAATATTTGTAAAAGTAGAAAAAAGAGAGAGAGGGGGAGATTTCTTGTGTATGTACTGTGATCACCATTATTTCTAGAAATGATTCAATGAATATATAGTATTCAGGAATTAGTTTGTAGGAGTTGTATTTGTTTCAGGTTAGACCACGAATTGACAACAGTTAGGGAACCATTGAGAGCTAGGGAGTACTGGAAGGTTGTTTCGTCCTTGTTTGTGACTCATACGCAGTACACACCCACTGGGTTTCGAATCCAGAACCTTTCGGTCACAAGGCAAGATAAACAGACAGAATCCCTGCACGCTAATTATTGAAAATTATTCTGATGCTCTCTGGTAACTGGCTACAGGACGGATTTGCCTGGAGTTCTAGTGAGAGGCCGAGACCAGTGGGGTCCATCCAGCCGGGAGTGAGGATGGAGTTCCCGTTGATGACATTGGTTAATGGTCGCGCTAAATGCATCACGAATTGGTAGAAGTTAGAATTCACGGGCTGGTCATTGAATCGGGTCCCAGTGGCTGAATGGTCTACGAGCGCTTGCCTTGCAACCGGAAGGTCCTGTGTTGAAACCCTGGCGGTGGATACGTACTGCCGATGATTCCCAAAGTAGGACGAAACGGCTTTGCAGTACTCCAATGCTGGTTTTCAATGGTTCTCTAACGAATATAGAATAGTCAGTTACAGAATGTAACTGGATTCAGTATTTACTTATCAAGCCGCAGATTTATTTTTATTGTCGACTCTTTTATTCAAAACACAAAGTCTAGAGGTGGGCAAAAGAAAACCTGTCACCAGTCTATGAAGTCTTTGACAGGAGGTTTAAGCCAGCCACATAGGGAGGTGTATACTGCCTAGTTGGCAACCCTGAAGTGCTGAGGGCGTCAGTGTCTAGAAACTATTGGAGATATGAGTCAAAGTTGTTCTCGCAGATGTATCCATTCCTTGTGGTCTCTCATATTCACTAAATCCTCACGTTTTTCCATATCACTATTCTTTCTTCTGTACATTTCTGCACAATATAGTTCTATTGAACCTTTTCCTTCTCTCTACCTTTGTGTGCTACATGAAGTGTGGCAGTTTTAACTGTTGCACTTCTGCGCAGAGTTCTATGTTGAAACAGATAAAATTTAGAAGGATCTATCCATTAGTGGTACAGTCAAAAAGATGTAGTTAGAGAGGGGAGGGATACGTGACAACAGAAAATAGTTGTCAAGTAGGAAAAAGTGTGCAAAGACTTCTTGTTTCTTTGTTTACCTTTCTACTTTATTGCAGACTGAAGACAGTCTTTTAATGCTATTGGGATGGGTAATAATGCCTTGGGCTGTCGTGTCGCAGTTTGTAAGATTGGATGTTTGAACTTAAGGATGTAATAAACAGTTTCTATGCCCTGCGACTAGTATGTCACTCTTATTTAGCATCTTTAACTTAATGTCATTTTTCTTTTCTGTTTTAGCCCACTGACCTATGTCATTTGACATATCATCAGTAGGCCCCTCTTGTTTGTCTCTTGGTGACTAGATTGTATCATAAATCCTCTCACACATCGAATATTATTCAAGACTATGGGAATAATCTAACTTGTCTTGTATAGGTGAGTTGCACTATTATTAGTGGTAGTGGAGAATGTACATCGGATCGAGAATTCAATACTATGATACATGTTGACGTTTTTTGTAACGTACTAACTCGTCCAATCGACTAATGATGTCAAGTATGCGTAAGGTTGTGTCGGTGGCATAGCGGTTAGAACGCTCGCCGACCATGCACATGGTCTGGGGTTCGATCCCGGGCCACCGACGCACTCCTTTGCCTTGCTAAGCCAGAAATAAAAAGCTGGTAAAGAGGAAAGGTTTGGCATGAGGCTAGCAACCCCATCCTGTAAAGCAAACACTGCTACAGAAACTTCAAGCGTCTAGCTTGAAGCCCTATATTCCACTGGGGAACGTGAAGGAAATAAAATATGTGTAAGGTTGAGGATTTTGATTCGTACCCTCTTCCTACCGTGCTTGAAAATTTATTGTGATAATTCGATTGGAATCTGTCTGTCTCTTTTCCTCTTTCAGTGGATAAGAGTGAGTTTTGTGGGGACAGTGTTATCCTTACACTATGAAGCCAGGTTTTATTTTAAAAACATAGTTCTGAAATGTTGTATTTATAGGTTTCTGCAGCCAGATTGACATCGGAATAGAACTTAAGATGGGCCTAGATTACCATATGATTCTGTCGTTATGGTTACTTGAGTTAGATCTTATCTATGAGATTTCTACAACTAAAATATACCAAACTTTAATTGTTGTTTCCTAATAATTTCTGATTGAAGACGAGTTTTAATGTCTAACTTCTTATGATTATACATTAAAGTCATACATTTCGAATAAAGGGCTGCTGCTTAAGTGCAATTTAGAAATGTGTATATGACATGAGACATTATAGTCTAAATGACCGAATTATTCCTCATATTGTTAATGTCGTGACCTGTTATCGTGATAGCATAGGTGCATGCGCGTCGGTGGCACAGCGGCAGAGTGCTCGCCAACCACGCCACATGTCGTTCGGGGTTCAATCCCCTGCCGACGCACCCGTTTACCCCGCTAAGCCAGTAATAAGACTGGTAAAGGGGGAAGGTTGGGCATGAGGCTGGCAACCTCATCCCGTAAAAATAAATACCACTGCTACCGAAACTTCAAGCGTCTAGCCTGAAACCTTATGTTCCACTGGAAACGTTTAGGAATAAAAAAAACCTATTATCGTGATAGCATAGGTGCATGTACCCCTTTTCTTCTTCAAAGCGTTGAAAGTCATATCCGCCACATCCATATCGTAAAGTTTTTCAATCTGCATTGGTGTGACATTTCCTATGTTTCTTTTTGATTTGCGTTTTACACCTCGGACCACTGTTCACTAGCTGTTACGTTGACGTAGTAGTAGTGTAATGACAGTAGACAAGGGCCAGGCAACAGATCGCTTATTCAGAAAATCAACAGATATTTATAGATTTGGTTGTTTTCTCGCTGAAAGTTATTCTGTCATTCCTTTGTGGCCGTTTCTTTGAAGGTCAGACCATATATCTGCGATTCGTATCCGCCCACGCTAAGTCTTTGTTCTTGTTCTTTTCTCATAACCAATATTTGGGAAGTAAATATTGACGTAAATTGCTGTCTACCAGTTTTAGCTAGCAGACAGCTCTCACCACAATAGGACTTGTATATTATACTGATTGAACCAACAGTATAAACTGGAACGTTTGTTCCCAGAACCCTCTCAGTGCTTAAAAATTTTGATTGGATATCAACAAGACTGAGAAGTGATACTTTCATTGTATTAGCAGTTTGTCATATGGTATAGTTTGAGAACAATGTCTTATGCGAGTCCGTAGACAACACTTACGGAAAAACTTCACTAGTCCCAAAACCTCTAAGCTGATCAGACATAGAACTAGCCTCTCAGTCAGACATATTATGGGCTTGCTTTCCATTCGGATACTTGTAGAAGAAATCGACATCCCTGGTGCCGACGAACCAAAAATGCAAACTACCTGTATGTTTGTATCAGCAAACAGATTCTTCGATTGATCACATACTCTTTATATCTGTCTACTCCTCGACCTTCACTACATCTTCCTACTGTTAGTACTATTCTTCATTCATACAGTTTATTCAATTTCTCCTGACTCAGTAAAATGCTATGTCAGGTCATCTAAAGCTGCTCTGTCGAATCGGCCAACTAAACTTTACCAGCTGAAACTTTAGCTTTGGATGTAGGTGGTACCCGCACACACACACAAAATCCAAGTGTGGTAAGCGTCTATTCTGAATCAACGATAGCCTACAAGTAGATTTGGCTATAATTCATCTGAGGTGAGCGGGGATATGTGGTTGATTTCTCCTTAGTTTTTTAACACCTGTGTATAATGGCGACCGGTGGTATCCGCCGTCAGGCATACTCTTACGTCGCTGTTGGCTAGAATATGAATACATAAGTTATTTTCTCTACTTCCATTCTTCTCGATATGATAATTTTAGCACATGTGTTTTAGTGTCCTTCACAATTTATGTATAACCTTGATTTCTCAAATGTCTGGTCTCTGTGGTTTTCTGCAAAATTTTCGCTTCAAATAACAATCGCTTATTTTAATCATTGTTGTTGTTTTTACTTTCGAATACTGTTTAAATCTTAGATGGGACAAAATAAAGTGAGTTATTTTAATTACGTCATAGACTGAATTTCAGCCAAATATCATTGTAGCGAAGAAGAATAGTGATTTATGCGTATGTGTGTGTGTGCGTGTTTTGAGTGTATGTATGTATGTATGTATGCGGCTATCTAGTCTAGTTGAATCATTTTGCGGGGTTTTTGTGATTTATTTTTCTGGGTTTTTATTTTTGTAAAATACCGTACACGCTTATTTCAGTAGAACACGAACGAGTGTGTGTACAGCTTCAATAATGGTACTTTTTTTGTATAAAAACACGTTAGCGTGGTAGATAAGCTAAGATATGTGGTCATGAATTGTGCGTCACATCTATTTGTAGGTATGTTTACGTGAGAGTTTAAAGTGAACAGTATATGCGTCGGTGGTTCACTTATGTAGAGTGCTCGCCAACCACTCAAGTGGTTCAGGGTTCGATTACTGGCCAATGCGCTGCTAAATTCCGCTTACCTGATACTAAAACCGGTAAAGAGGGAAGGTTGGGTGTGAGGCTAACAACTCCACGCCGTAAAAGGTCACTTCTGTTGGCCGAAGCTCTATGTTCCACTCGGGACGCAAAAGAATGAAAGAAGATATGGGGTATTTGTACACTAAGAGTGGCGGTGGATCTGTGGTAGGTGGAATATATAAGCGACGTGAGTTAATGGCTGTAGGTTCTCTCCCCAGATGGAGAAGTGAGTTTGCACGATTGGAAAACGCAAGCTAAGAAGTAATACCTATCTAGTGTTCCTTGTAGGAAGTGTGTATGCACAAGAAGGGGCAATAAAAAGTGATATGTCTCGTCTTATAGTAAGGTGTTCTCTACTGGATCAGTTTTAGTTTAGATAGGAATGGAGAAGATTTGTAGGTCTCTCAAGAGGAATGATATTGGTATACTTTAGTTCTGTGAGCTGGATGGTGTATTTAGTCGTGAAGCTTTCAGCGTTTTACTAGACAACATCGCTTCAGCTTGGAGTGGATGCATCGCAGTGTGATACAGAAGTACCATCATTTGATGAATAACACTTTGACAATATCAGGGTAGAGTAACACACATTTCCCAAGGTGATTTTCATAATTCTGCTTCTCTTTTCTTCCATGATTTTAATGCCAGTAAAATTTTTTACACACTCCATAGTGATGTTGATTGAATTAACGCATACACAATGGTCAACCTGTCTCTCCCCCTCTATCTACTTAATTATTTCAGAAATTGGCATTGTTATTCTATCCCTTTCTGTTGTGTGTGTGTGGGTGGGTGGGTGGCTGAAGTATTTTGTTTTGAGGACAATTTTACAGGAAATCGTCGTAGATCTAGCTAGATTTCTATCCCTTAATAAGTTTACCGATTCTGGTGATGGCTTGTTTTGATCAATGTGAATTTGAACTTCTGTTAAATAGCACACAGTGTGTGATGGTGTAGATTCAATGGTTGAGTAATGAAATTTTCTAATTGAATTTCTGGGTATCAAACCCACTCTTAATTTCACTGTTTCCAGTATTTTTAATTCTAAGAGAAACGTATTTACACTGGAACTGGACTCCTAGCTTAAATGTATGGAGTGAAATGGTGGAGTGTGTGGACCACTTCACTTATTTGTAGTTCCCTCTGTCCTTCTTCATGACTGTGTCAGACGGGGCCATCGAAAATGGAGGATATGAAAATGTCAACTGTCTTTGACCACAGATGTTAAGTGGCATTGTAACGACAGAAGACAAGGGCGCGGCAACAGATCCTTCATTGAGAAAATCAACAGATATTTATAAATTTTTATGTAAATTATTATCAACAAAGAATCAACGTCTTCTGATTGGTTATTTTCTTGCTGAAGGTTATCCTGTACCGTTTGTAACAGTTTCTCAGAAAGTTAAGCCATATATCTGCGAATCCTATTTGCACACGTTAAGTCTGCTGTGATTGGTTGGTGAGTTCCTCAAGGTTAGGCTTCGTTATTGTTATTCTCATGGCCCCGATTCGGGACGTAACATTGACGTATATTGCTGTCTACAATCACAGTATAATGTTGTCATCAATATTGAGGTTAGGCATGGAGTGTTAGGTAAAGAGGGTAAGTCAATCGATGAGCTTATAAAATCACATAGATTGAGATGGCTAGGGCACCTACTGCTCATCGTGATCCAAGGTCTTCCTCGATGAGCAGTGTTAGCTGAGATATGGTTAGGTGGAAAAAGAGTGTTAGATATGGTCATACCAAAAACTGGAATCAGTCCATGAAGTCTTTGACAGTTGCCTTGAGGTAGACGCATAGGGTGATGCAGACTGTCTGGTCGGGATTCTCAGGATGTTGAGAACCAATGATTGGAGACTATTGGATTTATAGTACATGTATTCTCTACCTGTGTTCTCCCATATCCATTAAATCCTCATGTTTTTCCATGTTACTATTCTTTCTTCCCTCTACAGTTTTGTTTATTATAGTTCCGGTGAAACTTTTCTACACCTTTGTGTGCCTCCTGGAGTGCAGCAACTTGAACTGCTTAACTTCTATTGAAATTTCTGTAGTTAAACTTAGTCAGTCATTACCTATGATGGGTTGTCCAACCATTTTTTAAAATATTCTCTGCTTATTTCAAGTTAATATCTTTTAAATAAGGTGGTTTGTTGTCGGTACATGTTCACTCTCATTCATTTTGTGTTTAGAATTAACTGAAATCTTGTTGCTGTAGAGCTAGGTGTGTCAACCGTACTCAGTGTTTGCTATCCAAACGCGTCATCGGGCACTTACATTCAAGGGGGGGGAAAGTCCCTCCCCCCCCAAGCTGTATTTTGGACATCGAGCGAACTTGCAAACCAACTTTGGAATTATGTACAGAGGTTGCATGAATCTTGCCAAGGAAGTATGAATTAAGCTTCCTCAAACCTCAGAATCTATAGCAATGTGTGTGTAAAATCCTGAACTCTGCATACAGAACAAGTGTTTTTCATGACGCTCCTCATAACACTGATCATAACTTGAATTTTAGTTGAGCTCTACTCAGCCTTGTCAGTTGTGTTACGTCACTCAGTTTACTTGCTTAATTTTATTTTAGTTTCTTCCTGATTAATGCTTTCTGTATTACATTATGTAATGTATGACTTACAATTCTAATGACACATATTTGGAAACACGCGTTTTGTTACTATGAAAATGTACTCAATATGTGTACCCCTGTACACTTTGAGAGAATGATATTCGATGAAAAGATGAGTAACTCTTCACTGAACTCTTCTTCTTTTATACTTCACTTAAAGTTGTGCTGAACTCTGGTGTGTGTGTGTGTGTTTCCCTTCATGTCGCGTCTTAAATCTTTAATTCATCTAAGAAATTCTTTTATCACCTGTGTGTGTGTGTGATTAACCGTGCTATTTTTGAATTTGACACATTGAACGAACTGTTGTCTTCCATCGAAATCAACTAACACGATCATTATTGCTGTATTAACAAACTTGCCTCTCTTCCAAATAATTTAAAATACGCTTTATCACCACCAGTGAGTTTCATTCAAAGTAAAACTGCTGCTGCTGCTGCCACGACTACCATTACTGGTAATACCACTTGGAACTAGATTGCAGTGATTAGCCTCCTTTTCCTCTTTCACACGCTGTACAATAATACACTTTAGCAGCATGCACTATCCTTACACACACACACACACACACCTTATTACAGGTTTATCACTGAAATGTTGCTTGTTTTAATTTCTAATGAATTTTTTACCCTATCAGTAATGTTGATTGTCTTTTTTTCCCTCTCTCTCTCTCTCTCTTAAACCGATATATACTACTGATATCGATTTGAGCTTTATGGCGTAGATTGTTTTTATTTTTAGATTTTTTCTTAAAACTCATTACTAATTCGTTTTTTTGTTGTTGTTTTGTTTTTACCTCCTTTTCTCCCCGCCGTCTCCCTCTCTCTCTCTGTCTCTCGCTGTCTGAACAGACGCAGACTCCTCTACCGAAAATTGCATGGGTAAGTCGATAGCGTTTTTCTACTGTGATGAAAGTATTTCCCCACCGTTGTGCGTGTATGTGTGTATATATGTATGTGGATAATTCAAGTTGCATGTGCAGTCTCAGGTTTACAGGATATAAAATGAAGTTAGGAAAACGGATTATTTCACTAGTCAGTGTTTTTAACTTTCACTTGGTGATACGATATAAATTGCGTTTCATTTTTTTAAAAAAAGGGGGGGGTTCTAATTTTATAAGTGTTTCTCTCTTACCTTCTCCTCCTTTTTTTTCTCTCTCATGTGTACGATTTATTGCTACAGTTTAGGTGCATACATAACTACTTCTACTATGGTCTTGTCTGTCATGCACAGGATTTTAAATTTATTACTATTATCATTATTATTTTTTTCGTATTTTATGGCTGTCCGTATGACGGAATATTGCGTTTAGTTTAGGTAGTTGGTTAAAATTAACAGCCCATCTATCAATGGAATGAATTCTATGTAATAGATCGAGCTTGAACCAGTTCATCAGTCCTAATGATACTTCTCACTGGTTAATTTCAGTCACATATTGTATCGAAAGTACTTTCTTTACAAAGAAATATAATGATCCGTTGAATGATCCCAATAAGGAAGTCACTTGCTCCATTTCATCAAAAGCTTGGTATTCATTCGTTCTACTTAAGTGCGTTATGAAACCTGAAACATCACATTCCTTAGATCTATGTGCATTCTCGAAAGATCTTTGCGTGTTTTCCTACGGAAACGAAGATTTCTCTAGTGCCGAATACTTTTTTCCCATCAAGCTCCGCAAAGAAGATCATGGAAACTGGTCCTATTTCGGGCATTACATATAATGTAGTCGAGTGATGTTTGCTTAACAAAGGATTCGTTCATCTGGGTAATTGGTTTGTACAGCCTCATAAATGTGGTTCCAGCTATGGTTAAACCCAGTGCAGTGTCAGTGTTTTTCGTTTTGTCTTCATAATGAGTGTACGGTGTGTGGTAGCCTCGACATCCGTCAGCATACTGCAGTTCAGACGGTTCACTGTTGAGCATATTCAAAACTTTTTGACAACCCAACACAACTATACCTGTTATTTTGATAGCTTTACGGCATATCTGCTGAACTGGCAGGGTTAGTACATACGTAGGATGAAGATATAACTCCAGAGTTAGAAGCTTAGTCAACTTTCTATCCACTTAGATCCAGTCACGAATATGATTCTATTACAAGTAACCGGCCGATGATGACAACTGTAAGTCAAAGATCACATCAACAAAACAGATTCAATAATGATAAATAACGACCAGTATAGGAAACGAATCGACAATGTACAGAAGCTTCACCAAAATTTGTTGAAGTGATTGTTGGTAGTTTTCGTATAAGATATTCTATGTGTACTTTGATTGGACACTAGTAACTAGTGCGATGTGTGTATCGAGTTTTTGGTGCAGACTGAATTCTGTCAGTCAGGTTTGCAATGTGGCCACCATGCCACTAGGTGGCTTGACATTACGGTGCACTGTGAAATGTTGGTGTATTAGATGGTTGGAGTCTATCGGTAGGAAGCCTTAGACCTAGGTTTCGTGCTAGTTGGCACTCACCAGTAAGTCAACAACCTTGAAGGGACTCATGTCCCCTCTGAGATTCGAACTCGCATCACCCAGTGCTGAAGTCAGAGACGTTACCACTGAGCACTGGGTGACGTGGGTTCGAATCTCAGTGGGGACATGAGTTCCTTCAAGGTTCCAGATACGCCTTGGTGACAAGTGCCAACTAGCACGAAACCTAGGTCGAAGGCTTCCTGAAGCCGATTGCCTCCAACCATCAAATATCATTTCCGATGTGTTTTTGGTTCTGGTAACTGCCAAAAATGACTCATCTGAACAAGATGATAACAGTGCAATCTCTGGAAATGAGGTTGCTACGCATACTTCAGGAGTTCCCTGTCACTCTTTGTATACTTCTTTTTGAGTCGCCTACATGTCAAGCAAATACAGTCCTATGAATGACCGTCGTATCCTCAACAAGTTCAAAACACCCTCCTTTTGACGAAGAAGCAAGCGAAAAAGCGTATATCTTGGAGAAATAATCGTATGCGTGATTTAGTGTCGCTAAAGGCAGTTGCCTCCAGCAGTCGAATGCAGTCCAACCTTTTAGTAGACATTTATCATATCTATTTGGCTGGAAGAACTCTGCAACGCCCATCTCAAGGTAATCACTCTCTTATTTCATTGAAATCAGAATGGTAATCCAAACAACTACATGTTGCTTCTGATAAATATGAAGTAGATGGAAATACTGACGACCTTTCTGTTTCCTTACCTCCAGAAATGAAAACATTGTCCGTAGAAGATCCTTGTACAGTCTTGCAGTGTTCTTGTTCTTGATCATCAATATTGAGGGTGGACGTGGTGCGTTAAATAAATGAGAGTAAGTCAACTGATGTGGTTGCTAAGCTACATCGATTGAGATAGCCAAAACAAGTGTTGCGTATTCCGCAAACCATCGCCTTCCTCGATGAATAATGTTAGCTGACATAGGATAAGGTTGAAAAAGAGTTAGAGGTGGTCTGATTGAACTTTGTGGACTATATGGAAGGAGTATATCAGTCTAAACTGATGCACTTCTGTGAAAAGTCGCCTGAGCTGTAACTCGGTCAGTTTAGCCAGTCTACTTATTAACCGGCTGGCTTAATTTATGATATAATGGCATTTTGCTTTGTTTTGTTTTGTGTTCTACTTGGTCACCTAATTAATCCAATCCGCTTAGTCAGTGGACAGTAGACTAATTAGCATCATAGAGATTTGTCGAAAAAAAATATGACTTTTAATAAGCTTACTATCTTTGTTCTTGTTGCTATTGTTATTGTGTGACTGACATTCTAGTTTTTGATGTTTTTCTTTCATTTTCTCTCGACTTTATATTTTGTGAGGTAAAAAGTTCGTTCGTTAATTAGTTAGACCACCTGGTTGCGCTTTCCGAGACTTTTTATTTATTTATGTATTTATTAAGTCACAAACTTGGCACATTATGGGCACCCAAAATCCCACAGTTTGTGAAAGGACTGGAATACTGCCTGTACACCCAAAAGGAATCTAGTGGTTCCCTTTAGAGCCACTTGATGAACCCCCGTGGCACTTTCGATTTGAAGTCTGATCCACAAGGTAGTGGACCACCGTCAGGAGCTACATTCCCATGATCGACGGTGTCCAAAGCAGGTACATGCACCATTCGATCCGTTCAAAGTGTGAAGATCATGCAACACCATAGATTTAGAATTAGAGTCTCCCAACCGCCTTCGGTATAACAGCATGTCCACCGGTTATCCGGTTGTAAACTCCAAACGTTCAAATTTGCCCTTTCTCTTTGATGAGGAACACTCACCCATCGTGTGGACCAGTGAATAGGAATGCATGCTTTATGAAATGCATCCGTTGTTCAGAGGTAGGATGCTTGCCAACCACGACTCAAGTGGTCCGGGGTTTGACTGCTGGTCGACTCATTTGGGAACCTGGTGAAAAGGGAAGGTTGAGCGTGACGCCAGCAGACTCACTCAATCAAAACTCATTATTATTGTTATTCCCGTGGGTTCCAAGTGGGACGTAGGGCTTCAACTGCATATCTTCATTTTATCCTGTTGCTGATGGTGATGGGGATGGCTCATTATCTTCATCACTTCCGTCTTCACTGTGTTCACCGGAGTCCTGTCTTCGCTGCCATTTTGCTGTTTTCGCCTGTAAATCTTCAAGTTTGTTTGACATCAAACTTTAAATCGTCTGCTAAATCCAGAAGTTCTGAGTCTTCTTAGCGGTCCAACGTATTCCTGTCTTACCACTACCCAAATATATATGTATTTTTTTGGCATCTTCTAGTTTAATTCTAGTCATTTGTGAGCGGTGCTCATCACTTAATGTCTTCAGATTACGTAATTTATTTTTCATTGCATTTAGCTTCATATATTTTGTTACCAGGTGTTAGAAAATTTATTTATAGAAAGAACTGAGAATCATAACAATAATACCGTTTCACTGTGTAATATATCCTATAAATCAATCAATCTGGAATTAATTTAATTATTCGACTTAAATGTTTGAAGTACTCACCAACCATGCTGGGATTTAGGGTTCGACTCCAGGCAGAGTCACTACTAAATCTCAACTAGTTTACTAGCCCGCAGTATGCCGGTAAAAAGAGGGCAATTCGAGCGTGGGGCTAGTCTGACTGACTAGTTTCAATATCTGTCTGTTTTCGACATAGAAATTTGCACCGATGTGCAGCAGTTCAAGTCCCCACACTCCCTCCATGTAGCACACAAAGTAAGAGAAGAAAGTAGAAGAAATGCATAATAGAGACAGTAAACAGAGGTGTGAGACAAATGGAATAGTAATAACGAAAAACAATATAGTTTCATTGGAATTATAAGTTACATCTGCGTCAGTGAGAACGATTTTAAGACATATCACCGATTGTCTCCACCTTCATTGGTGTTTACCATCTCTAGGACCCCAACCAGTCAGAAAGGCTACACCTTCCTACGTGTAGGCGCATGAGGCTAGTGAATCCACTCAGTAAAAATACAAAAACACCATTACTGAGACCTCAAAATTCTTGAAACTGTATGTTCCGATTGGAATGCAAGAAAGGGAAAAAAGATGATTCCTTCAATAAATCAGTCCACATGTCTTTCCTAATGATGATGGAAGATTTTCTTTATTGAATGAATGATTCATGAATTCTTCATGAATGATTCCCATTTGAGTATTAATGAAAACAAGACGCGTAGTTCAACGAAGAGTCTTTTTTCTGTAATTTATTTTATTTTAGCTGCACATTTTTTCTCTCTCATAAACGTGGATAGAAAGAAAGAGATGAGTCTTTATGAGAATAGTTGCTAATATTATTTAGTACACATGAGAAATTGTATAAAGCTGACGAATTACGTAATGCGGTGAATAACTTAACAAGTGAGTTGTAATCAGAGCGTACATAGAAACAAACGAAATTCTACGGTACCTTAGAGTTTGGGTAAGAGAAATAAAATAAGTAAAACAGTTACGTTGGAAATATAAGGGTCCTTACCACAATAATGTGAGGTCGATAAAAGATTTTCTTTTGTATGCATAAATTCGCTTTCTCCATCTGGATAGCTATAACTTCAGCAGTGCAAAGAAGGCGAAGGCGATCGCTTTAGGTAGATTGTTTTTCACTTTGTGTAGATCATCTTGAGTGAGGAGTTTTGTTGAGATAGTGTGTAATCAGTGTCTACAAGTTGTTCAATTATTGCACTTCTCATTGAGCTGTTGTTGCTGCTGCTACCTTTCTGAAACCATGTGGGATAATGAACTTGAACCTCTTTAGAGAGGATCCTCGTCGTATGACCAATATACATGGCTCCACACGAACAGGTAAACTGATAGGTAAACACACACACATAGAAGTGGTCATTTGCGAGATCCTGTCATTTAGGCTATTGCAGACCATGGGTCATGCAAAACACTCCTCTTAGCTTTACTGCGAAGAAAGTTTTTTTTATAAAAAAGCCGGAATTCTTCTCTTGACGAGGTCACTTACTTTTTACATTATTCATTGCATTGCGTAATTCATCGTCCTTATTTAACTTCTCTTGCGTTGGGTGGAACAGCGATAGAATGCGCGTGACCACGTATGTGGTCCGGGGTTCGATCTCCGGCCACGACGCACTCCTTTGCCTCGCTAAGTCAGTAATAAGACTGGTAAAGAGGGAAGGTTGGGCATGGTGCTAGCAGCCCATCTCGTAGAAAATAATTACCATTGCTACCGAGACTTCAAGCCTCGAACTTGAAGCCCTATATTCCATTGGGCACGTAAAGCAATACGTGTGTGTGTGTGTGTGTGTGCGTATTCAACTTCTCATATGTTTGATTAATATTAGGTGTACGCTCAGGAATTCGACTGTACAGCTAAGAGGAACATGAATTAAATTGTTGGAATTCCTCAGGTGATATGGGTGTGAGATTATTGGTCTGACTAATAAGATTTTCAAATTGCACTTGAGTATGCAATCTGTTGACTTTGGACAAAGTGTTACAGAATTTGGGGCCCAGTGGATAGGGGCTTGTAGTTGAATTTCAGAAAGAGTGACGGAAGAATAATTAAATACATATTTATTGGGGTCAGTCAGGAATCTCTTTTCTGGTAATACCTGCTTGAGACTGTCATGATGCTTGAGATTAGCAGACTGGGAATGTTTTTCGATGACAAAAGAAACGTATTCCTCGAATTGCCGGCATTCATCAGTTGAAAGTTCAAACAGAACATGACTTCTCAGAGATATGTTCCTGTTTAACTCTACAACACGAGAACTGATTGCACCAATATGATTAAGTGTGTGGCGGTTTAATGTTTTACAATCAAGCCATATACGGTTACGCCTAAGCGCTTTCCAGAATACATTAGGATATTCATTTTTAGTGATAGAGCTTTCAAAAAAGTTAATCTCAGATTTCACTAACGCAAGTTTGACAGAATACCGTAGAAAGTCACGTTCTGTTTGAACTTTCAACTGATGAATGCCGGCAATTCGAGGAATACGTTTCTTTTGTCATCGAAAAACATTCCCAGTCTGCTAACCTCAAGCATCATGACAGTCTCAAGCAGGTATTACCAGAAAAGAGATTCCTGACTGACCCCAATAAATATGTATTTAATTATTCTTCCGTCACTCTTTCTGAAATTCAACTACAAGCCCCTATCCACTGGCCCCAAATTCTGTAACAGTTCGTCCAAATCAACAGATTGCATACTCAAGTGCAATTTGAAAATCTTATTAGTCAGATCAACGATCTCACACCCATATCACCTGAGAGGAATTCCAACACTTTAAATCCACAGTTCTTGATTGCTGTCATCAGTCTACTAGTTTGAAACCTAGCTCGAATAATCTTCTGACTAAAGAGCATATAGTAGACCAACTTAAAGAACTAGAGGAAAATGAATTAGCCAAAAAGTGACTCTTCATTGAACTATGTGTCTTGTTTTCATCTTGTTGAGTAGATATTAATTGCCAGATGAAGAAAAACTCTGTGTGTGTGTGTGTGTACGGTAAAAATTTACACCAGTTTATTATCACCTTAATTTGGACATTCAGTTAACAGCGAGCGCTTAACATTTAGTGTACTTTAGTTAGTTAGAAATAAACAATTTGTACAATTTAATATAAGCGAAAAAAAAAGAATAAAGTTATATCACGTTTCTTTAGTTTCTTTCTTTCTCCGATTATAACTATGCATATTTTGATGATGACATTTGTACACAAAGTAAATGATGAGGCAAAGGAAAGATATTGTGTTGGATAGTTAGTTAGTTAGTTGAAAATACACTATCCTTAGTTAAGATGTCAGAAATTGAAATTGTTGTGTGTTGTCGGCTGAATACTTTTGAAGTTCACTAGATTCATATTGAATTCATAGGTTGGTAAATGCTGTATTCAGAGGATACACTAGATGGCTATACAAAGCTTGATAGTTAAATATCATTGTTGTACTTCTTAATGGTACTCGAATAGATGTAATATATATATAAGTGAATGCGTAAAATTAGTGATGCACATAGGCGTTTGTGTGCTGGTAGTTCAGTAGTAGAATGCTTACCGACCACGTAATTGGTGTGGGGTTCGATTCTCGGCTGGCTCACTCCTAGGCCCTGTCTAGTGTACTAGCTCTTAGTAAGCCTCTGACGAAATCTCAGCACGAATACAGGGGGCTCGTTTCGCATTTGCCAGTTTACGCCGATTCTGTCGTAGACGAGATGTTCGACTATCGACCAAAGGGCGGGTGTACTGCTCATCAGTCCACTCCGTCCTCCTTTATGGTTGTGAGACCTGGCCACTGAGAGTGGAAGACATGAAAAGACTAGCTGTCTTTGATCATAGGTGCCTGCGCTGTGTTTCCCGTGTAAAGTGGCATAATAAGGTGAGCAACATGGAGGTTAGGCGTCGAGTTCTAGGTAAACAGGGGAAATCAATCGACGAAGTCGTGAAGCTACAAAGACTGAGATGGTTAGGACGTGTTACGTATGCCAAGCCATCGCCTCCCTCGACGAGCATGTTAGCGGATATAGGGTCAGGCTGGAAAAAAGCTAGCAGCGGTCAAACAAAAACTGGGCCTCACCAGTCAATGAAATCCACAACAGTTGGTCTAAGCCATGTAGAAAGGTGTAGACTTCCAGGCTGGGGTCCTCGGGACGGTAAAAATCTATGGTTGGAAACAATTGGTGACATGGCTCAAAACCGTTCTCAGTGGCGCAGATGCATCCACTCCTTGTGACTTATGATCTTCAATGAAACTGTTTTGTTTTTCTTTATTACTCCTTTGTCTCACACCTCTGCTCACTGTTTCTATTATGCTTTTCTTGTACTTTCTTCTCTTGCTTTGTGTGGTACATGGAGGGAGTGTGGCGACTTGAACTGTGGCACATATGTGCAAAGTTCTATGTCGAAAACAGACAGACAGAGCCTGGGCGTCAAAGCACCACCACAGCTGTAACTACAGAAGACAAGAGCCAGACAATAGATTGTTTATTGAGAAAGTCAAGAGGTATTTGTAGATTTTTATGTACATTATTGTCAGCAGAGAAGCAATGTCTGCTGATGGTTTGTTTTCTTGCTGAAGGTTATTCTGTATCGCTTGTGACTGTCTCTCCGAAAGTTAAGTCATATATCTGTGAATCATATTTCCACACACTTCAACTCCTCTGTGATTGGCTGGTGATTTTTCAAGGTTAAGCTTTGTTATTATTTTTTCTCATGACCCTGGTTCGGGACGTGACCATTGACGTAAATTGTTGTCTACAATTTCGGCTTGCAGCAAGCTGTCACGACACGGTTACTGAAATCTCATGGCTTGAAGACTGAAGCCCTGTGTTTACTTTCGGAAAACAAAGAAATGAAAAAAGCGTACATTGCATTGATGGGTCACTTAGGTGTAACTAATGCCATACGTCTTGTCCTTAGTGTTGCTGCTGACTTGAATTACTATGAGGCATGGTTTTGCAATATTGCATCATCAAGCTATGTGTCTCGTCTTGAGACTGCACTTTGAATTGATGTTAAATCTTTGAAGGTGGTCTGCAGGAAGGTTTCCTGCTTATGTGGTACTTGTGGATATGCCATCCACAATCACATACGATCTGGTGAAAACCAGTGAAAACTTGACTGGTAGAATTTATGCAGAACCAACACGCTCAGAACTAGTCACAATCTAGTAATCAATTAAATGTATCTGTTACAGTCCTACGAAAGCTCAGTGGGGTGTGACATCTTTAAATATAGTACTGGCTGTTGTGCGGACTGAAATCTCTTTGCGATAGTAAGCTCTTCTAAAATTTCTGATAAATCTTGCTGACAAATTGCAAAGCTTTCTGCTGATTGTCTCAGCAATACCCCACTGGAGATCGAACCTTGGACCATCAGGTTGCAAGGTGTGCTCGTTGACTATTGAGCCACTGGGATAGAATTTGATGGCCAACCCACGCCTATTAATTCACCATTCACAGCGTTAACACGTTGGGTGTGTGAGGACACACCCACACACTGTTATATGCATGGGCGCAAGAATGAATGACTTTTATTATTATAGATATTGTGACTTCTAGTTTTAACTAGTTCAAGAAATCTGTTTCAATTCACCTTAATTTTTACTTCAGCTACCGCAACGTATAACATATATATATATATCCCTTTTTTTCTCATTATTTAAATCAATTATTTACGTCAATTTATTTCTGCTGTGTGTATACATACACTTTCAACTACGTGTAGTCATTGTTTATGCATTTATATGCATAGATAAGAATGTTTTAGTTAAAACATAGACATTTATGTATGTATATATGTACACATGTCTGTCAGTCAATCTAGGGGTAAACAACACCTGATCGATTTGTCTGTTGATGAGTCATAAGTCAAAGATTTGAAAAAATATACTTTTCCCTCCCTCCATCTAGCATATCGTGCATGTAGGTTATTATTATTATTATTGTTGGTTGGTTGGTTATATATATACATACATGCATTGTCTTTGTCTTTTGCGTTGATACCTCTCTCCTTTCATAACTGTCTGAATTTCTCTCTCTCTCTATGTAGACAGTGGTGGCATTATTATTATTATTCCTGTGTCTCTGTAATTTATATTACTCATTGTGTTCTGTAATACAACACGCAATTCCAGACACACTGATTATATTTTATTTACCCTCTTGTGTTGATGACTAATTCATACTGTGGAAATGAAAAAGAATTTTTCAAATCTGTTATCACTAAATGAAATGGAGCCGTTGCTATGTCAACAACAATAATAATAATAACAATAGTACAGCATAGTATTGTCCAATGCGACCGTGAACTTCAAACTTTTGTTTTACACAGTAGGATCAATACAATTTTCGCAAACCTAACGACTCCTATTATTTTTTTTGTTTTGATCTAAGTTGGATGTTAAAAATGACCTTGAATTGATTAATAGTGTATTGTTCCCTCAGATATTTTTTTCCGTAGTTTTCCCACGCCATGTTAGTTGCCAGGATGATATTCTTCCTTTTACCGTTCTACGTAAAGAAGTTTAGACAATCTGGTGTCACTCACTCAGTGTCTCCTTGTACAGTTTGTTAATTCTTGTATTCTGTTGACTGTGTAAATCACTTTGAAAGAATCAGTTGAGATGTTGTGGGAGGTGTTGACCAGATGTTCAATAATGATGGCACTTCTGATTGAACCGGTGCCTGCTCTTTGCAGCCACGCTGGATAATGCTCTCTAACACGTTTTGAAAGGACGCGCATACAACGACTTATTTACCTAGCTCCGCACGAGCAAGTGAATTTGTATATGCACATTGAATTGGTCACATGCGAGAGTTTGTCCTTCGTGTTGTTTCGAAGTATTGGACGGCTAGAGGATGTCACTCTTAGTGTTGCTGCAGGAAAGGTCTTCTTTAAAGAGCTGCATATTCTCCTCTTCAGGATATCAGCTGCCAAATCTCCCTCGAAATTCAGATTTAGATACAGCGTCGTTTTCTTTGGCACTGAATCGCATTCTTCTCTTTTTGGTTTAGGTTTCATGTTGTTTTCGACAAAACGTGTCGGGTAGCCATTTTGAGCCAGGATATTTTTGAGGAATAGGAGCTTCTCTTCCATGCAATCGCTGCTACAGATTTTTCTAATGCGATTCTAATTCTTGTATTCTACTTATTCTTCTTTATTGCACCCTCCTCTGTCCCAACATAATCTTTCCTGGGCTATACTCAAGAAAGACTTTGTTGCACTGAGAAGGGCACTAGAAGCTGTCAGTAGGGTGACGAGAGTGTCGTTAAACCAACATCTTGATACTATTGTAGACAGACACATGGATTCATTCAAGAAGTATGCAAGTGAATATTTTTCTTGTCGAAAGCTGAGCTATCCTCTTTTTACACAACTGCCTTGCATCTCATCCGGTGTATACCTACCTAGAAGCAATTATAGAAGACTTTATGCTTGGATGACTAAGTATAAAAAGTCTACAATACCTTATTTATTGTGCGTTCAACTTGGTGTAGCGGTTCCATTGGTTTTGTGGGGTAGGGTTGCTAGCCCCACGCCCAACCCTCTCTCTCTCTCTACTTGGGCTTGGTACCGGCTAGCAAACTAGACGAGGTTTGTTACAAGAAACTGGCAACAAGTCAACCAAGAGCCGCTCGCTCAACAAATATGTAGGAAAAAATGAAGATGGATTGATCGGGCATACATTGAGGAGGCCATCGAATGACATCGCGTTCAATGCAGGCAGGCCATCACTCCAGTGGAATCGCGGTGGGAAGTGATGAGTGGGTTTTGGATGTGGAGGTGACATGGAGGAGATCGTGTTAGGAGAAGAAGGAGGAGATGAGAGATTATTGGCAATTGTGGACGCAGCTGAAGAGGGCAGCTGAGAATAGAAGAAAGTGGAGATGTGTATATTTGAAGTCGTATGTTCCACTCGGAACCCAAGGGAATAATAACTTTTACAATACTCTTATCCTTATTTTGTACACACACACACATTTTAAGTGATGAAGAAAGTTTAATTAAGACAGGATACTACTAACTTACTGTGAGACACTAAGTAAACGGCCCTTTTTGTACTTTTTTTCACTATTGTTGTTTGTATTTTCAATTTTATTTTGATTTTTTTCTTCATATTCTTATTTTAACATTATTGTCAATATTAATACCCTGTTTTAATTATCACCTGTGTGATGAGAATATCAGATACAATATTGTACTACATGCTGAGAATTCCATATTTGTACCAAAAGTACTGTTTGAAATAAAGTTGTTATCACTATTATTATTATTAATGCAGATATTCATTATTATTTATCAAATAACATTTAATGCGAAGCTGTTGCTCATTGGTCTATGCGCTTGACTTACAACCATATGGGTCACGCAGGTTCGAACCCTGCTTCCTCCATGCGCCGAGGTTTGGACAGCTAAGTAGTACACCACTCTAGCTCTCATATATATATATATATATATATATAGGTTTGTGGCTCATTATGAACTTGATGGAATGGTAGTTGGTTGAGTAAATAGGTATTTTGGGAGAAAGAAGCAAATGTTACTCAGCAACCGCTTGCAATTTCATACAGTTGGCGATAAGGGTTAGCGGCACTACTAACTTGGGCTCGAACTCGTGACCCGATGGGCAGAAATCAGTTGTCTGTAGTAATGGGTCACATCTCCACAGAGTAATAGATATTTACAGTTAAGTAACTAATATTCATTCCTATTAAGCCGAAAACGTTGGTGGTTCAGCCGTAGGACACTCACCAACCACTCATGTGGTCTGGGGTTTGACCCACGGCTGAAGCACTCCTAAACCTTGCCTAGCCGGTGGTAAGGCCGGTAAAGAGGGGAGGTTGGATGTGAGGCTAGCAACCCCACCCAGTAAAAAATAAAGCCACTGCACCGAAACTTCGAATTTCGATCTTGAAGCCCTATGCTCCACTCGAAACGTTAATGGATAAAAAAGGCGAAAAATAGTGACAGAAACGAGGTTGTTACCATGATATTAGAAGTGGTTGACTAATATTCTTTTGTGTTCAGAGGTTCAGTTTTTGCATCTGGATGGTTAGAGCTTCAACAAAGCAGGGAGACGAAACCGTATTATCTTTGCCAGGTTGTTCTTTACTTGGCAGATTATTTTGAAGAAAGAGTTTGTTAGTTAGCTGTGGCTCTATAAGAAGTGCGATAATTGGACGCCTTGTCATCTCTAGTCATTCTATCTTAACAAATTCCTTCTTCAAAGTAATTTGCCGAGTGAAGAACAACATGCCATAGGTAATACGTTTTCGTCTCCTCTGCATTGCTGGATCTCTCAGAGATTGAGATACAGAGACTGGAGCTCTGAACACAAAAGAAAACTATACGACCACTTTTACTATCTACTATCATGGTGACATCCTCATTTTTCTAACCAACCTAGTTTTTGTTAATTCATTTTTTCAAATCTTTACAACTTTTGTATTACTTCCGAATTCCCAAGTAATATCACATTTTTCTTCCTTTCTATGAGCATTCTGATTACAGCTCATTCAATAAATTATTTATGGTATTACGCAACCCTACTCATCATATATATATATATATATATACTATCCCTTTTCGTCAAAAAATTATATATAAGTGCAATTGTATATCTAAGAATATGAATTTGCCTGGAAGAACGTCTTCGGTGAACTATTTATTTTGTTCTTTTCAATCTATAGTGTATTTATAACGGCAGAACACAATAGACTCGGTAACAGACTGTTTTAATAAGGCAAAACACACTATATTTATACATTTTTAGCCACATTAAAGATCGGTTAGGTCATCGGATAATAGTGTGTTCTTCTAGTGTTGGTTTGCAGGGATTTGACTGTTTTCAGGATTTCATCATAAACTGAGGTTCGAACCTCAGTGGGTGCGTACTGATGAAGAGTTCCAAGCTCGGACGAAACAACTACCCAATACTCCCAGGTTTCCCGACGGTGTTCCAACCGATGTCAGTTCATGATGAAATCCTTAAATAATTTGTTCTTATTGGTTGTTGACTTTCCAGGGGATGAAAAATTGTTTTTAATGAGGTTATTTCCTGACCACAACGTAAACTGAATCCAGATTCGAGCGATAAACACGTCGACCTCTGCAGCCACTGATTTAAAATGTTATTTTTAGTATTTGCTGCTTCCTGTCAATCTGCGTCTATGTACTACTGATACCTTTTGTCAATAGCACAGGTCATACGCTTATTGCATATCTTGGCGACAATTTTAATAATATATATCGTTTTCTGTTTATTTTTCAGAACTGATAATTCCAGGTTAAGTCAAGGGTCTAGTTTCCACTCTTTGCATATCCGAAGAAATAAAGATCAAATCAATGATGAATCACGTGACAGTTATGGTTATCCATCAGCACTTCCTTTCTCCTTACAAATCTCTGAAAGTCCTAATACCAACAGAGTATCCCCATGGCAACGAACTGTTTTCAACGGCGAATCACTACGATCAGTATCTGGTACAACAACGCATAGCAGTCTGCATAATTTGCCTAGTAGTGTGCTGATGAACAGTGTTAACTCTAGTTACAATCAACCAGCATTACCATATTCAGCTTATTCAACAATGGCATCTGTACATCATGGCAAGTCGTGTTCACCGCCTAAATCGAATGCCAACTCCGTGGATATGACCACGAATCATGTGAAGACTACACCTACTACTACTAACACGAATACGAATACTACTAGAAATTCTGGTGGTTATGCCAGTTTAAGTACTACATCGTGTACAGACAGTTCTAGTACAAATCATTTTCAGAATGAAATTCAAATCCTTGAAGCTTCTTCTACTGACTCGTGCACTTCCATACTGATATCATCATCTGTTGCATCGTCGTCATCACCAATTTTATATCATCGTCATCAAAATATGATAAATACTGATTCATCTTTTAATCAGTCAAGCATTGGCGGCGCCGGTGGTATTGTTAATAATAATGAATATGAAGATGCTAGAGCTACTCTAGTCCCAGCGATTGATTTAGATCCAGAAAGATTATATGCCAATTATTGTATGCAAGAAGGATTACCGGCTAATTGTGAGCAGATACGTCGTGATATTGATCGGCAATTTCCTTTTCATGAATTGTTCAGTAATAAAGGTGGTCAAGGGTAAGTTAATGTTAAGTTAATCGAATGATGAGCGAATGCATATTTTCTATTTAACGTCGAAAAAATTGACAAAACAAGTATTAGCTTGAAGTAAATTAGTGGATGATGATTGGCAGTAGAAGCCACGATGCACATTTCGTCCCACTTGGGACTCGTCAATTGGGTGTTTACCTGCATTTCCCAGTTAGTGTCTGAATGTCTGTTTTCGACAAAGAACTTTACACCGATGTGCAGCAGTTCAAGTCCCCACACTCCCTCCATGTAGCACACAAAGCAAGAGAAGAAAGTAAAAGAAATGCATATTAGAGACAGTAAACAGTGGTGTGAGACAAATGGAATAGTAATAACGAAGAACAAAACAGTTTCATTGGAAATCGTAAGTCACAGGGAGTAGATGCATCTGCACCAGCCATTGAGAACGATTTTTGTCTGACCGCCGCTAGCTATTTTCCAGCCTGACCTTATGTCAGTCAGCTAACATTGCCCATTGTCGAGGAGGGCGATGACTAGGCATATGTAACACATGTCCTAAACATCTCAGTCGATGTCGTCGATTGATTTCCCCTCCTTACCTAGCACTCGACCAAAGCCTAACCTCAATATTGCTCACCTTATTATACCACTTCACACGGGAGATAGAACGCAGGCACCTATGATCAAATACAACTAATCTTTTCACGTCTTCCACTCTCAATGGCCAGGTCTCACAGTCTAGGACTTAAGATAGTATATTGGTCAAGCTAATCCATCTGTGATTATCACTGGAAGACTTATCTCCCTTCTTGTATATCGGGATGATCAGTGACTTACATCAACCCAACGGGACTTCTTATGATTCCCAGACATTGCCTAGTATCTCAGTTAATGCAGAGAGTAAACTGTCTCCACCGTACTTAAATACCTCTGGAGTCATTCCATCAGGTCCCGCTGATTTGCCTTGTTTCAGATTGGTGACAGCTTTAGTAACCTCAGTTAGGGACGGAAGACATGTGTCTATGTCCCATTCGCGGAGGTGTTGGATGTTCGGCAGATTGAGCGTGGCTGTAGGCCAATTAAACTGCTTCTCATAGCGCTCTTTCCAGCGTTCCAGTCGTCTATCCTGAGAGCTAATTATGGTGCCATTTTTTCTCCGAGATTGTTTCACTTATCATTATCACATTATCATTTTCCCCAGTGAGTGGCGGTGTTCACACCTGTTATCCATCGTTTCAAACATCAAAGCGTTATATCCTAGACCACTTGGGCCACCCCTTGAGGCTGATCACTTCAATCCAATCAATTAACGGGGAAGTCGAAATTGAATTAATTAATTACTAATACCCATTGCACAAGAGGTGGTCTAGTGGACAATGCTTTGGCATTTGAAACGATAAGTACTGAGTTCGAGTCTCAGTGGGAACACCATCACTCATCAGGGAGTGTACATACATCCTGAATAAGTCGAAACGCACATCCTAGATTCTACTGCTAGTCAGCATTCACCAATTTAATTCAAGCTAAATGAACAAGTATTAGCTTGTATGCCAGCAGCTTGTAAGTCATACCCTACAAACATGTATTGGCTATACTTGTTATATACCATCAGCCCATCCAAGTATTTAATGTAGGCGGAAAAAATCTATTGAATACCAATAAGAGTATTTAAGTTGAAAACATGTCGTAACCAGTTCATCTTACATATTTAGTTTTGATTTTGGTAGGAAATCTAGAGTGGCATTTCTGTAAACGAAAGAAATAATAATAATGAAAGTATGATGAGTGTTCATTGTCTATACCTGATCGATCAAGTGTATTTTTCACGTGTGTATACCAAAGGAAGTACAATTAAGTACTATACTACCATAACATGATTGATTCATTTCACCTTGATTTGTATATGTGTATGTGTACAAGGTTTAAATCAGGGTTAAAATGTCTTATGAATATTCTGTGATGATGTGGACATAAATTTGTGTAAGGCTCGGTTGATAGAAAAATCTACTTCTTGATTTAGTTGTGTTCTTTGAGCTGGTTGATTTAATTGTGAAGCTTTCGTCATCCCCCATCTAGACAACATCCCCCTTCAGCGCTGGTGTTAGTATGAAATGAACTTACTCGAATTCTCCATGATTGGTATTTATTTGTCTGTCCTAGCAATCACTGTCGTGATTGGTTGTTAGTTTACATCTCTATTGATCATTTTCATTGACTTCGGGTCGAACTTTTTTGTCATGTGATTTACTTTTTATTAGCTGGTAAATTCCGTCTATAGTAATTAATGTTTGTTAATCACTGGCTGATTCACTTGAGTACCAGGCTTCGAGAAATTCCCTTTTGGTGTTTCCTCTATTTAAGATTTCTACATTACTCCAATTCAATTGGTGTCCGTGATTGTCTCCATGCTTCGATATAAAAAAATACATACTGTGTCTTTTTACAGCTGATTTATGTGTTTGGATTCGGATTCTAAGGAAACGCCCACTTTGACCCATTAAATGTTTATTTCAAACGGTGTTAATATTCTAGCTGTTATTTCAGAGATATTTTTTATATGTGGTAGAGTGAATTTCCTTGTGGTCTTTGATGTTAGTTTGTTGTTGGTGTTACGAATTGAGTTTAAATACTTTTTGATGAAATAGTGTGGGTATTCATTCTGTTTGAAGACGATAAGTGGGTATATTCGTCCCATTCTCTTCAACACAGGAGTAGTGCTACAGTGTGTTTGAACACTTTTAAACAATGTTTGCACACAGTTTCTTTTGTGGGTAATCGAGTTATTACTATTATAGTTGAGTATTTGAGCTACACAAATAGATCAATCAGCTCAGAAAAAACACAGCTGAAAATAGTTCGACTTGTCTCATTAATTGAATTTGCTCCTTAACCTGAGACTCAGCGTCTAGTGTCATTATCACCCAACATGTTTCTCCAGCTAATTGAATTTAAAAAAATACCCATGATAAATAACGTGTTTATTTTTCATATCTTCCATATTCAGCGATCATGTCTTACACCTCTATTATTTAGGACAGGGTCTGTTGCCACTCAACCAGTCAATAATCACTCCTCCATTAAAGATAAGATTTTATTTTGATAAATCATACAGTGTTGTACAGTAATATTTACTGATGACGTTTCGAGTACAAATTATTACCACTCATTATCCATATCAAGGCACTCACGCAACTTTCCTGCTTCACTTATATACATGCGTAAAATTGATTAGACAATTCAATAAAATCAATATAAGATAAAGTACATTCGGATATAATTATATTAGTGTTATCAATCAAATACAATCAGATGGGAAATAAGATGTTTTTGTAGTAAAATAAATAACTTGTTAGAATGCTATAATGTGAACTGAATACATTTTAAGATTATTTATTATCCTCCTCTGATTTGACTGGTATTAATATCTTCCATATCTCTCGTAGTTGCGGTAGGAGTGGTGTTAATTTTTTACGGCATGAGGTTGCAAGCCTCATGCTCAACCTTTCCTCTTTACCAACTTTTTTTTTATTACTGGCTTAGCGAGGTAAAGGAGCGCGTCAGCTGGGGTTCGAACCCCTGAGCACATGCGTGCTCGGCAAGCATTATACCACTGTGCTCCATATACTTCTTTCAAATCTCTTTCTCTTCACTTATATTTTCTACATGGAGTGTGGGAGCTTGAACTTCTGAGCGGGCATACGTGCAAAGTCCCAACCTAGACTGAAACCCTGTCTGTCAGTCCAGTATATTATTGTTGAAACTAGTGTAAATTTCAATTATCTTAGTTAGTAAATAGCTATTCGCTTTTCTTCTTACCGAGTAGCACTGCTAAGATTGAAAGTGTGTACCATGTTATTTTGCTGACAATCACAAAAGCAAGCTTGTTTTTTCCTCTCTATTAAAGTGGATGTTGAATTGTACTACAGTGTTATGTGCAAGTCAACATGTCTATCGGCATCTTGTCGATATGACCTACTGATTTAATCACAATAATAATAAAATAATAACAATTCATGGGAAGACAGTTAACTACTTATCAGATCATCTTATATTCTGATGTTTTACTATTATGTAAACACTTTCACACCCTGTGTGTGTGTGTGTCATTGTCACTTTTTAAGTAAAAATGAGACTACCAGACTATGATATATAGTGATATATAGTGCAAGTATGGTACATTTGTAGACAGGTTAGCGTACTTTTGGGTGGTCCATATCAGAAAACGTGTATGTTTGTGTTTCGTGTAGCTTCAAAGTGTGCTCTGCGTGTTTGTGTGTGTGTGTGCATGTTCAGCTTTGTTTTGACTTTGCAGATAAGTTGACATCGTGTTTTCATTCGGTTCATAATCATGTATCGGAGGTGAAATTCTTTGTATTAGTCATTCCCTAACTGTTCAAGATGGTAATTGGGTTTTTTCTCATGATTACAGTACAAGTATTACTGCATTCATCACCTGCAACACTTATCCCTAACAATCAAAGTTAACTTTGTAAAATATATATATATATATTCTCAAAGCTAATTAAACAACCTATACTGTGAGTCGTGTGCGTCGGTGGCACAGCGGTAGAATGCTCACCGACCAAGCATGTGCTCAGGGGTTCGATCCCCCTCCACCGACACACTCCTTTACCTCGCTAAGCCAGTAATAAGACTGGTAAATAGGGAAGGTTGAGCATAAGGCTGGTAACCCCATCCCATAAAAATAAACACCATTGCCACCGAAACTTCAAGCCCCTAGTCTGAAGCTCTATGTTCCACTGGGAACGTAAAGGAATAAAAAAAGAAGATACTGTCAGTCGTAAATATAATAGGATAAATGGAAGTTTCAAGGTTTATCACAGAGAACCGATTTCAAAACCAAGGCGTAATGGACAGCTGTTTTGTTCTAAATTGGGACTCATCATCAGTACGCGCCTGTGATCCTACTGCGGATCAAATTCATAACCTTCAGATAACCAGATAAACCACTGGGATGGGATTCAGTAGCCAACCCATGAATTCTAACTACCGTCAATTCGTTATTTTTGGCTTGACTGCCACCCGTTGTCATCGGCGAGTATTTGTCTTCATACCCAACATAGTAAACCCCGTTGTTCATGACTAGAACTAGAACTTCAAGCAACTTTGTCCTATAATCAGTGAGCAGTGAGTGAGTATCAGATTAATTTTCAAGTGTTGCTGCTTTGTAAGAATTTAACTGGTTTCAAGTTCGACCACGGTGAATTCATGGTTGCGGAATGCTAAAAAGTCTCAGACTAGAAAGAAACAGTTGTTTAATGCTCCCTGGTTTTCATTGGTCCTTGTAACTGATATCGATATGTGATTGAATTTTGTAATCAATGAAATTCTTACAAACTAACACTTGAAGAGTAATCAGAAGTGTTGTTTATTTGACTTAATCACTCCAATTTAAAGCTTTGAGTTCAGATTGAGTTCAAATTTTACTTTATTTAACTTAGCTTGATCCATCATGTAGTGTTATACTGCCCAAATCATTAAGTATATACACACCTACTACCGTAAACTGTGAATATGAATTAGTTCACAGATGTTCTGTTGTATCACAGTGTTTGGTTGAAGTTGATTATCTGTTAGCCAATGGGTTCGAAAATCACTATGGGAACCAAATGAATTCATGATCACCTGGATAGATAGATAATTCACTCATATTGAATTCCAATAGCTCACTTAACATTGTAATTACCGCTGATAATGTTGTCTCGGTGGACAATGAAACCTTCCCAGTGAAAACCATCCATGTGAGAATGGACAACAACACTAAAAATAAAAGTTAAAATATATTTATTGTGTAGCTTAAGTAAGGATCATCCTATGTTTCATCTTACAAATTATTCCTCTTGTATACTGTCAAGGGATGACCGTTCCTAATCAACTTAAATGGTTCTACATATATATCAAACTATGCATTTAACTTTGCTGTATGTCTGTATTAGTTTTAAAAGTCCAGTAACTTTATGCTATCCCTTATATGAAGAATATTGTCCAGTCACTATACCATCTACCACATTGTTACTGGGATACATCTAAATGCAGATTTTAGTTGGAGGCATACTCTAATGATGGTGGAATGCCCGATTAATAACTGCCACCTCGGTGTGGTGGTGGTGGTTGATGTCGCACAGCGCAATAACCCAACGAGTTACTCTGGTCGTTACTAATGTTCTCCTAGATCCTATCATGCTAGAAAAGTAATTTGGATAGCGGTCCGATTAAAATCAGCTACCGTCATAGTGTAAGTCATTTACATTAGGTTGTGGAGGTCTGTAGGTGAAGTCGTGCTTCTGTCGAATAAGTATATAATGTCAGTAAGGTGTTTCTCTCAGGTGGCCAACAAGTCAGCTTTACCGGCCTTTCTCTTTCAGGATGGTGGGGCGGTGGTTGACAAAGGTCGATCCCGAAAATTCTACATCCCAACATACCTTGTGCGGCGATCCATAGGCGGTAGTAATATCCTCATATGGACACAACTCCGAAATCCATTTCAAATAGATTGTATGTGGCCGGCCTTAAACTGTTACCTCCTGCACTCTGTGGTTAGCCAACACTGATTCTCCTTCTGTTTCAGGTGCTCCAAGAAGGAATAAAATTCGAATGACAGAATGTGAAGTAATCTGAATGTTTCTCAATTACAACTTTGTCTGTACGTGCCACACACATACTGTTTGTGTTTGTGACAGAGCTAGTAGTCGAGACCTCGATTGGTGTAGCCAGCTTCAAACCTGTGTAACTCTCTGGCTGAATGTTAAGCGTGTAGATCGATGGTTCAAGGACTCACTCGATTTGAACTGTAGGCATTTCTGGTGACTGTTTAAACTCTCATCGACTAAAATTGATTATCAGCTTTTCCCGCATTTTCTGTTCAAATTCCATCTAACCCATCAGTCCACCTAGGCTGAATACATTTCAATATCATCCTTGTTAGTTTATTTACTAATCAATTAGTTGTTTCTCTAAATCATGTGCCTATTTGAGATATTACTTATAAAAGAGAGAGAGAGACAGAGAAAAAAAGACGAGAAACAACTCAAATTATGGTAGCTAATATGGTTGGTACATGAATATCTGTATCAGATTTTGTAAATACTTATCAAATTTCAGTCAAGAAAAAAAAACTATGATAAAATTATGCATATATTTCTCTCTCACTAGGTTCTCATGAATTTGTAACAAGATTACACTATATTATATATATTACCTGATGTAGAGAGTTGTGCTAACTAACAACTTACTAGTTCACGTAATTACAATTATTTCCTAGTTATTGATAATAAAGTCAATCATTTACCTATCTATCAATATGTACATGGCGTGTATTATTATTATTGTTATTAAACAACTATTAAAAATCTATTGTTTACATCTTGGGTACATATGATCCAGTCAGTTAAACTAGATTATTGATTGTGATCTGCTGGGTAATTGTTACATGTTTAACATCATCTAGAAATACTATTGGAAAACCAAGGAGTACTGGACAGCCGGCTGTTTCATTCTGCTTGCAGACTTTTTAGCAGCATGCGCACCCACCGTCAGGGTTCGAACCCACGACCTTCCGGTTACAGGGTGAGCTCGTAGAGAGCATTCAATAGCCCATGGAATCCTACTTTTATTAGTAGTTCGCAATATATTTAAGTGCAGCCTGCAGCCAGTGTCACAGTTGCAAGATTTGCAAGAGATTTTATGCTGAAGAGTCCTAAACTGGGACGAAACATCTTTGCGTTACTTACTGATGGTTTTTTAACTGATATCAGCTCTCGATCAAACCTGTAACCAATCAAATCTCTGTGAACTAACACTTAATGAAAAATTATTTATTTGATAAGATGATGATTTTAAATAATTTTATGAGAGAATTTATTGTTTTGCTTACTACTTGCTTTCTAGTCAGTCATTAGCAAGTTCACATTATGTGACACTCGTTTGCATATCAGTTGTGTTGTTTTCAGGGCTATTCATTCACTCCTCTGTGTCATACTTACTCCTCACTGTGCTAGATAGATCAACCTACGTACCTACTGTGATGCATTACTCACTAACGTTTGTTATTTTACCATAAGAGAGATATGTAAATTTCCGTATATTATTATGCAGATTTATGGTTAACATTTTATGAAGTTGATAGTTACTTGGATATTCGAAAGGCTAAACTGAATAATTGAGATTATATTTTTCTGTATCTACAATATTTTTGTAAAACCGGTGTGGTTTCAGTTGTTATTGGTTCACGCTTGAATGTTTTGTCTAGGTGCGTGTGTGTGTGGGGGGGGCATCTGTTGATTCTAGACTTGATTCAAGATATTATGCCTCTTATTCGGTTGGCTAGGAGATATGTTGCTTACGCTTGTCACTGCTTTCGTTGATGAGCAATGTTAGAGGACATGGGATTATGTTGGAAAAGGGCTATGGGTGATCGAAACAAACCCTGGCGTCACAATCCACGGAGTCTTTGTCTTTGACACAGTTGGTTTGAGACACATAAGCAAATGTAGACCACCTGTTTGCGGCGGGGGGAGGTCCTCATAATGCTAAGAACCAATGGCTTGAGGTGACTGATAGTGATGTGACTCAACAATCGTTGTCAATGGCGCAGATACATTCGCTCTTTGTTGTCTTTTGGATTCATTGAATCCTCACGTTTTTCCAAAGAATTATTCTTTCTCTCTTACTTTTCTTTTTCTATTATAGTTCTTTTAAATTTCTTTTCCCCACCTTTTTGTAATATGTGTAGAAAGTGTGACAACTCCAAATGGTGATGCACTTGTGTGTAAAGTTCCATCTCGAAACCAAGTCAGTCAGTCGACATTTTCTTGGTATCTTTGGAGTGAAGTTTACTTTTTCAGGAATTTAAAGTATTGGTTTTGTAGGGATTTAGTTTGATTGGATGAAAGATTTCATCATAAGCTGACATCAGTAAGAGAACCATTGGAAAACCTGCAGGGAGTACTGGATAGCTGCCTCATCCTAGTTTGGGACTCTTCAGCAGTACGCACCCACTGGGGTTCGGACCCAGGAACTTCTGGTTACAAGTCGAGCTCGTAGATCATTAGGCCACTGAAAACTGTTCCAATGACCAGCCCATGAATTCTATCTTCTGCCAATTCACGACATAGCGCGATCATTTCGCAATGTCTTCTTCGATGAGTTACTGCCTCATCTTCAACCTGCTGTACCCTACTGGTCACGGCCACCGACTAAGAACCCAGGTCACTGCCGGAATAGGGCCAGTCTCTAGTGAGCATCAGATTGATGAAATCTTGTGACCGCATCTACGCTTTCCTGTGAACTGTCAAAATAGTCTGGAGGCTTACATTGATGACCGTAGACACCTACTCTTACTATAAAATGCCAGGTTTATAATGTCTTATAGAATACAATCATCGCGACATCTAGATAACCAATGGCTATTTGTGTTTCGTTATCCTAGTATTTTTCAGAATAGTTAATGCTCTGCTTGGGAAGTTTTATGTGAAGCAGTAGAAAAGAGTGTTGATTGACTGATTAATTGTATACTGTGTAAATTGAGGATTTGATATATGGTGTTACGAGTTCTCTCAAGAAATCAGATGGTTCGAGCTGACTTGGCTCTCTGAGCTGAGTCAAAGCAGATACACAGCTGATAGCCTGACCGATAGCTGCTACCTTGACATGGTGGTCGGGCTTGCATATCGCAATGATCCAACAAGCTACACTGGTTGGAACTATTGTTCCTTCAGGTCGTACCATGCTAGGAAGGTTGTTAGGATAGCGATTAGACTAAAAGCAGTTACCGGTATTTTGTAAGAAAGAAAAGATCGTCCCCAACAATTGTACATGCCGACTTACCCCACGGTGGTTCGTAACCGGCAGTAAGTTTACCAAAACGCAACATTAGCCCTCTTTCTGTTTCAGGTACCCGAAAAATCAATCAACTTCCACGGTGTGGGCAGCCGGGAAGTAACAACCGCCTACACACTTCGAAGAGCACACGAAGCCTTCCCGAGCATCATTCTTTTTTACCCACACAGCTGATAAACTCTTCCCTAAACGAGCAAAACGGCCGTCCAGTGTTTAATTCACTTCGAAATGGTTAACAAGCTCCACTCACTGGTTGGTGTTTGTGGTATGCTACTACTCATCTCGGTCTATCAGTAGTACACAACTGGTGTTGATTCGATGAACAATGATTCGGTAGTTGACCTCTCTCTTTCTCTCTCCACCTAAGTATGTCAAATGAACTCATCTGGTATGTGTAGTTATTTTACCATAGCTCTGAAATCCTACTCTTAAATATTTATTATATTTTGTTATTTTATGGATAATCTCGTCCCGACGTGTGTTTTGCTTCATCGTATAACTCCAATGTGTTTTATTTTGTCTACATTATTTATCTAGTCAACAAAGTCTATACACTTTATTGAAGGCCTACACAATTCGACATCCAGAGAAAGGTTATTGTCAAGGACAAGCACCGTTAGCAGCTGTTCTCCTCATGTTTATGCCTGAAGTGGACGCTTTTTGGACTTTCAATGAAATTTGTGAACGTTATTTAGAATCTTATTATGATGATGGTTTGGTAAGTTGTACTGTTTTCAATTTTTTTTAATTTCTCAGTCTGGTAATGGTAGTGATCTGTCCAAATCAATCGGCCTGACTATTTTTCCACAGAGTACATACAGATCGTTAAATTTACCTACTGTTTATACTTTGTTGTAATCACGTCTATTTGCATCCTTGATGAACAATCTGTATTCATATGAATTTTTGAAATAGCTTTCAACATACCGCTTGATCTGTTCTGAATAGACAGATACATTGGAGGTTGGAGACTGACTGAATGGTTTCAAGGTAGAACTTTGCACATATGTGCAGCAGTTCGAGTTGCCGCACTCCCTCCATGTAGCACACCAAGCAAGTGAAGAGAGCAAATAGAGATAATAAATAGAAATATGAGGCAAAAAGAATAGTAATATGGAAGAACAGTAGAATTTTATTGGGCAATATAAATAATAAGGAGTGAATGCATCAGTACCAGCCAACTATCTGCAGCCTCCATTGGTTTTTACCATCTTGAGGACCCCAACTAGTCAGGAAGTCCACACTTCCCTACATGGCGGCTGGCTTAACCTAACTGTTGTGGATTTCATTGACTGATGAAGCCATGTTTTTCGTTTGACCACCACTAGCTTTCTCTTTTCTAACTATATCCATCCTATGTCAGCGGCTACCATTGCCTGTCGGTCGAGGAAGGCGATCGATGGCTAGAGATACATGCGTAACACATGTCTTAACCATCTTAATCAATGTAGCTGCTTCACAACCTCGTCGATTAATTTCCACTCCCACTTACCTAGCATTCGACGAAAGCTTAACCTCAATATTGCTCACCTTATTAAACCACCTTAACACGGGAGATAGAATGCAGACATCTATGATCAAAGACAGCAATCCAGCCTTTTCGTGTCTTCTACTTCCAATGGGTGTGTATCGCTCACTGCTGCTCTGAGCAGTACACACGTCCTTTGGTCGACATCCAGCTAGCCGGACATGACGTCTACTAAGCGAGAGATGGCGTAAGTTGGCAGGCAAATGCCAAACGAGACTTATTTATCGGTGCTGAGATTTCGTCAGCGATCAACCCACTTGGGCTGGCAGATGCAACTCTCCAAATAAGTAGAGTGGTCAACACGCTCCACCAACCACTTCACTCCTACCTATCTTTAAGCTAGGAATAAGTCAATGTAGTCCACTCCAGTCCAGTCGTGTAGCATCATGGTACGTTTGACGGGAACAAATCACATACCAAACATTCGAAGATTGCTGCACAGCTCGAGGTGTTGAGAAGATTCTGCATTTTGTTAACGTCTTCACTCGGTTTGGAGCATGTTACACATACAGTGAAATTCTATGGGGTGATATACTGCAGTTTATCTTTTTTACGTGAAGATTTCTGTATAGAGAGTAGATAACATCAGACTGCAAATTTCGTACTGTATTACGAGTAAGTAAAGAATTCAGGAGATTGTAACTGTCTGATTGCTGTTTTAATTCTGTGTTACTCAAGTTAACTGGTCAGGTAGTGCTTATAAAACTGAATTGAAATGTTCCTAATTGATTAATTAGCCATTTGTATATTTTTCTCAAAGTAAATTATTTTTAACATAACTTATATTATCTAAAAGTCATAAATTTATAATCCCATCAAGAATTTGTAATGTTTATTTGGTAATTTGTTGAACGAAAACCGGGACATACTTGTTTACTATAAAATGTTAAAAGTCAACTGGTGTAAGTTTCCTTACAGAGCCTACCACTCATTAATCTCTAAACATTTGACTTCTAACTGTTTAAATGAACTATAGTAGTTCATGTTGAATAAAGCTCAGTGATATGCAGATGTGGCTGACCTGATTGGTCTAGATAGGGCTGGGCTTTATCTGGTGGTTACATGAGAGCATCTGGAGAGGATGACTGAAGTCTACGCATGCTTTTAGCCGAATGAAGTCGCATATGAGTCTGTAGACCTAAATTTCGTACTGGTTTTGATACTGGGTGATGCTGTTTCTACTAATGTCTAAGAAAACATCAGTCCCGTCGTCGTGGTAGGAGGTACGCTTTTCTGATGAGTGTCCAGTAATCACCAATTACTGTTCCAAGACTTAACAGAGGTTTACTGATATGTATCCACATATATATTTATGTGTGTGTGTATGTTGGTCTCTCTTTCTGTTTGCTCGCTTAGTCTGTGACCATTTCACTTGTGTGAACTTGTCTCCTTTAATAATGTGTATTCTCCTTATATTATATTATATATAATATGAGTGTTAGTTGACAGTCCGTTGTTTGGTGACATACATCCATATATGTTTGTTGACATGTCTGCTATATTCGCTATGTCTATTTGGATCGACACTCCATTATAATTAGCCATTCATGTTAAGACTGTCTAATGATTTTTCCCACGCTTGTCTGGAACATTCATATATATTCGCATTCACAATCCATGTGAAAAACTTTACTTTACTTACTTACCACTTTGGTGTGAGACTATTTATTTTCGTCTCCTTGTGTTTGGACAATAGAAGTATCATCGCAAACCTAGTGGTCTTCTGATTTCCGCCTTCTCGCGTCAGGACAATTAGTTTCTCGACCAGTCCATAACAATAATTTAGCGACGAGTACATAACATTTACCTCCAGAACAAACTCGCCGTCTAACATCCTTATTCATTAACTCTCTATGATAACTACTTAATTCACAGAATTATTTCCAGTATTAACAGAACTTCAAGTAACTTGTATTTACATTACAGTTATTTCTTTTGCTAATAAATAACCACTCTGATTTTCTTTTGGAAATTTATGTATAGGAACGGGTACAGATAGATGGGGAAGTTTTGTACGCTCTACTGAAGTCATTACATCCTTCTATATACAAATTCTTGGTGAGTTTCTTTTATTATTTCCTTCGATTCTTGTTTTTACACCTCATTTTGTTTTCACTTCACATCTGGTTTACTCTAGCTGACATTATCTATGAGATGGTTGGGGGAAGTCAGTAATAAGCACTGAACTTAGGTTTCGTGTTTGCCAGCACTCTTCAGCACGGTGTATCTGCAATCATGAAGGAACTTATATCCATTCTGAGGTCTGAACACGGGTCACTCAGTGCGGTCTGTAGTTAGAGACGTTACCACTAAGCTATTAGGGCTCACGATTGACCTCCTGTTGGCCTGTAAGGGATACTTTCATTGGACAGCAGACAGTAACATGATGTCATGCGTCTAGTTCTTCTTTTTGATGGAGTTCATTCTGCACCAAACAAAGGAATAGGACATTAGTTACTACCCAGGGTCCAGTGAAAGTAACGTTGCCTATGTTACCATGGTGACTGTTGAAATGCATAAAATAATGTCCAACTCAGTTTATAAATTTATTTCAGATTCACAAACTTGGTGTTGTTTCTGTTATATGTTGGGGATTATATAGTAGTGCTAAGTTGTGGGTTCAATACCAGTTACTGATCGCCGATTACTTCTGATCCCAACAGCCCACGAAGGTGAATATAGGAAAAAGACAAACAGGTTCGTGCTTGCGAGAACAATTCCATTTTATGATACAGAAATAGATTATACGCAAATATTACGTATCTCTGAAGGTTAAATCAACAAAGAACCAATTTTATTGGTTACATAAGGTCAAGCTTCTATGTTGCCTAATCGCATTTTAATAAGTATTCTTCCTCGACTTAATGGTTGGATTCGCACAAGCCGGTCTAAGCCTGTTTTAGCCCCCATGAGCGACCTGGTACGGTCGTGTGTGGGTGGTAGACTCCGGCCTTCTTCAAATGCTCTCATGTGACCACGCGTTCACAACTTCTAACAGATAACCCCTATTCATTGCCTTCAAGGGTTTTCCTTACAAAAGTTCAAAGGCTAGTGCGAACGTCCAGCGCTTAAAACCGGACTTATGAACTTGCAAGTCTGACTAGGACAGCTAGGAGATGCTAATTCCAAATTTATGGTGTACATGGTCTTCAAAATCTGAACGAACTGAATGACGTATGGTCACCGGAAATCATGGGAATGCGGATCCTGAATTTGCTGTACTGTTTTGTGGGTCAGACTTCCAGAAAGGTTGGTGCCTTAAGATAATCACCTGCCTTGGTCTGGGTCTCGGAACACTGTCTTAGTGCTCGCACAAACTATGAGTTTTTGTATGTCTCATCTCCTGGTACCCATAATGCACTAAGCTTGTATTTCCAGTAATAATAAATTAGCTGTATATTTATGCCACATTTCAAGTAATATACAATGGAAAACTTAGCGAAGAGTTTGTAGTGGAGACAGGGGTAAAATAAGACTGCCCACTATCACCGATGATATTCTTGGTTGTGGTGGACTAGATTATGCAACAGACTGGTAGGTCTGAGAAGACAGGCGTATGTTGGATTGACGAAACGACTCTGGACTTTGTGTATGCTTTATGACAGTGAAGTCAGGAATTCAAATGAACATAGAGAAAACAGAGGTGATGAAGTTACCCAACCAACACCAACATGCACTAATCACTATCAACAGGAGAAAGTTGAAGAGAGTTATCTCTTTCCTCTGCCTAAGCAGTTTGTTTTAAGCCATAGGCGGTGTGGATAAGGCTATTTTAAGCAAAATCAGAAAAGCGAGACAGACCTTTATTAGTCTGAAATCACTGTGGGAATCTACTGTTCTAAGCATAAAAAGATATGATTAGAATTCTCAGCACACACACACACGATTGACTTGACGTCTGATCCACAAGACAGTGAAGCTGTGTTCACATTTTTTCTAGTGACCATAACAGGTTCATACTCCCTCTCATCCATTGGGATTTTTGAGCCTATGTGCACCCTAGGTTTGAAATCAGCACTTCTCAACTCCTCTAGGTAGACTAGCATGCCGACCAATTTCCTGGTTGTATGCTCTCCAAATGTTCGAATTCATCCTTTCACTTTTATGTGAGGAACACGCGTATGTGACTTGCCTGACAGTGGCAGAAGAAGGCTACGAACGCCTGGTTATATGTGACAGTATTTCAGCCTCCATACCAAGTCGTTGGTCTCGAACTAGTAATAATAATAGCTTTATTCCCAAACAGTTCTTGTGATACAGAATGGAATTCTCAGCATTTTACCACAGTATTTACAGTATTGCATCCAGTTAGTACATTATCAATAAATAAAATTCTACATAGATTAAGGAAATCTCAGTTCATTATGACAACAACTTATTAGCATGTCGATAGCAAAGCCAAGATTGAACAGAATGTTTGGAGGTGTTAGAAAAGTAGATGCTTGCATATTTACTGCCTGGCGTAAGCGGAAGAAAGAAACAAAGCAGCATATAACAGAAAAAAATGAGAGAGAGAAAAGGAAAAGCGAAAAATAAAACGTTGTACCTATAAATGATATGAGTTGGGAAGACGAGATCCAGTTGTTCTACTGACTATTTAATAAGTTATAGGTGGTATCACGCCTAATGCTTTCTTCTTTATCGCACAGAACACGAGCTAAGTAGGTAGGGTATGGTTGAGTTGGGTTTTTGTACTTGCTAGTGCGAGCATATAGTTTTGTATATAGGCATCTGGTCTGCCTGTCTGCCTGATGAGATACGAGGGTAGAGTTGTGAATGAAGAGGTTGGTGGTGTGAGTTAGATAGATAGAATGGATTTAGCCCATATTTCACATGAGTCCAAGTGCTTGTCGACCAGAATATTAACAAGCTGGTTGGTTAAGTGGCACATTGCTTACCTTGCTGACAATCTTTAACATCCTGAGTAATAAGGTATAGGCAGAATGGGAGAGTTAACGAATTGTAGGAGTAAGGATTGGGTTGGGTTATACCTCAATGTCTTAACTTCTTGATGTAGAAGATAAGATGGACTACTCAAATCAATTAGTAGTATGTATCGTGTATTGTACACTATTGTACTTATTATCTTGGTACTATTTTGTGTGGATCAAAGAGGGTATATAATAGTACTTTGTGTGAGTTTGAGTGTGTGTGTCTGTAAAACCCGAATAGTATGCGTTTTAGAAGCCAGGCTTATCTGAATACTTAATAAATCAAGTTAGTATTTAGTGTGTACAGTTAGTTTACTGTAAAAACAATAGCTGAGTAGTTAGTGTGCATAGGATCAATTAAGCAGAATGATACATTGACATATTAGATGTTCAGTTAAATAATATCGAATAGTATAATTTATGTGTATTGTGCATTCAAAGTTCTTATAAAATCTCTAAAAAGCTTTATATTAATGCACACATATATATATCAACCTATGAACGCATATAATTGCGTGATTAATTGCATCTATCTGTTTATAGTTTAATTCGGAATGATATATGTGTTATGTATATTACTTTACTGTAGCAAAATATAGGTAGATAGATAGATACGTAGAGAATGAACAGTTTAAAGTCTATTTAGTCGTAAAGTTTGAATTTGTCCTGTTCTTGTTTTGTTCTTTTCGAAAATATCAACCAACCGACCTACCTACCTACACCTATCTTCCTCGTCATTCAGCTTAGCTTTGTTTTATGCTGTGATATCTCTTATTTTGTGGTATTCTTTTTCTGTGGCACATTCAATGTTGTTTTTTAATCCATATTTGTTTGTTTATTAGATGTATCACACAGTGAGTGAAACAGTATTATCATTTACTGGATGACAAGGTTTCGAAAAAAATTTATTACTGTTCATAATCATTTCATCAATTATAATCACACGACTTCGAAACTTGAATTTTATAGTTTTCTTTGTCCTCTCCTATTTGTCGTCGTCGTGGGTAGTAGAATTTCCAGATATCTGGGTGGACAGGTGTTGAATCATTCCTATTACATGTATTTGCAGTTGATTCGATAAACAAAGCTTCCGTTGTTATCAATCTCTTCCTCGATCCACCCTGTGACATTAGATTGTAGAACTGTCCTCCTATCTCATCCAGCCTATTGTATGGTTGTGCGTAATTGCATTTAGTGAATGCTATCTACAGCTGAACTATTCTCTAGATTTCTTATCTTATTCGGGTCAACCAAACTAGATTTCGCTGCTAGGTTTTCATGCTCGGCTAATCTGACTGCCGCCCCTGTTCTGCATGCAATTACACACAATCATGCAGTAGGATGGGATAAGTTGACAGTTCTAAAATCCAATGTCACAGGGTGGAGGGAGAGATTGATAACAGAAGCTTTGTTTATCGAATCAACTCCGAACACGTGTAATAGGAATGATTCAACACCTACCCAGCTAGATATCTGGAAAATTCTACTAACCCTACGACGATGACAAATAGAAAGAACAAAGAAAACTATAAAACTCAAGTTTTCAAAGTCGTGTGGTTATAATTGATATGATTATGAACAGTAATAAATTTTTTTCGAAACCTTGTCATCCAGTAAATGATAATACTGTTTTACTCACTGTGTGATACAACTAATAAACAAACTAATATGGAATTACTTACTACCACTACAGTGTCCAAGTTTTACACATATATTAATGTTGTTTACTATCTTGAAAAAAGATGACACTACATGCTAATTTGAATCAATTTTTAACCTTTTTTTTTGTAATATTAATCTTTTCCAAGAATCCTTGGGGGGGGGTTATTGTCTTAGGGTATGGGAAACATTTCCTGGTGTTGGATAGATTTTGCTGTGTAGAGATGCGCGAGTTTCGTTCATTGCACTGTATCACAGCACTTACAGTCAATACTACAACTAACGAAGTGGTTATGAGGAAAGCTGTGAATATAATTCAAAGAAGATTAGCGTGTAGCACCATAATGTGCCGAAAAGAATGTCATTAGATGCAAGACTACCTAGCAAGTGCTATTGGCAGATATTATTCTTGTGATACGAGTCATGTCATCAGTTTCCAACACAGTGTTCCAGGGGGGGTAAATAGACAGAGTCATAGTAGATTACTACGATATTTAGTGGGGGGGGGGCGCTAAGAGAAAGACCTCTGAAAAGCTCATCGTTTATGTAAGGACTAAGATACTACTACCCGGACGCCCACACTTAATTAGGCGGTTTTTTTAAGGGGCCATTTCTGCTGAGCTTTTGACTTGAAGTTCGATTCACAAAATAGTGGAGCTGTGTTCCATCATGTTTGCCAGAGGCCGTTAGATGCTTTCGAATTCTTGAGACCATATAACACCATAGTTTCAGCATCAGGGTTTTTCACATCTCATAGCTAGACCAGCATATCTATCAATCCAGTTATGAGCTCCATAGGTGTTCGAATAAGGCTTTTGACCTTTGTAAGTATTTTACTGTAACGGTGTGAAAGAGGTGCATTAGGACTTACCTGAAATAGACTATGAAAGTGTGGTGACATGAGAGCATTTCGCAAAGAAGACGGAAGTCTACCCACCGTCAGCCCATAACATGTCGCTTATTTGGTGGGATGAGGATTACGGAGAAATGTAGAAGCAGCAAAACCTCACAATTGAAGCCTAATTTATGTATACAGGAGGATTCTGTGGTAGTACATCTTGCACAGTGCCTCGGTAATTTCTTGTTACTTTACACTTACTATTTCATTATTTGTTCTGTCTTCTTATACTATTCTTAAACATTTTTCATCTTTCTAACACTTTTCGCCGTCTAATCAGGACATGAACTATATCACTTCTTGTTCCCATTAAAATTTCAATTTAATGCATTTTGTAGAAGATTGAGAGCACACGAAATGAAACTGAATTCAACTCATCCCATAGTATTTATTGTTCTTGCTTTACAAAATTTTGAATAAAGGGAATTAATTATATGAAATTGGTGTAATTGTTCCTGTATTTATGCGGTGATAAGGAAGTGATACATTTGCATCATTCCATCAAGTCAGTCACACGGAATCTAATATTCGTACATGGTTAAGATCGAAACTTGGAAAAATTTAGGGTTGGTTAATTGACAGCATATAATATGCGTTGCTAAAGCATTCTAAAGATATAGGACTATGAACTAGCATCTGAACGTGTACGTCGTTGGGTTCAGCGGTAGGACGCTAGCCAACCACGCATATGGTTCGGGGTTCGATTCCCAGCTGACGCATTTTTAGACCTTGTTAAGCCGGTGAATAGGAAATGCTAAGTTTTGGGCTAACATCACACTCCGTAAAAATAAAACCACTGCTAACGAAACTTCAAAGCTCGAGCTTGAAGCCCTTTATTTCACTAGGAACGTAAACGAATAGAATATAAAATAATAAAAATATAGTATTTGAACATATTTGTTGTAATGTATTTATGAATAAGCTTTTAGTGACATGCCCTTTTCCCCACGTAACGCATGTCTCAGTCAAGAGAAGTCTTCCCTTTTACCTTTCTAACCCTGGAGTTTATGTCTGTTGTCAATGTGACCTATTTTCTGGTTTCCCCTTATGTGAATCATATTAGAAAGATGTTTGTCGTAAAAAGTCTGTAAGACATTCATATTCTGCGCTTTTTATTGGTATGTGTTGAAAGTAAATTAACAATAAGTTTATTCAGGCTAGTATGACTTTTCAGGTAAAAAGGATGAACAGATGAACACCTTCGGTTACCCTTACTCTCCATTCTTAGACTAGGAGTTGCTTTTGACCTCTTCTATGTTGATAGAGGGAATAACTCGTGATGAAACTACTTCAGTTTCCTCCAAGCACGTTGAGAAATCCTTGATTTTATCAGCGCCTTCGTTCCCACACTCTGAATCAAATAGCTTTTTTCCCCAATTCATACAAAATTCCCATCAGGACATATATAGAACAATTATCAACTCAAGTGATTTAGTGAAGCGACTCCTTTCAATGAATTTATTGTCAAGCTCTGCAATTTTGAAAATAATATGAACTGCGATAAAGAAAAAAAAGAAAGAAAGGCTAAATTTGCAGTATAAAATGATGTCATCATTGTATTTCACAGGTTCTCATCAGCTGCAAACCACTAGCTGAAATTACAATGGTTATAAAAAAGAATGACAATGTTTGAATGGTAGTAAAGAAAACATTACAAAATTAGCTCATCTAAAATATCTTCGTTATAATTTTTATTTAATTCAATTTAAGATCTTGCCGTCGATTGATTGGACATGTCGGGTTCTTGTGCAGATGCTTCGACGATGTCTGGGCGTGTAATTAGAAGTTAATTGGTGGATAATGACTAGCAGTAGAATCCAGGACGTGCATTTCGTCCTATTTGGACTCGTCATCTGGGTGTACCTGCATTCCGCAACGAGTGATAATGTTCCCACCGAGGCTAGAACCCAGATGACGGGTTCCAATTAGGACGAAATGCGCATCCTGGATTCCACTGCTAGTCACCATCCACCAATGAACTTCTAGTCATGATTTTTGGTTTAAGTTACACTGATTTTAACATGCTTTTAAAATAAAAAAAAGTGATAAACACTGTTAGCTTGTAGGTTATTACAGCCACTCAAGAAGGTTGTAATTCATCAAATTGGAAACTTGCCCAGTGCGTTGAAATCACTAATATAAATGACTAATCAATGTAATCAAAATGCAGTTACTAAGGTAGTGAGAGATTGATTACGCTCTCTTTCTGTATGCTTAAGTTTGGTTTAAAACTATTCTTTACAATTGCTTAAGCAAATCGTAGCAAATTTTCTGTCCTTTGTGCGTCTAATATTTTGAAGGAGGATTTGGAAATCTTGACAAAATGACCCGTATCCACCACAAGGTATCTGGTAGCTGCACTTTGCGAATATCTACTTTCTTTTTAGACATAAGTTTTTGAGATATATTCAGAAAACCAGATAGAAAGAAGCCGTTCTTTCTATCTCTTGCCAATGTAATTACTATCGCAAGTGCATGTGTAAATGTATAAACTCACTTGGGGGTGACATCAGCAGGGTATTTATCCAGTTTTAATTGTTGGCTTATAGAGCATATAGCGGTGTATATAGTGTTACGAGCTTTAGCTACAGGGAAGCACCTTTCTATTATTCCTTTCATTCTTTTGTCAATCTTTTACTCTCCTTTGAATTGGAAACAAACAAGGATAAAAATTGGGCACCAAAGTAGAGGATAAAATTTTATTTTGAAACAAATGAATACTTCTTTTTTTTCAACATTTGGGCATTTTGTTTTCTCGTCTTTTTCTATGCTGCTATACTTTTGGATAAATCCCATTTTTGCAACAAAGTCTAATTGTTCTTGTACATTGTTAGGCGAACGTGGCTTCCTGTCTCTGTTGTACAGTAGTAGTGTCCTTACTAATCCACGCGTGTATAACCTATTGGACAGAAGCTGTTGTAGTGAAAATATTGTCCGGTTAAGGTTTCTTTTCGATCGTACCCTCATTTCCCCTCTTCTTACATTTAAGGTACAGCAAAATTGAACTTGTTCATATTCCATGATGAATTTAATGTTTTTGGGTGGATCTCATTAAGACACAGTCAAATAATACGAATGCGTGACTCATATCGTCACAACCAATAAAGGTTTCGCATTTGCCAGTTTACGCCGACTCTGGCGTAGACGAGATGTTCGACTATCGACCAAAGGGCGGGTGTACTGCTCATCAGTCCGCCCCGTCCTCCTTTATGGTTGTGAGACCTGGCCACTCAGAGTGGAAGACATGAAAAGACTAGCTGTGTCTTTGATCATTGGTGCCTGCGCTCTATTTCCCGTGTAAAGTGGCATAATAAGGTGAGCAACATTGAGGTTAGGCGTAGAGTTCTAGGTAAACAGGGAAATCAATCGACGAAGTCGTGAAGCTACAAAGACTGAGATGGTTAGGACATGTGTTACGTATTCCAAGTCATCGCCTCCCTCGACGAGCAATGTTATCGGATATAGGGTCAGGCTGGAAAAAAGCTAGTGGCGGTCAAACAAAAACTTGGCACCAGTCAATGAGATCCACAACAGTTGGTCTAAGCCACGTAGGAAGGTGTAGACTTCCTGGTTGGGGTCCTCGGGGTGGTAAAAATCTATGGTTGGAAACAATTGGTGACATGGCTCAAAATCGTTCTCAGTGATAGCGCAGATGCATCCACTCCTTGTGACTTATGATGTCCAATGAAACTTTTGTTTTTCTTTATTACTCCTTTGTCTCACACCTCTGCTCACTGTTTCTATTATGCTTTTCTTGTACTTTCTTCTCTTGCTTCGCGTGCTACACGGAGTGTGGCGACTTGAACTTCCGCACATTTGTGCAAAGTTCTATGTCGAAAACAGACAGACAGAGACAACCAATAAAGGTATGAAGAACACAATATTCAGCGAAGAAGAGACTCTTTTCGACAACGAATTTATTATCAAGCTGTACAATCGTATATCTTTGGTTTTTAAGAAATTATATCTGGTAAGGGAATTAGGTCAAAGGTGTGAATACATGAAATAATAATAACAGTAGTATGAAATACAATTAAAATATTTGTGATTATAATCATGGTTTAATGTCAAGTGGCCAAATAATTAATGTTTTATATAGAATAATACGTAAGATATATAGAGTGTTAGAAAGGGGTGCATAATTATAGGATTAATAGGCTAATATGAAGTGTTACATAACATGGTGTGAAATTTGATAAGATAGAATTTAATATTGTAAAACTAAAAAAAAATATAAATTAATTTTGGTTTTAGAATGACAATTGGGTCACGTGGAAACATTTCAGAGTGAGAATAGTAATAACAATACTGATAATAATAATAATAATCGTAGTAATAAGGTAAAAGTACATAGAATAACTAAATAAATAAAATAAATAAATGTCTATCCCTCTACGGCCAAGGCAGAAGTAGGGATTATACATACTTTTTTGTACACAAAGGTCTGGCTGGCTTAAAGTCATGAATTGCCAAGGCCTCAGCTGTCTTTAAAAGTCTGTAACGAAGAAAACGCAGTCGGCAAGTTAGCATGGATTCTATATATGATCTTGAGATCATAGTCAGGGCTGATCGAGTGACAGAAGTCGATCAGGTGTTCCAGAATAGAGCTTCGCACACATTTCCTTTCTCCCTTGTAAAATCAAGCTGGAATATGTTCTCGTATCCGTTTGGAAAGCGCCAATGTACCTTGATCCACAAGAGCAGGTGAATTGATAGTTTTACATGGAGGCGGCCAGATGGGGAGCTTATCTTTTACAGAGGTAGAGAACAATTTGCGGCTCATGTACGTCATATGTAATTTTACTGCAAAGAACGTCTTACTGACTGATTTAAAGAGACGATTTTTGAGCATATCTGAAGTATGATCACCTATGAATTCCAAGTTCATGAATAAGGTTTTTTTTGGAACTGAATCGGTGACCAGTTTAGACTGCTTATCATTCCTGTTGCTGTCAATAAATCGGTTAGGGTAACCGTTTTCTGCAAGGGTGACTTTTAAGATGTCAAGTTCTGAGTCAACGCAATCAAAACTACAAATTTTCCTTATCCTAAAGCAGAGCAAATGAATTTCCTGGAGATAGGTACCCAACTGTAAAAATTAGTTAGTTGTCCATTCCATGTACGTTTTCGGTGGATAAATCTTTTGAGAGATGCGTCATTACGTTTGTTAAGACACACATCAAGAAACGGAATACTTAGCTCAGATTCCTTTTCTATAGTGAATTGTAAAGAAGGATGGCAGTTGTTGAAAGCAAACAAGACCATATATATACGATTGTACAGCTTGATAATAAATTCGTTCGTATACCATTCAGCCACTGGAACCCGATTCAATGGCTCGTGAATTCTAACTTCTACCAATTCGTGATTTAGCGCGACCCCAACCATTGTCGTTGGTGGGACATCCATCCACACACGTGACATCTAATTGGACCTCACTGGTCACGACTTCTCACTAGAACTCAGGAAACTCCAACCTGTAGCAAGTCACTAGCGAGCATCAGATTAACTTTCTATAGTTTGGTTTGTAAGGATTAGTTATGTTTACGAGTTGATCACGGATTGATATCAGTTAGAGAACCATTGAAAACCAGGGAGTACTGGACAGCTGCTGTTTCATCCTAGAATAAATTCGTTGTTGAAAAGAGTCTCTTCTCTGAATATTGTGTTCTTAATGCTACACTAGGAATCAACATATATGCGACAGTAGGTTATTTCATTGAACTCAGAACTTAATCACATCTGTTCAAGATGACCCTTGAAGAGATATCGACCAGAATAGGTTCCTAGAGAGAGGTGAACTGCGACAAAAAATAATTGTTCTTTGTACTTTATAAAATAGTTCATGTGAAGTGTGTAAAATTAGAGGTGGTGGTGGTGGTTGGGGCTGGGGTGTATGGAACTATTAAGATTAGTAGTCAATCAAAACATTCTCGAAGATGATGAGAATTTCAATAAGATCAACATTGCCAAAAATTATGTCGAATTAAATAAACAAAGGTTCATAGGTGAAATAAATAATAACAAGTATAATAATCAATAGAATAGAGGACGAATATACAAATTGAATAAACAAAACGCAAAATAAATAGTGCCAAAGTAGTAATGCAGATTATAATAGTTTAGCATATAGATGGATTTTGGCCATGAAAGAGGAGTGGTTGAAACAAATAAAGGTCTGGCTTTCCTGTGTCGACTGCCAAAGCTTCAACATATATAGATGAGTCTGATAGATAATGATTTGGGTGGGGTTTCTTTTGCCTTATAGATAATGTTAAAGGAAGAGGTTGTAGAAATAAGGTGGGTGACCAGTATAGACCAGTTGTTCAATTATTGTGTATCTTATAACCCAGCTTCGAGCTCTTCATAACCACACAGGATAATGTTCCTGCACCCTCTTGGACAAGACCTGCGTCGAATGACTGACATGCCTAGCTCCATAGGAGTAGGTAAACTGGTAAACACTCATAGAGTTGGTCAACTACCGAATCTTTTCCTTCAGGTTACTGAACAGTAACACTAATTTCAACGATGCTGCGAGGAATGTCCTTTTCAGAGGTTGTGGTATCCTTCTTTCTAAGAATGTCGGCAGCTAAGTCCCTTTTGAATTCAATGTTTATATACAACATTACTTTAGATATGTACGTTAAATTACATTTCATTGGTTTAAACTGTATGTTCTTGTCTATAAAATTTGGCGGAAATCCATTTCCATTAGGATATTTCTTAGAAGATTTAACTCTTCCTCCGCAGCATCAGTACTATTAGGCTTCAGTTGGAGGATTTCATGATGAGCTGACATCAGTAAGAGAACCATTGGAGAACCAACCAAGGAGTACTGGACAGCCGTCTCATCATTGTTTTGGACTCTTCAACAGTATACACCCACCGGCGGGGTTCTATACCAGGTTACAAGATGAACTCGTAGACCATTAAGCAGCCACTGGGAACCTATCCAATGGCCAATCCATGAATTCTAACTTGTCTTCTTCGATGAGTTACTGCCTCACTTTCAACCTGCTCTACCTTACTGGTCACGGCTTCCCATTGGAACCATGATGAAATACTCCAACCAATCGAACAAAATCCCTACAAAACCAATACTTGACTATTAGACTTCGTTTTTGATCCAACCGTAAAGATTTGTCTATTGACCATTCCATGATAGCTTTCTATAAATTGATCTCTTCAGGATTCCATCAGGACTCCTTGATAACATCACGTCAAGGAAATTAAAGTTAAACTCGTTCTCCATTTCAACTGTGAATTTTATCGTTGGATGGCAACTGTTAAATGCATTTAATATATGATTAATATTATTACTGTTATGGTACAGCTTGATAATAAATTCGTTAAGAGCAGGAGATCTTTTGACTGAATCAGTTGTTTTGATTTTCTAGCTTCTTTCAAGTCGATTTCCTAGACGGCAGAGGCGCATCACCTTTCTATTCACAGTCGGCATTTATGATAAATATTCTTTCTTTATTAGATTATTTTCTTGTCCTTTAGAATAGTCAACATTATAACCTTTCTCTCTTTCTCATTATTACTATTATTCCCACTAAACTATATTTTATCCAATAGCCCTTTTATTGATTTAAAAATTACCAATCAAGTAACAAAATACTACTTCATAAACACCTAATTTGTTACGTATGACATTTTTCTCAGCTTTACTCACCATCTGGCTGATTGTGATTGACTAGACTAGTTTCAACATAGAACCTTGCACAAAAGTCCACCTCTTGAAGTTCCCATACTCCCCCCCCATATAGTACACAAAGTTAAATAATAGAGAGAGAGAAGATTGAAAAGAATGATAATAAGCAGAAATGGAAAACATGACGGTTAATCGGGTATGGGACATCACAAAGAGTGAATGTGTGTCTGCGACAGTGAGTACAATTTTGACCCATACCGCCAATAGTCATCAGCCATTGATTCTTAGAACCCTGAGGACCGAACTAGGCAGTATATACCTCTCCACTTGGCTCAGCCTAACTGTTAGAAAACTCCATGGATTGATTCCAAGTTTTTACTTGGCCCCCCACTCTAGCCCTTTTCCATTCTAATAGATCCTATGGCATGCGTAACACATGTTCTAATCATCTCGATCGATGTAGTTCCATAACCTTATCGACTGACTTTCCTCTTCCCTATCTAACATCCAATGCGTAACCTCAATATTATTCACCCTATTATACCACCTAACATGGGAGATGGAACTCAAACATTTTTGATCAAAGACAGTTGGCTTTTCATGTTTTTCAGTTTGAATGGCAGTGTCTCATAGTCACAAAGGAGGAGCACAAAGCGGACTGTTGAGCACTACATATATCCTTTTATCGATGGCCAATCGGATATCATATCTTTGCCAGAAATGATACTGTTTGGCAAATGCCACAAGAGTTTTTGATCAGTCATTTGGGGCTGCTGTGACTCCTGAAATAAGTGAAGTTGTCAACACACTCCGCCTTCTTCACTCCGTATCTTTAAGCTAGTAGTGAGTCAATGTAGTGCAGTGCAGTTCTGTAGCATCATCTTAAATTTGACCATCTGTATGTCATTATTTTCTAAGGCGCTATTAAATAGAATTTTTATGAACAGTTGAATCGCTAAGATGAAATGATTATACGCCCTTTGATGAATACTGTACTTGTTATATATCTGATTTCTATATTTAAGAATATTTTGGATATTTGCTTGCTTATAACTTCTGCTTTATTCACGACAATAATTTCTCAGTGTCATTCCAATATAATCTGCTTTTATATGTTTATTTTTCTAATTATTTTGCAGAAAAAACATTCAGTGGAGCCAAATCTTGTTGTTTTGGAATGGTTCATGTGTGCCTATACACGTACCTTACCTTGGGCAGCTGTATTAAGAATTTGGGATATGTTTTTCTGTGATGGTATGCAAAAGATAACGATTTCTTTTTTCTTTTTAATGTTTTATTTCGTGTTTAGTTCTTATGCTTCTCATCTGTTTTATACATATATATATATATATATATATTCCAATGTTCTTTCACGCAGATTTCCTCAGTGATACCACTCAGTGTCTCCGACTTCGCTCTGATATCTGTGGCGAAGACATCCCTTGTAGTTTTATCCTTCATTTTCTGAATGTTAAACTTGAATGGATTACAGTGGCCTGTCTCCAATTGTTCTGAAGTATTTCAGCTTCACCTTGACGCTTCTTTGAACCAAAAGTTGGTATGATCCCACATCTGCTCCCCCTCTCGACTTTATGTCCAGGAGACTAGCTGCGTCTCCACTTCCTTGAGCAGCATTGAGATGAATTGTATCTGATTTGTGATGTGCCCTTCAGGAGGAATCCATGTTGCTTTCTGTATATCCTTATGCTTTTACACTCTGTATCCGATCACCAGATCATTGGAAGCGCAGAAGTCTGCGAACAATTCTCCATTCTCATTCATTTCGCTAAGCGAAAACCTCTCAACCCATGATTAGTTCTCTTCCTGTTTAGTCTGCTCCCAGTTTAGCTTGCATTCATATCGCTCATAAGGATTTTGATGTCACCCTTTGGGATGTTGTCAATTACCGTTTTTAGTTGTCTGTAAAAATCTTCCTTCTTCTGTTGTTTCGAGTTGTTTGTAGCACTATGCGTAGCATTGGATAACCTTCCTCCCTTACTTACTTTGAGATGAATCGCGCTATCATAATCCTGCATAAGGAGATTGGTTCCCACTGCATTAGGGCTTTGGCTGCCACTTGTGACATAATGATAGTCACCTACGTTATCACTGTGCTCGTGGTTGTCGTCTGGCTGACTGGAGTAGATTACTGAATCTCCAGTTGACAATCTTGACAGTCCATATCCATTCTATCTGCTCTCGCAGATTCTGATCACCTCTATATCATACCTTCTCATTTCTTAGGCTAGCTGGGTAGCCCTCCCAGCCGGCTTCATACATCGTACGGACATTCCACGTCCGTCGAGAGATAAAAGACAAATAGGCTGACTGGTATCTCGAGGGCTTTCACCAGCCCTCTGTGTCCTTTCGCCCCTCCGATTCCAGCGAAGAATAAGTTATATATATAGTTTTGATTTTTGAAACAGCCGCATACTGATTTATTTGGTGGATGTTGACTGGCAGTGCAATCCAGAATGCACATTTCGTCCCGTTGGGGACTTGTCGGATGGGTTTACCAGTGTAACGAAAGAAGATAAGAGATTTGGTAACAGACCCTTTCTCAAGGTGAAACATCCCATATTTATATATTTTAGCCACATTTAAGGTTGGCTAGGTCAGGTCATAGTAAATTGTTCTGATTGGTTGTCGATTTTCTGGAAGTTAAACCTTGAGACAAGAAATTGTCCAATGAGATTATCTCCTTCCCGACTACAACGTAAGCTAAATCCAGGTTTAGGGAATAAACAATCCTACTTCTGTAGCTTCTGACTGTAAAAGTTGTTCTCAATTTTGGCTACTTCCTATCAATCTGATTGTACATACTACTGACAAATCTTGTTAGTAGCAAACGTTGCACCAGCAATCCACAGTGAGCAATGATATTCTCACTAAAACTCAAAACCTGCACCCATCATTTCAAACGCATGGGCCTTCGTGGCCTGAATGGTCTAGTGGATTAGTCTTTAGGGTTTGAATTGATGAGCGTTTCGATTCCCAGCAGGAACACTTTTGCTCATTGGGGATTGTAGGTACATCCGCCTAACTATTCCCCAATAAGACGAAAGACATATATCCTGGATTCCACTGCTAGTCACCATCCATCACATAACATCGTGTTAACCTTCATCAACCGTCGAAGTGTCCATACTTAGAGCCGATATGTCAGCAAAGGCCAAATGTTTGTATCCAGTCAGTCAATTTGTACTTAAAAAATTGATTGAGCAAGTTTCAGTTTTGCAGACAAACCACTACTGCTGTCGTTTTGGACGGCCGAGGTTTTGGCATTGCAAGAAGTACAAATAAATACATGCCATTTTTGAAGGATGTCATCCATACAAGTACATGTAAGGCGTTCTCTGAAATAATTTGATTAATTTATCATAAAATATTTAAATATTTTAAATGCATTACTTATCATTATTTTGTCATTTCTGCCTGACAGATTGTTTTTATTATTGATGATCATCTGGTGCATAGCCTTAACTGATAATTCCATATTGGTTGGGTTTATTTTGGCTACATAATACAGAGTTATACAGTAATTCACATGTGTAATATTCATTGAATAAACAACCAATAGGTGTACTGTATCACTCACTAGATAGTATATCGGACTGACTTGTGGCATGTGCTACTGATATGATTTATCAGTAGTATATATAGATAAAGAGATGGTCATCGGCATAAAAACATAAAACAACAAGCAGGGAGATAGATTGAAGTCAGAGAAAGTAAATGATACAGCGTTTCGGAGATACATGTCTGTCTGTCTCGATTCAACATAGAACTTGGCACCAAAGTGCACCAGTTCGAGTTGCCACGTTCCAAATACCACACACACAAAGGTAGACAAGAAGATGAGTGAAGAGAATCAATACAGTCTGACAAGTATAAGAGTGAAACAGAATGGGTAGTGGTAGAAAGGAATATGAAAGATTACAGAGACTGAATACATCTGCGCTGGCCATTGACAACGATTTTGAGCCATGTCACCTATTGTCTCCAGCCATTGATTCCTAGAGTCAGTCCCGAGGGCCCCAACCCGAAAGTCTGCATCTCCTACCCTACCTGACTCAGTTTAACTGTCAAGGATTTCATGGATTGATGAGGCCATGTTTTTGTTTGGCCACCACTTACTCTTTTCCAACCTGCACCACCTATATCAGCTAGTAATGCCCGTCGGGGGAGGCGATGGTTAGCCATGTGCAGCATGTGACCTAGACATCTCAATCTATGTAACTTTTTAGCCTCACTGATTGATTTTCCCTGTTTGCCCAACACTCTACGCCTATCATCAATATTGCTTACCTTATTAAACCACTTAACGTGAGAAAGAGATCGTAGGCATCTATGATCGAAAGCAGTCAACCTTTTCATGTCTTCAACTCGTATTGGCCGTGTTTCAGAGCTATAGAGAAGGAGCGAACTGCTGAGCAGTACACACGTCCCTTGGTTGATAGCCGGATTTCACGCCTACGCCAGAGGTGGCGTAAGTTAGCGAAAGCAGCTCGAGCTTTTTGGATCCGTGCTGATATTTCGTCACCAATCAGTCCGTTGGTACTGATACAACTTCCCAAATAGGTGAAGTGGTCAACATGTTCTATCACTTCACTCCCTATCACTAAGCTAGGAGTTGACGAAGTCCTGTCCTGTAGCAGTATCTTACATTTTACAGGGGTGAATCGCATGCCAAACATACGAAGATTGCTGCTCAAAGTGTTCAGTACTCAAAGTTATCCCTACACCAGCTAATCCTCGTGAACTAGCCGTGACATGGGAGAAGTGAAAGAAACTCAATATGAAGGCCAGAAGCAGCACAACACGGAAGATCTATGCGTCGGTGGCACAGCTGTTAGGACTCTCACCAACTATGCACATGGCCCGGGGTTCGATCCCCTGCCCACGCACGCCCGATATCATTTGTTCGACCTACAAAATTTGGGCTATATCGGTATAGCATGCCGAAAATTCCATACTTGTATCAAAAATACAGTTTGGAATCAAGCTATTATTTTAATTTTCTATAGTTTGGTTTGTAAGGGTTAGTTATGAGTTGATCACGGAGTGCTATCAGTTAGAGAACCATTGAAAACCAGGCAGTACTGTACAGCTGCTGTTTCATCCTAGTTTGGGAATCATCGGGAGTACACACCAACTGCCACGGTTTGAACCCAGAACCTTCCCGTTACAAGGCAAGCTCGTATACCATTCAGCCACTGGGACCCGATTCAATTGCTCATGACTTCTAACTTCTACTAATTCGTGATTTAGCGCGACCCCAACCATTGTCGTTGGTGGGACATCCACCCACACACGTGACATCTAATTGGACCTCACTAGTCCTTTGAAATTAAGGTGTACATAATTTAGCTTTATAGAGATACAAAATTGCAAATAAACATTCCTTTACCAAGTCTCTCGTCGTCTACCGTTACAGACTTATCTAATGTGGAATTACATTCTATTAAGGTGTCCCAATTCTACTTTACTCTATCACTGTCGTATTTATTATTCCCACAGGAATCAAATAAATGTCTTCAGACAGTTAGGACTCGATTATGCGAAACATATTTTTCACGTTGCAGACCATGAGCCACATTTATTGTGTGTCGGGAGACTTGAAGTCCTGTCTGAAAATGGAGTAGTACTGTAGCCGGTGATTCACACCTCCAACCTCTGAAAATTATAAACAGTTATATGAAAATGCTCATCATTGATTACTCCCTGGAAATGTGTCTCGTGTATGTCAATGGTTCTTGCAATTCAAAACTTAAAAGTGAAGATTGGTGAAGCTGATACTCAACGCACCACCTGTTTTTTTGTATTCATTATTATTAATCACAGGTTCCAGGTGGAACATAGAAAACATCTCTGTTTCACTCTGTTTCCTGTAGTCCTTTATAGCTGGCTCTACGACTGTACATAGACTTTCATCTCTTCCTCACACAATCTCCTCTATGTTACTTTGTTTTTCTGAGCTGGATGGTTAGTTTGCGAAGCTTTCATCACCTTACTGGGTGACATCTTCAGCGCATACTTCAATTTGAACTCTCCGTGTTTCCTGTTTGGGTTCCACTCTGTGGTATAATGTCCTTCAATGGTCTTCTTAGCTTTTGTCCAATCCATCCCTATTTCTTTCGGCATATTTGTTGAGCGATTGGTTTTGGTTGGGTTCGTTGACAGAGTTCCATATGGCTTATTTTTTGTGTCTGGCAATCTGATCTTCAACAGCAACCGAAGTTAGCTGTTGGTGAAAAACTTGAAGCCTGTCGGAAGTGCCTTTCGGTGACGCTCGCGCGAAGTCTCTTAACCGTCTACAAGCAATGACTAACCTGACATTAGTGTTGAAAATTTGAACCTTATTCTTTATGTTATGTGCAGTCGATTTCCACACTGATTTCAGGGAAATGAAGGTCTGTCTTGCTTTTCCAATCTTGTCTGGCTTTGACATCCCACCCCCCACATTTATGCCACCTGTATTTGAAATGATAGAGGTAACTTCCTATAATTTTCTACTGTTGATGGTGATTAGTGCTATAAATACCATTAATGTCAGATCACTTCTTCGCTATGATACCTTGACAAAGCATTTCGAGCAGGTTCCAAACTTTCATGAACAACTGCCTTCGCTTCATACTGAAGATTAGATGGCTCACTAGAAACGGTAAGCTCCAAGGAACTCTAGCGGTGCAACGAAGCAAACAAAGACTTATTGTCCGACTAATATGGAGAAGGAAATAGAGATTAATCGGATGCACACTGAAAAGACCGCTGAGTGACGTCGCGCACCATGGCTTCTAATGGAACGTGAGTAAGAGGACTGATGTGGACGAGATTATGTGAGGGAGAGTTGAAAGCTTATTAGCAATCTCTGAGTCAGCTAAAAAAAAGGGCTGTAGAAACCCATTATTGTTATTATTCTCTTGAGTTCCGAGCAGAACATAGGGCTTCAACAACACATCTCCACTTTCTCTTATCTAATCTTCTGCCGTCCTCTTCACCTGGGTCCACGATTCCCCATAATCTCTCATCTACTCCTCCTACCCTTCATCTTAACACGATCTCCTCCATGTTTCCCTCGCACTGACGACTCACTAATCGCTTCTCATTGGGATTCGACTTGAGTGATGGCCTGCACTGCGCGCAATGTCATTTGACGGACTCCTCAGTGGCGTATCCCCAGTCCATCTTCATTTTCTCCTACATATTTGTTGCGCAATGGGCTCTAGCCTGTTTGTTTGTTATCAGTCAGCCAGAGTTTCTTGTTGCTCATTCTTCCTGGCCAAATGGCCGGCTGGCCGTTTGATCTTCAGTATGGAGCCAGCAAAGTGGGCAGCTGTTGTTAAAGATCTGTAACTCGTTGGAAATCGTTTTCGTGAGTGACACGCAATGCAATTTTATGACCTGTAATAGAAGAAGTATCTGACTAACTTCACATTAGTGTCTTAAAATCCGAATCTTGTTCTTTATGCTGATTGAAAGCAGCAGATTTCCAAACTTATTTCATGTTAATAAATAAAGGCGTATCTTGGCCTTTCCGATTCTAGCTGGCTGTCTTTGACATCTTCATCCGTTCTGAGGGTCTGTAGTTGAAACGATACTTCCTAGATAAATGAAGGAGGTAGGTAACACCTCTGTTAAATCTCTCCCATTGATGGTGAGTGGTGCTAGTTGTTGTTCGTGGTGGTTAGTTTATCTTCATCACATGCGTCTTCTCTATGTTCACCTTGATTCCTGTCTTCGTTGCCTGCCAGCCAGTTTATGCCAGTTTATTGGTTTTCGCCTGCCTGTCTGCAAGTCTTCGCATTTGTGTGACAGTAAACACAAATCATCCACACGTGAAATCCAGATCTTCTAGAGTCTTCAAAGAGGGCTGTAGAGAACAGGATGAAATGGAAATGTGCTTTTGAAGCCCTATGCTCCACTCATAACCTAAGGGAGTAATAATATATGTTAGGGGAGATGGAACTTAGTCAATCAAAATATAAAGTTTGGACCACCAAAAATAAGGATGTAGGGCAAGGTATTTTAATTCTGGTGAAATCATATTGAAATCACATGAGAAGAGTAAACAAGTTTATCATATTTGAGTAGATATTAAATTACAATATATGAATGAATACAAATTCCATGTTAAAGAAAGAAAGGTAATTTGATAGAACACACAATGTGAATGACATTTTTCTGCATTCACATGACTTTCTTTTCATTACTTTTGATCCTATTTCACGCTAGATTGATCATATGCGATTATATCCCTAAAAAATGTTTGAGTTTCTTTCCAAATTATTATTCAAACGTATCTGTGTCTGTCATCACAGGTGTGTAGCTAATTATCCTTTAGACCAGGAAGAGGGTGTATTGATCATATTTTCACCCTCCGACAGATTCTAGAACATAGAAATTCCTACCGGCGCCCAACAATCACTATATTCCTTGACCTAAAGGCGGCATTCGATTCTGTCGATCGCGAGGTTCTCTGGCGATGCTTAGCTGTAAAGGGAATTCCGAGAAAATATATTGCACTGATTAAGGCACTCTACTCTAACTCATACAGCCAGGTGAGGGCTTACGGTGAGTTGTCATCTGAATTGGTGACGACTAGTGGTGTCCGTCAAGGATGCTCACTAACCCCATTTCTATTCAATTTCATCATAGATGTACTAATGGACTTAACTCTAAGTGACTTCAGCGACTCAGGGATTGACTTGCTACCAGGGAATAATCTCGTCGACTTAGAATATGCAGACGATATAGTCCTTCTAGGCGAGGACGCTGAAAAAATGCAGAGTCTTCTAAACATTATTATTTATTTATTTAAACGCATAAAAAACTTGGTACAATATGGCACCAAGAAGGATGCACCAGACATTCTAAGCACCTCGAGCTGCAATCTACGAATGTTTGGCATGCGATTCGCTCCCACCAAATGCAAGATGATGTTACAGGACTCGACCACACGGACTCCTAAATTAGAAATAGGGAGTGAAGTGGTAGAGCATGTTGACCGCTTCACTTATTTGTGAAGTACCATCAGCCAACGCCGACGGGTTGATCTCTGACGAAATCTCAGCACGGATACAGAGGGCTCGTTTCGCATTTGCCAGTTTACGCCTTCTCTGGCGTAGACGAGATGTTCGACTATCGACCAAAAGTCGGGTGTACTGCTCATCAGTCCGCTCCGTCCTCCTTTATGGTTGTGAGACCTCGCCACTGAGAGTGGAAGACATGAAAAGATTAGTTGTCTTTGATCATAAGTGCCTGCGCTCTATCTCCCGTGTGAAGTGGTATAATAAGGTGAACAATATTGAGGTTAGGAGTCGAGTGCCAGGTAGGTGGGAGAAATCAATCGATGAGGCTGTGAAATTACATCGACTGAGATGGTAAGGACATGTGTTACGCATGCCTAGTCATCGCTTTCCTCGACGGGCAATGTTAGCGGATATAGAGTCAGGCTGGAAAAAAGCTAGCGGCGGTCAAACCAAAACATGGCACCAGTCACTGAAATCTACAACAGTTGGTCTAAGCCACGTAGAAAGGTGTAGACTTCCTGGCTGGGGTACTCGGGACGGTAAAAATCTATGGCTGGAAACAATTGGTGACATGGCTCAAAATCGTTCTCAGTGGCGCAGATGCATCCACTCCTTGTGACTTATGATTTCCAATGAAACTGTTTTGTTCTTCGTTATTACTCCTCCTTTGTCTCACACCTCTGTTTACTGTCTCTATTATGCTTTTCTTGTACTTTGTTCTCTTGCTTCGTGTGCTACAAGGAGGGAGTGTGGCGACTTGAACTGTGGCACAGTTGTGCAAAGTTCTCTGTCGAAAACATACAGACAGCTAAGTATCCCTACATTCTAATGGCCTAACCGATCTTGATCTACTGAGCTCGCAACCGTAAAATGAGATATTTTAAATCAATAAAATTACATCTAGAAAAGACACAAAATATCCTTTTCGATCATTTACTCTTCTGACTCTACAATTATATATATCTGTTTATGTACATAGAACATTCTAGAATAATCATCATTAACAATATTGGTGTTTTTTTAAAATAATATCGATTTGTTAAGCAAGACTATAATGGAATTACAGATGCATAAATTACAAAAAGCATAAAAATGTAATAGCAAATAGAATATAAAATAAAATTAAGGAAATCTACATTAAATTTAGAATCATTAGAACCTTGATAGTGTCCGAACCAGCTTCTTTTTTTTGGATACATCAGTTAGGTTTTTGATCAGGTCATTTCGGTGTGATTAATTCCATTATGGGTAAATTTTCTTTCGATAAGGTCCTTACAGTGTCATACAGTAATGTTTACTGATGACCACGTTTCGAGCACAATGTATCGCCACTCATAATCATACAAGGCACTACTCACACGACTTTCTAACTTTATTTATATAGTTCCATTATTTTTCACTTGATTTGATTGGCAGTAGTATTTTCCATATTTCAGGTATGAGTGATGAATCATTCGTATTGCATGTGTTAGGTGTAGACTCGATGAACGAGGATTCAGTAATCAACCTCTCTCTCAATTAGGATCTCTCCATTAGAAAGGTCGAAAAAGGCCAAAAGAAAAACAAAAGTAATTGTGAAACTAGTAATAATAACATAAATAAGAGAGAATATAAGTCATCCACTGTTATACCATATAAAGAGGGGGCATCTGAAACCCTACGTAGGATTCTGAATAAAGTAGGAATTAGGGTGGTGGCATTCAAACCTACAAACTCACTCAGGGAGGACAAGCTCTGTAGGTTAAAGGACCCAGTTGACCCAATTAGACAAAATAATATAATTTACAAAATACCCTACAATGACTGTGAGTTCAACCAACTACATAGGTCAAACCAGCAGGTCAGGGGTAGTCAGATTGTCGGAACATAAGAATTTAGCTAAGGTAAGAATGGTTGACCCTGAAAAGATGAGTAATTTAGAAAAAAGCTCAGCAATTGCAATGCATGCATTAACACACAACCACACAATAGGGTGGGAGAGGGTTAAAATTCTAAAAAGTAATCAGGTAGGTGGAGAGAGAGGTTGATTGCTGAATCCTCGTTCATCGAGTCTACACCCAACACACATACCTGAAATATGGAAAATACTACTGCCAATCAAATCAAGTGAAAAATAATGGAACTATATAAATAAAGTTAGAAAGTCGTGTGAGTAGTGCCTTGATATGATTATGAGTGGCGATAAATTGTGCTCGAAACGTGGTCATCAGTAAACATTACTGTATAACACTGTGAGACTTTATCGAAACAAAATTCACCCATGATGGAATTACACTCTACCACAATGCACAAGTTTTATTCTTATATCGGTCTGATTAAGTTTGCAATTTTAAATGCCATTGAAATTCCAATCCTAATACTTTACACCACTAGTATAACAGTTAACTGTTCGACACTGCCTAAACTCTCTACTACCACATAAGTACAAGCCTGTGATCAAACGTATAACCAATCAAAACCTCTGCAAACCAGTACACCTGAAAATCAGCCTGATGCCCAAAAGCGACTGGCTGTATGCAGGAAGATACCTAGAGTTCTAGTGAGAAGTCGTGACCAAGTAGCATCTTCTACTGGGCTAGGTGTGAAGACAAATAATCGTCGGTGACATTGGTGCTAAAAAAAGTGAATAGACAAACGTTAGAATTTTTGGACCATTGAAATGCGTCGCAGTGACTGACTGACTGGTCAACGAGCTTGACTTTTAACTGGGAGGTCTTGGTTTCGAACCCTGGTGGAGGTGCCTACTGATGAAGAGATCCAAACTGGAACTCAGTGCTGGTTATCAGTGAGTTCCTTAACTGATGTCAGCTCGTGATCGAACCTGTAACTGGTGAAATCCATGTACACCAACACTTGAACAATATTTGCCACTTAATTGGTGGATGGTAACTAGCAGTGGAATCCAGGATGTGCATTTCGTCCTATTTGAGACTCGTCAACTGGATGTACCTGCATTACTCAGTAAGTGTTGATGTTCCCACTAAGGCTCGAACCCAGTGCCCAAATAGGACGAAATGCGCATCCTGGATTCCACTGCTAGTCACCAACCATCAATTAACTTTGAATTACATGCCCAGACATCGTCGAAGCATCTACATAAGAAGCCGATATGTCAACCTGAGACTGAGCAGCACTTCATTCCAATCAATCGACGGGAAAATCTAAAATTCAATTAAATAATATTTGCCACTGTTTATGTTTCGAACCCACACTGTTGTTGTCGAACTAAGCACTGTGATCACTCCATCCATGCATCTGTGTTTTTTGACTTCTTGAAAATATCTCAACAAGTAGCAGAAATCATTGCTTGATCTCTCTGTCTCTCTACTTGTTCCTTTCCTCATTTCTTAAATATATGTGTATGCTTCTTTAAAAAGCAGAAAAATGTATTTCAGACGTGTTGACTTCAATGCCTGTTAACTAAGTCCTGGATAAGGATATATTTTATTAATTTTTTGTAGACTTTACCTACATCATCAAAGGTTTAAAAAGTAGTCATTGTGAAATAGCTCCTGCGTTAAATGGTATTATATTGTGAGTAATGTGAAGGTTAAGTGTAGAGTGTTAAATAAAGGGGTCAATAAGTCAGTCGGTAGTACATCGGTGGCACAGTGGTAGAATGAATGCCCGCCAACCACGCAGGCGGTTCGGAGTTCGATCCACGGCCACCGACGCCACTCCTTTACCTCACTAAGCCAGTTATAAGACTGGTAAAGAGGGAAGGTGGGGCATGTGGCTAGCAACCTCATCCCGTGAAAATTAATACCACTGCTACTGAAACTTCAGAGGTCTAGCCTGAATCCCTATGTTCCACTGGGAACGTAAAGTCAATTGATCAGCTTGTGAAAAGCTACATCATTTGAAATATCTACCGCTGAACAGTGTTACCTGACATAGGATTAGGTTGGAAAAGAGTTAGCTGGGGGGGGGGGTGGCCAAACTAAAATCTGGAATCAATCCATGAGGTCATTGGTTTGAGCTATATCAGGAGGTTTACACTGCCTGGTTGGGGTTCTTGACACACAAAGATCTATTGGCTTGTTACTGTGGGCAATATATTGCTCGAAATCCCTGCTCTCAATAACTTAGATGTATCCACTCTTTATGGTCTCTTAGACCCATTAAAGAGTCATACTTTTCTATGCTACTGTTTATCTCTCATACACTTCTAATCTTCTGAATCTCTTTCCACCTCTCTCTCTCTCTTTGTGTCTGTCTTTGTGTGCTACTGCTTGGAACGCGGCAACCTTTTTTTTTGTTATCCTATGTTTAGTCTATTTTCATGTCCTATAATTGTGAGCTTAGTTACACTTTTTGACATCATACTATTGATTTATTTATTTGTATGTATGCCAAAATGCTAAACACTGTCATATTTTTATACAGAAAATAACTTTTCTTCTGGACGCTTGTAATGTGTCTACAAGACGTAATTACCAAAACTTCTTTTTGGCTCTGGTAAAAAGGATAGAGGGTTTAACCAAGATGGGTGATAAAAAACAGACTAAAATTAAGCTAAGGGAGAATTTTTTTTATTACAAGATTGATCACCAACTTACTTTGGTTAGAAGACTATTGAAAATTAAGGAGGAGTACTGAACATCTGTTCCGTTCTTGCTTAGGACTCTTCATAAGTACGCAACTATGACCACCACCACTCCCTAACCGGGTTACAAGGTGAGCTAGCTAACCATTCAGCTACTGGAACACAATCCAGTAGTTGACCATGAATCCTAACGTCGTCTGCCAATTCGTAAAGGGAGAATCATCATTATTCTCATCATATTAGTCCTTTTTTTCGTGACAGAAGCTTGAAGAAAGTCTACCATTATCAGATGAAAACAACAAAAGTACGTATTACCAACATTTCTGAATAGAGTTATATACTAAGTCACCATCCTTGTGAAAATAGAAAGGAGTCAAGTTGGCAAGTTTTGATACTTTTCAGTTGTTCAGTCCCCCCCCCCCCGAGCTTAATATCTCATCATCAACCTGAATCTAGTCTGGAAATCTGCTGCTTCATTCCACCTCAGCACAAAGAACAAGATTCCGATTTTCAACACTAATGTAAAGTCAGTCACTGCTTCTGTACGGATCAGAAACTTGGCGTGTTCTTCACGAAAACCATTTCCAACAGGTTGCAAACCTTTATCAACAGCTGCCCTCTTTCTCTGCTTCCATACTGAAAATCAAATGCCTGGCCGGCCAGCTGGCCAGAAAGAATTAGCAACAAGAAACTCTGGCTGGAAACAAACCAGCAGGCAAGAGCCGATCGCTCAACAAATATGTAGGAGAAAATGGAGATGGGTTGGGCATACGCCATTGAGGAGGCTGTCGAATGACATAGCGTGCAATGCAGGCCATTGCTCGAGTGTGACGATGAATGGATCGTCAGTGTGAGGGTGACACAGAGGAGATAGTGTTAGGATGAGGAGGGAGGAGGGGTAGATGAGAGATTATGGGGTATCGTGGATCCAGGTGAAGAGGACGGCAGAAGATAAGATAGAAGAAAGTTGAGATGTCTTGTTGATGCCCTATTATCCACTCAGAAACCAAGGAAATAATAATAATATCTCATGGAGGCTAACAAGTGTTGTAGACACTTCAGAAGTCACACTGGAAGATAGATGGCTCTTCCATGAAGAATTCCAAAAACTTAATTCACATCAAGATTGTCTTGAAAGACAGTGACAGCTCTGCAATGATCAGCCTTCCACATGAGCTACAAATCTCCACTATTTAAGGTGTTTTTCTGTTATTGACTTAGAGAATGAAATGTGCACTTGAATATTTCAACAGCCTCAAACTTACTACCATTATCTTTTTCCTAGTTTTCTTTCCTGTCTGTTCACAATTAATCTTGGATACAATATGTAATGTGTTATTATCAATGTGTGTAATTTTTGCTGGAGTTAATTTTCAAAAATTTGATTGGTTTGAAGATTGATCACTGATCGATATAAGTTAGAGAACCACTGAAAACTAGGGAGTATAGGACGACTGTTTCGTCCTGATTTCAGAGTCTTCATCAGAACACTCATTCATGACTCTACCAGGGATCAAACTCAAAACCTTCAGGTTACAAGGAGGCCAGCTCATTGACCATTGAGTCACTTGGACGGAATCCAGTGGTTTATGAATCTTCACTTCTGTCAATTCGCAGTTTTTAGCACCACCAGCAGCCAATGTTATCGGTGAGTATTCATCCTCACACTTGACCTGGGGAATCCCACTAATCTCAGCTTCTCATTAGGCCTTCAGGCAACTTCGTCTTGTAGTCAGTCGTCAGTGAGCATCACTTGGTTAATTTCTGTTTTTTTTCCCGTTAACCCCACCTGTAGTTATGTTGAATCACTTGTTAAAGTTCTAGGACTTGGCAAGTTATTTCTAGAGGTACCTACAGAAAAGAATACAATTCACACCTTTGTGAGGTGGAGTATATAATTCTATGATAGATCAATTTTATTTGATATAATACACAGTATTGTTTATTTGCTGATGACACATGCAATAGGAGTGATGCAAAATCAATAACGGAAATATGGTATATATATATAATCACTGTATGCTATACCAAATGAAATTATTCAATTATAAAAGTACTAAGGAATGTATTGCAAAAATATTAGAGTTAATTAATAATAATAATTTACTTTGACATTCCTTAATCATCGATTTTCTTACTGTTCAAGAAAGGTGAATATTCCACTTGAAACAAACTCGGAAATATGGACTTGACTCAAATTTTTTCCCAAATAATTGATTCTTTGATTCGGGAACTCTAAACTGAGGCTAACAGGTTGCAGGTATGAAAGACTTTAGAAAACTGTATCAGATAATCAAAAAAAAATATCCAAGAGGAGATAAACGCAGATGAATCTAGTGAAATATAGTGAAGGAAACCAAATTACCAAGGAGATGGAACAAAGGAAACGTTGAGCTAATCCCTCCAAAAGACTCTTGAATCAACCACTAGGTAAAATCAAAAATACCACCAACAGTCATAGAACATTTAGTGAACACTAATCCTTCGATATAAGCAGAAGTCTGGAATATCATTAGGTTACTGGAAGGTGGTGGAAATGCAGTGCAACCAGATTTTATTCCCTCAGAAGTACTAAAAACGTACCTGAAGACCTCAGCGAACATGATCACACCACTACTGCAGCAGTTAATGAACGAAGGCAGGATACTTACTGATGACAAGAATGGCTGGCTACCTAGTAAAATTTCCAAAAACTAGTCACTTTAAGCCTTTGCAAGAACTGACATGGAACCATTCTCCTGTCCATGCTAAGCAAAATATTAAACCGCATATTCGTGGAGACGCTAAAAGATGCTCTGGACGCAAAACTCCTCTGATCAGAACAAGATGGCTTCAAAAACAGCCTACCGGCTGTATTTATCTATCCAAAGATGGCATATCACTCCATTGACCAAGAAATCCTATGTTAATATCTCTTACAAAAGATACATATTCGTCTAATTATTTAAGCACCCGCAGCCATGCAAAAACCAACTCCTATTTTTTCTGTAAAACATTTTTGTTTTATTTTATAGGGATGTGTCTACTCTTTGTTTTTTTTATTCGAATTTGTTGTTGATGTGCTCATGTGGATTCTATCTCTTCATTTTAGCTGATGGTTTACTTTGCATACGATTTTGTAGTTAGTCTATCCAACGAAGACTTCTACAAAAGCTGTAGTCCTCTGGATACTGATTTACAGTTAATAAACATTTAGGATGTGTTTCTGACTTCTAAAGCATAAATTACCTCACGAATTGTCTAAAACAAGACCTCTTCATAACAAGAGTGAGGTCGCCACTTCAGTTAGTCGGCTGGTGTGAATTTATAATCAAGGAAACCTCATAATAAATAAACAAATTTGTTAGACTTTCACCAACTTATGCTACTCACAATGCAGGAGGAAATGTTTTGTCTCCTGTTAACAGTTGAATTTACTGTCCAGCAGTAATCCATGACAAAGAAACTTGATCACTAAAGATTAGGGGATCTGAAAAGGCTGCAACTATTTGTAGACCATTATTTTCTCTTATTTTTAGTGGGGTTGTATAGAAGTCGGCTGTGAAATATATTATATGAGGCAAGTCTTCATTATATGATATTGTAACAACAGAAGACAAGGGCCAGGCAACAGATCGCTTATTAAGGAAATCAACACATATTTATAGGTTTTCATGTACATTATTATAAATTATTGTTAGCAGAAAAACACAGTCTTCTGATTGATTGTTTCTCACAGAAAGTTAACCTTGCATCTCTTTGTGACTGTTTCTTGAATGTCAGATCATCTATATGTTAACTGTATCTGCCTACGCAAGGCCTTTGTTCTCATTTTTCTCACGACCAATATTGGAGACATAAACATTGACGTAAATTACTGTCCAGCGAATTTGGCTAACAGCCAGCTCTCATCACAATTTGACATACAGACCTTTCCCCCTCCCCATTCACTTTGAATTTGCTGTATTATTACCAGTACAGTAATGATGGAACACATCAATGCACACTACTCATATCAGTCAGCAGTCTTTGCTAGCCAGATCGAGATTATTTGAACTGATTCGGTCGTCTGGGCTGAGTTACACTGGGTACACTGCTGATGAGCTCGCCCCCAAACGAGCGAAACGGCCGTCCGATTGTGTTTGGATCACCACGTTCTAGCTGGCTAGCAAGCATTACAGGTTGATATGAATGGTAAGCAACTACTCGTCTCACTCAGTCAGTCATTAGTACTGTGATGAGAGCCGTCTGCAAACCAAAACTGTAGACAGCAATTTACGTCAATGTTTACGTCTCGAATCAGGGTCATGAGAAAAACATTAACAAAGCTTAACCTCGGGGAACTTACCAGCCAATCACATCAGACTTAACGTGTGCAAATACGATTCACAGATGTATGACTTGATTTTCTGAGAAATGGCTACCAAGGGATAACAGAATAACCTTCAGCAAGAAAACAGCCAGTCAGAAGAGGTTGCTTCTCAGCTAACAATAACAGAAATGGGAAGAATAATAATGTACATGAAAATCTATGAATACCTCTTGATTTTCTCAATAAACGATCTGTCGCCTGGCTCTTGTCTTCTGTCGTTACAGTACTTAGTGCTATTCACATTTTCTCTTCAACTTTATGCACTCTATTAACTCTTCTATTATTTTACAACTTTTGGTGATTTTACCTTCACTCGTACAACCTTATGCTTAATTTGATTTTAAATGTGGTAGCTTAATCTCTAGGGGCGCAGTATTATTAACTTCTGTGATCATAATTCCTGTCAATCTGAAATAAATGCATTAAAAGTAGAACTTATCCTCAAGTCTATGCAACTTTGCTAAGAATTATGGTAATGCCTCTAGAACAAGAGTAACAAGTTCTTTTTCGTAAATTGATTTTTTTACCACTTTCTCTTGTTTGCTTTGAATCGTTTCGATCATATCAAATATCTACGCGTATGCAAATTATTGTTGACGTTGTTGTTAATGTGGTTCGAAAATGCTAAATACGCATGTTTAAATGTGAAGCTATTCAATGAATTGTATACAAGTGTCCTTTCTTGGTGTATCTGTTTGTCATCCTTTCTATATATATATAGGGTTTATGTGGATGATTATTGGTCCACCGGTTTATTTTTACATACTGAATAATGGATTTAGTGATAAACTTTGGAATTAGTTGTGTTCTTTAAGCTGGGTGATGTAATTGTGAAGAAATCTTTTTCCCCCCCCCCCCTCCCATCTAGACAACATCCCTCTTCAGCGCAGGTTTTTAGTATAAAACGAACTCATTTCAATTCTCCATGAATAATGTAATTTTGATTTTGTGCGTCGGTGGCACAGTGGTTAGGACTCTCGCCGACCATGCACATGGTCCGGGGTTCGAGCCCACGCTGACGCACACTTGATATCTATGGTCAGCCTGCGAATTTCGGGCTACCGATATCCACGCTGAAAATTCCATACGTGTTCCAAAAATACAGTGTGGAATCAAGCTGTAATCAAAAATAAAAATAAGTAATCGTATCTATCTCCTGGTAACCACTGTCGTGATTGGCTGTTAATTTACATCTGTATTGATAATTTTTATTGACTTCGGAGGTCGGACTTTTTTGTTATGCGATTTACTTTTTATTAGCTGGTAAATTTAGTCTATATTAATTAATGTGTTTGTTAATCGCTGGCTGATTCACTTGAATACCAGGCTTCTAGGAATTCCCTTCATTTAAATCGGTGTCCGTAATTGTCTCCAAGCATCGTGCCCTTTTTTACAACTGATTTATGTGTTTGGATTCTGATGCGAAATGGGGACGCCCACCTCGGCCGATGTAGTGTCTGTTACAGTTCATACATGCAATTTATTTTGCAAATGGTATTAATTTTATCTTCTTCTTTTTCTGTTAGATGGATGTTTTAGTTTTCACAATATCAAATGTAGTGATTGTGTTGGCTGGCTGGCTGGCTTGTGTGCTATATCTATTTTAAACGGTTTAAATGTTCTAGCTGTTATTGCAGAGATATTTTTTATATGTGGTAGAGTAAATTTTCTTGTAGTCTTTGATGTTGGCGTTATGACTCGAGTTTAAACACTTTTTAATGAAATAGTGTGGGGGTATCCATTTCTTTTGAAGACGGTTAGTAGGTATTTTTCTTCCATTCTTTTCAACACAGGAGTAGTGCCACAGTGTGTTTGAACTCTTTTGAACAATGTCTGCACATAGTTGCTTTTCTTGGTAATCGGGTTATTACTCGTATAGTTTAGTATATGAGCTTTGCAAATAGATCAACCAGCTTAGAGAACACAACTGAATGAGAATCATCCCCTTAAGCTACAAATCTTCATTATTGATCGACTTTCTTTGCACCCTAGAATGCAAGTGAGGTAACTAATTCTTTGGGTTCCTGCTGGAGCGTAGGGATTCATCAACATATCTTCATTCCACTCTGTTCTCTGCAGTCCTCACTGGCTGACTCCACCATTGCCCATAAGCTCTCTCATCTCCTCCTCATACACTCCTCTCCATTCCAAACATACGCGCTGCACTCGTTTCTCATTAGGCTTCCACTCGATGGTCTGTCTGGTATATGAGATGTCACTCAACCACCTTCTCAGTGTGTGTCCTATCCATCTCCATTTCCTTCTGTATATTTTTTACGTGATAGGTCCTTGTTGGTTCGTTCCCAGAGTTCCCTTTTGCTTATCCTTTTCAGCTGAACTGGTCATCTGATCTTCAGTGTAAAGTGTTGATATGTACCCACATGATGTGTGTTCTGTTTTTGATAGTCTGTTATATTTTACTATGCGTATATTGATCGATATTCCATTATAACTGACATTATGCTTTTGTCTGTCCACTAACTAAATAAACAATGTATGACCTTGTTATCATATGACATTACAACCAATCATGGTAAGACGTTATCTTATTGGTTCATGTGTATTAGCCATTTTCATATATACTTTTGTATTAGACACTTGTACATTATTCTGGTTCACTCACATTTCGTTGAATGACATTGTACACCACGTCTCTGAGTAGGACCTGAATGGAAAACGATGATTGTGGCGTGAATTCGAGGATAGCACGGATGAGATGGAAGCTTATGAATATAGGACTGCAGAAAGCAGAGTAAATTGGAATTGTGCTGTTGAAGCCACATGTTCCATTCTAAACCCAATGAGATAATCATAATATTATTAATAACAATATTGCTGTTACATTTTTCAGTACTTATTTTGTTTCTTTAATTTCTTCCTTATCGTAAGAACTTTTAATTGTTTATACTTTTTTCTAACAAATAACACACGTGACAACACACTTGTTTTAATACAGAAGTAATTAACGCATTTCTTGTTCATTTAATGTTTACTAATGAAGCATAAAATTACCTATTTTATGCTAGTTTAGTCTCTAAAATGCTTTATAAAACTTTTCTGTTTTTTATTTCAATCACTGGTTTTATTTAACTAGGTAAAATTATCTTATTCAAAGTGGCAATCATTCTACTTCATCGTTTATTTGGTAATCCTTCTCATCGTAAATCATGCAACGGATTAGATGATATTCTTATGCGGCTGCGTGAAGTCCCATCAGTTATTGGCAAATTAGATGATTTTATTCGTGAGGTAAGTTCATTGTGTATAGTGAAAAATGATGGTACATTGTTGTTTTTAAAGTATTGGTTCTGTAAGGATTTTGTTTGATTGCATGGAGGATTTCACCATGAGCTGACATCAGTTAGAGAACCATTGGAAAACCTGGGAGTACTGGACAGCTGTTTCGTCAGCCTAGTTTGGGACTCTTCAGCAGTACGCACCCTCCGGGGTTCGAACCCAGGACTTTCTGGTTGTTTTTTTTTTTTAATTGCTGAATGTATTTATATATATACCAAAATCTCTTTCATTGGACACTAGATCGTAACTTATATCAGGCATTGAGTCATTCGTTTAGTGCAGATTGGATTCTATCAGTCAAGTTTGCAATGTGGCTACCGTGCTAGGTGACTCAGCATCATGGTGCTATTGTTAAGTTATCGGAGGCAATCATCAGGAAGTCTAGGTCCAAGGCCTCCTGCCAATTGCCTCTAACCATCTAATACCAGAGTGTTACTTGGTCCAGCGACAATAACTGAAGAAAAGTAACTTCACTTGTGTGTAGATAACTTAAGAATTAAACAAATTAAAATGTAGTTACAGGATTGGTTCTCTAACCAATGCCAGCTCATGATGACATCCTGTAACTAATCAATCAAATCCTTACAAACCAATACTTGAATATCGATGAGATGCTCGCCGGCTGCTGGCCCTATTCAGGTAGGTAGTTACCTGGGGTTCCAGTGGGAAGTCGTGACCAGTAGGGTGCAGCAGGCCGGGTGTGAGGACAAATACTCGCCGAAGACATTGGTTAGCGGTCACGCTATGTCGTGAATTGGCAGAAGCTAGAATTCATGGACTGGCCATTGGATCGGGTCCCAGTGGCTGCTTAATGGTCTACGAGCTCGGTCGCCTTGTAACCAGAAGGTCCTGGGTTTGAACCCCAGCAGTTGGTGCGTACTGCCGAAGAGTCTCAAACTAGGTTGACGAAACAGCTGTCCAGTACTCCAAGCTGGTTTTTCAATGGTTCTCTAACTGATGTCAGCTTATTGTGAAATCCTGTAACCAATCGATGAAATCCCTACAAACCAGTACTTGAATAAAATGTAGTTATTAGGTAAAGTCTTGTGTTAGTTATCACTGTGGGAACAGGCAACTCATAATATCAAGACAGAGTTATTGTCTTCATTTGTGGAAAGTTTCAGACTACTTTTGTAGCATTACCATTTTTTTTTTATTTACAGCTTGATTCCACACTGTATTTTCGGTACAAGTATGGAATTTTCAGCATGGATGTCGGTAGCCCAAATTTTGCAGGCCGACCATAGATATCAGGTGTGCGTCGGTGCGGGCTCGAACCCCGGACCATGTGCATGGTCGGCGAGAGTCCTAACCACTGTGGTGAATTGTTAATTGGGACAGGATTAAGTTAAATAAAACTGAGTGGTAGTCAAACTAAAATGTCTAACTGATCAATAAGGTTATCAACTGTTGATTTGAGTTAAACAGACAAATGTTTCCTTCTTAAATAAGCTACATAATGCACCGAGAATGGTTCAGTGATGAACGCGTGATATGCTTCAAAATCTACAGTACTGGTGTATGTATGCTTTAGTTTTATTTAAATTTTACATTCCCACTCGACTTCTCCACTTCATCATACAGCTTCTATGTTACCCGATATTGTATCTTGTCAGTTTCTGCCTCATGATGTCAATCTAAACAGAGCTACACAAAGGAGTGGTTGATTTGTGTTAATTACTTGGAGGTATCTTTTTTATCGCTATTAAGGGTTAATTCGGATTCTTTGTGATTATTACTATTCTGTCTGAGTACCATACTCCTAAAAATTCTTCTGTGCGTCGGTGGTTAGGACTCTCGCCGACCATGCATATGGTCCGGGGTTCGAGCCCACGCCGGCGCACACCTGATATCTATGGTCGGCCTGCAAAATTTGGGCTACCGATATCCATGCTGCAAATTCCATACTTGTACCAAAAATACAGTGTGGAATCAAGCCGTAAATCAAAAATAAAAAAAAAAATTTAAATATGTCTATTCATTTATCTTATGAGGCAGTGCTATGTGAGCATATATACGGCTGTGATGGATCATTGACAGGATTTAATCAACACTGATATGTATGTATGTATGTATAAATCAGCTTCCTATCGATTCATTAGGTTCCTTACTGAATCTGCCTCAGTGCATCGGCGGTTCAGTGGTAGAATGCTTGTTAACCATATTTATGGGCCGGGTTCGATTCCCGGCCAACTCACTCCTAAACATCGCCTAACCAAGTAGTGATTCCGGAGAAAGGTGGTGGAAGGTTGGGCATATATAAGGCTAGCAACCCCATCCCGTAAAAATAACAATAATAATAATAACAACAGCAACGCCATAACTATTGAGACTTCAAAACTCAAGCTTGAACTCTCATATCTCATATCTAATTACAAATAGTGAATGAATCTTTGCCATTGAGAGAGAACCCTTTCCAAGAACCATATTATACCAAATAGTTCCAACCAATCGGCTCTTAGCATCCTAGTAATAACAATAATAGCTTTTAACTTTGTAAATCACAAAGAATTCATTATTTGAATAATTATAAATTATATCATATTTCTAGATATTATCTATCTATGCCATCATTTATTTCATCTCAACCGAAATCAATTAAACTAATTAGTAATGTTAGAAATTCCCACAAATAAGATTTTTCTTTTATTCATTGAAAACCAATTATACAGATAGATAGATAAAGAGTGCATTAACAATCACTCTATATTGAGTGTGTGTGTGTGTATGTGTGTGCATGTGCGTACTCAGGTCGTGCGAATTCAAATGTTCTATGCACTCAACTATGGATTATTGAGAAATATAACTTATTCTTTATCTCAATATACTATAGTACAATTCTATCGCAGAATGATTCAAGTATAGTGGGTATATATATATAGCTTCATACCCAACCTTTTCTCTTTTCTGGGCTTAGCACGGCCTAATAAACTAGGAGGGTTTTCGAAGTTCGTCGACCGGGTCCACTTATGTGGCTGGTGAGAGCGTACTGCTAATCCACTGATTATTGTTATTATTATTATTATACCCTTAGGTTTCGAGTAATACATGCGCACCTTCAACAGCACATTTCCATATCATCCCGTTCCCTGCAACCTTCGTTATCTGGCTCCCTTCTCCTCTTTAGACGGTCTCGTCCATGTCACTGTTAGACCGTTGACCAACTCGTTGTCTCCCATTCAGGTTCTCCTGAAGAGCCTGTCGCGTGATGTCACTATTCTTCATATTTGTTTGGCAGTTGATTAAATAAAGGACAAACAAAATCTATTCGTAGTGCTATTCTATCTCATCTTGTGGATACAAAACACGAGATTGATGTCAACGAGGCTTTCAGAGTCATCTACCGCATACCAACTAATCTTAACTTCGCCCTAAGAGTTCGTCTACTAAATATTACTGAAGCCGTTGGGATCCACACTAAAAAATCTTAATTTATGTTTCCAAAAGAAGCTAGTTCAGACATTGTCCTTACCACTCTGGCCATCTAGGTTCGAATGATCCTCAATTTGTTGTGGATATTTCCTTAATTTTATGTGATATTCTATTTGCTATTACATTCTTATATACTTATTATTGTAACTTATGCATCATTCTTGAACTGTGATTCCATCGTGATCTTACCGTACAAATCGATATTATTTAAAAAACACTAATATTGTTATTGAGGACTAATCTAGAGTTTGTGTGAGTCATCTATAAGCATATATATAATTGTAGAGCCAGAAGAGGAAATTACCGAAAAGGATATTTATTATTATATTATTATTGTTGTTCCCTTGGGTTCCTAGTGGAAAATAGGGCTTCAAATGCACGTCTCCGCTTGCCACTTCTGTCTTCCTTCTGCTGTACTTTTCATCAGCTGCATCCATCCATGTTAGTCCATACTGTTTTAACTCCTTTTTCACACGATCTCCTCCATGTCACTCACCCTTGCACTGACGTGTCCCACTTGCCGCTGGCTTCCCTTTCGGCCTGGTTCCACTCGAGCGATGGCCTGACGCGCGCGCGCGCGATGTCACCCAGCGGCCTCCTTTGAAAATATTTTGTTTTTAATAAGTAGTGTTAGTATTAGTAGTAGTATAAAAGTGATTAAACAAGAACGTGTACTATGAAAAACAATCGCTAACATCTAAACGCAAATGTTCCTCTTTCTTTACACTCTTTAACCTGTCAGTCATTTGCAAATATTTAGAAGGCGCGTGTATTTGTAAAATCGATCCTAATTAGAATAATAGTAATAATAATAACAAGAATATGATTGACATTTTCGTAAATAACTTAAATAACAACGTGATAAGTTATGATCAACTTTGTAACCCTGTTGTAAAATCAGTACATGAACAACATTTAAAAGAGCTGGCTAGAAGATTTGACTATGCATTTCCTTATTTGGCGTTTTCTTATTTGTAAGACATCTGAATACTGATCAGACTTATTGGATATGGAATCATAGTAGGTAAACTCTCTATACAGATGATTATTTTTAAGAAAAGATGGTTAGATTAAACATTAAAAACGCTATACACTAACAGGCATTTTCATGTTCACTGTGGTTATGCCTACTTTCGGCTACTGTCATTGTCCATCAATGTTCCCAAAGAAATACTGCAGCTACAGGACTTCATCATGAGCTGACAATGGTTAGAGAACCATTGGAAAACCAACTGGGAGTACTGGATAGCTGTTTCGTCAGCCTAGTTTGGGACTCTTCATCAGTACGCAACCAATTAGTTAGGGTCGCGCTATGTCATGAATTGGCAGAAGTTAGAATTCATAGGCCATTGGATCGGGTCGCAGTGGCTTAATGGTATACAAGCTCGCCTTGTAACCAGAAGGTAGTGGGTTCGAACCCTGTCTGTGGGTGTGTACTGATGAAGAGTCCCAAACCAGGTTGACGAAACAGTTGTCCAGTACTCCCTGCAGGTTTTCCAATGGTTCTCTAACTAATTTCAGCTCATGATGAAATCCTGTAACCAATCGAATCCCTACAAACCAACACTTAAATACTGAAGCTAGTTAGCTACAACTCAGTTATCTAGACTGGACCAATAGACTGCTACTTTGATGTCGTGGTAATCGGGCTTGCATATCGTAACTACCCCAGTGAGCTACACTGACTGCAAAGAATGTTCCTGTAGGTCCTACTATGCCAGAAAGATCATTTGAACAGCGATTAGATTCAAAGTAGTTACCATCATTGTGTCGACGGTCTGTAGTCAAAGTCGTAACTAAGTCAACTATGCTGCCTTTCCGCTCTATGGGAAAGGTCGACGCTGAAAATTGTACATCCTGACTTATCTTGTGGCTGTTCGTAGCATAGCCGCCGACAATGTCTTAATACGGATAAAACTCAAAAGACTAAGTGAAACAGACCGTATGGGTGTGTCACCGGCCTCATGTAGTTATCCTCTGAGCTCTGAAGTCACGTGACACTGATTCCCTTTCTGTTTCAGATACCCGTCTGTGAACCGCACTTATTTTGTAAGGAGTTGATGATATTATTCAAGCACTTAGGGGCTGAAGTGGATCAATTGGAAGTCGAACTCGAGACACATTAGCTACAAGTCGAGTGCCTTTATCCAGTGAGCGACATTCCCACACATTGAAGCTAGACTGATATATGCATATAACAGGTTTCATGATTAATGACGACTGAATAACTGAGTTTCAACATAAAACTGTCTCTCTGTCTGTTTTCGACATACAACTTTTGCACCGATGTGCGGCAGTTCAACTCGCCACACTTCCTCCTTGTAGCACACAAAGCAAGAGAAGAAAGTACAAGAAATGCATAATAGAGACAGTAAACAGAGGTGTGAGGCAAAAGAATAGTAATAGCGAAGAACAATATAGTTTCATCTGAAATCATAAGTCACAAGGAGTAAATGCATCTGCGCTAGCCATTGAGAACGATTTTTAGCCATATCACCAATTGTTTCCAGCCATTGGTTTTTACCGTCCCGAGGACCCCAACCTGAAAAGAAGTTTTCACCTCCCTACTTGGCTTAGACTAACTGTCGTAGATTTCCTTGACTGGTGCCATGTTTTTGTTTGACCGCCGCTGGCTCTTTTCCAGCCTGACCCTATATCCGCTAACATTGCCCGTCGAGGAAGGCGATGACTAGGCATGCGTAACAACATGTCCTAACCATCTCAGTCGATGTAATTTCACAGCCTCGTCGATTGATTTTCCCTCCTTACCTGGCACTCGACTCCTAACCTCAATATTGCTCATCTTATTATACAACTTCACACGGGAGATAGAACACAGGCACTTATGATCAAAGACAGCTAATGTTTCCGTGTCTTCCACTCTCAGTGGTCAGGTCTCGCAGCAAAACATAAAGGAGGACGGAGCGGACTGATGAGCAGTACACTCGCCCTTTGGTCGACAGCCAGTTGGGTATCACGTTGACGCAAGAGACAGCGAAAACTGGCATATGCGAAACTAGCCCTCTGTATCCGTACTCAGCTGAGATTTCGTCAGAGATCAACCCGTCTGGTGTTGGCTGATGGTACTTCACAAAAATAAGTGAAGCAGTCAACATGCTCTAACAATTCACTCCCTATTTCTAAACTAGAAGTCGGTGTGGTCCACAGACATGCACCTGTCCAACATGCTACACTCCATTAAACGCATAAAAACGGGGGGGGAAGGGATTATAATAATCAGAAATGTGTGGGAGAATAAAAGAGTAGTAAAATGTAAAAGTATGAGGCTTCAATGGAAATGGGAGATTAAGAAAAGTGAATAAATCTGCGCTGTCATTGAGAGCTATTTCGAGCCGTTGGTCTACATCTCCCTACGTGGTTAGTTGAAAACAACAGTCAAAGAATTCATGGACTAATGCTGAGTTTTATCTTGACCACTCCTAAACCTTTTCCAACCCAAGTCTGTGTGAGCTAACACTGCTGGTAGTAGCTCGTTTTGAGCAGTAAGTGCTCTAGCCGTCTCAATCAACCAATTCGCTTCATAAGTTGTGTTATCTGAACTGGTTAGTTTCATTGTGAAGTTTCCGTCATCGGCCTTCTGGACATCTTCAGCGCAAGTCTTAGCATAGGATTAACTGATTTTAATTCTCGATGAATGATAGAATTGTGTATCTTGGTAATCATTGTCGTAACTGTTAGCCGATTTACATCTGTGTTGATCATTTTTTATTGACTTGGAATTTGAACTTTCTTGTCCCCTGATTTCCTTTTTATTAGTTGGTAAATTTTGCCACGAAGATGATTGCCCGGAGACAATTTTATCATTCATCGAGAATTCAAATCAGTTCATTTTATGCTAAAACTTGCGCTGAAAGTGGATGTTTTCCAGAAGGACGACGAAAGCTTCGTAATTAAACCAACCAGCTCAGAGAACACAACTAATTCCAAATCATCCGCCTGAGATACAAATCTCTATTGCCTCGCTTCATAAATTGTATGATCAGTATATACTATAACTGCAACACTGGGTGATGCGAGATCGAATCTCAGAAGGAGCACGAGTTCCTTCAGGCTAGTTGCAGATACGCCTTGCTGACGACTGGTGAGTGCCAACTAGCGCGAAACCTAGGTCGAAGGCTTCTCTTCTGGCCAATTGCCTCTAACCATCTAATATCAACAATTCACAGTGCAGTACACCGTCATGGTGAGTCGCCTAGAATGCTGGCCACATTACAAACCTGACTGATAGTGTGGTGAGAGCAGGCTGCTAATCAATTGGTAGACATTAACCTACGTCAATGTTTAGGTCACTAATACTGGCCGTGAGAAAATATGAACAAGGCTGATTCAACAACCAATCACAGCAGACTTAACGTGGGCAAATATGATTCGCAGATAAATGACTCCACTTTCCGAGGTTACCCGAAACAACCAATCAGAAGCCTGCGTTTGTCTGCTTAACTTCCGAGAAACAACCAATCAGAAGACTGCGTTTGCCTACTTGAATAAGCATAATAATGTACATGAAATATATATAAATACGTGTTGATTTCCGTAATAAAACGATCTGTTGCCGGCCCTTGTCTTCTGTTGTTAAAATATAAGCCAGTCTGCATCAAGCAAAGGACTAGTTACAGGATTTCATCATTAGCTGACATTGGTTAGAGAACCATTGAAAAACCAACTGGGAGTACTGGGTAGCTGTTTCGTCCCAGTTTGGGACTCTTCAGAAGTACGCACCCACCGGGGTCCGAGCCAAGGACCTTCTGGTTACAGGACTAGTGCGCTCGTATACCATTAAACCACTAGGACCTGATCCACTGGGACTAGTGTCCAATCAAAAATACCTTATAATCGTTAATTGCAGTCATATTAATCTGTTTACTTATGCATTATAGAGAAATGTTCTTCTGCTTTTAGCATGGCTTGAATCTTATAGGTTTTTTCCTCTCCCTTTCTTTATAGGTTGTTCGAGTTCCAATCAGTGTGAAAGAATTAAGTCAACAAATTGTTCGTCAATCACAAAAATGGGCGGCTAAAACTAAAGAAATAAAAAAGAATGCCTGAAATTATCGAAGGACCTATAGGCATATATAAATACACACTTGAGCATTTATAAATATATACGTACATATACATGCATATATATCATATCGCTTATGGCCGTTAATTGTGTGTTGTTCTATGCTGCTGCTAAATGATTTCATCTGACCACTACAACCACGACCGCCACCACCACTCCTCAGGTTAAAGAAATCATGAACACCCTGATTGGAGAGAAATAAATAACTAACTTGTTTGCTATGCCCGACTGGTGAAAAAAAAACGCTGAATTCGACAAAAATTTACAATTCCCGCCTGTTTTAAGTGTATCATTACAACAAGAAAAATAGTTGAAGCTCTCTCTTTCTCTACTTATTTCATATACACACAGCTGCTGCTTACAGAAAACTATTTTTCTTAGTGCAATGGATGTACTTAACTTATTAATTAATCTCCTTTCTTTTCTTTGTTTTGTTTTTTTTCAAAAATAATTACCAGCATTCTACTCATATTACCTGAAATATGTGTGTGAGTGATCTTCACTCCTCCTCTCTTTTGATTGGTTCATTTTGTTTTTGTGTGTATTTTTTACCTGTTGATGAAGGATACTCTCTTCTTGTGTAATTTAATGCATATACATACTTAAATATTTAAATTGATTCACAATTCATGCTTCCATACTGTTTTTGTTCTGATTCGATTCTACACTCAGTTATTCGGTTGTTGTGAGACTACTTGACTCTGTACGTTGTGTGTATGTGTGTGGATTGATGAGTGAATAACAATTTTGTTTTATACGCTTAAATACTACTTATTTGTTTGATAAGTAGTTAGTTAGCTTCAAAAAAGAAGAAAAAAACTAATCGACAATTAGCCGGATAGTCAGTCTGTCAGTCAACATCTGCATATATCTATCTTATCTATGGAAATGAAAGATACTCATCTTTTCTGTATAACATATTAATGATTATTTCTAAAGTCTCCTGTTGTTTTTTTCTGTTTTAAAGGGATTCGCTAAACTCCATCTATAAACCGTAGTGATTATTATTATGAGTACTACTCATTTTGCGCTATTGTCCTTATCACATTTAATGTAGGTGTAGCCTCATTACAACCACAGAAACAGCTAGAACAAACTGTGTACTTTACTTGCATTTATTATATATATATTCAACTTTACATTTTGTTTCGCCTACTATTATTGTTATTAATTATTTATTTAATTAATTAATTGTTCGCCATTATTATTACTATTATTTATTATCTTAAATGACTGCTATTTATATAATTTTACAGAAATGTGAATTATTACTATTATTAATAATATTGTTATTGATACACAAAGTAGTAAATAAGCATCAAATGAAATAAAAGTGTATATAGAGAACTTCTTCTTATTGTTATTTGCAATTCTTATACTCTTAATTGCTTCCAGGATTTCATCATGAACTGATATCAGTTAGAGAACCATTGGAAGACCTGAAAGGGGGGAGTACTGGACAGCTGTTTCGTCAATCTAGTCTGGGACTCCGCTTCAGCAGTACGCACCCACCGACAGGGTTTGAACCCTGGACGTTCTGGTTACAAGGCTAACTAGCCAGCCACTGGAACACGATCCAGTGTTTGTTATTATTATTCCCTTGGATTCCGAGTAGAACATTTAGCTTCAACAGCAACATCTCCAATTTTTCCTATTCTCTGTGGTCCTCTTAAGCTGGCCACAGAATTGTCCATTGTCTCTGATCTCAACCTCGCACAATCTCCTATATGTGACCCTCAAACTGACGCCTAACTCGTCGTTTCCCGTTCAGATTCATTCCACTTGGGCGATGTTATTTGACAGTCTCCTCAGCGTGTGTCCAATCCATCTCCATTTTCTTCGGAATATTTGTTGACTAATAGATTCTTGGTTGGTTCGTTCCCAGAGTTCCTTTTGTGTGTGTGTGTACTCTATTCATTCAGTGCTTGACGTGGATCGCTTTATTTTCTCTAGTTGCTCTGCTTCGATTTATCTTTATCGGGCACTATACTATACAAGGTTACTTAATGTATCCATTCAAGACAAATCGATTGGCTGACTGACTGACTGGTTTCAACATAGAACTTTGTATAGAAGTGCATCGGTTCAACTCGCCACAATGCATGTAGCACAAAAAGGGAGAAAAATAGAGATTCTAAAGAATAATAATAGGCAAATATGTGTGGAAGAAGAATAGTAACATAGAAAAACAGTGCGGTTTCATTGGATAGAGGAAATCACTGAGACTGAATACATTTGCCCGATGCAAACGATTTCTTTCTTTTTTCTAACCTAATCCATCCTTTGTCAGCGGCTAACATTGCTGTCGATCGAGGAGGGCGATTGATGGCTATGGATGCATGCGTAAGGCATGTCCTAACCATCTCAATCAGTGTAACTTCACAACCTCGTCTATTGATTTAACTTCCTCACCTAGCAGTCGACCGAAGCCTAACCTCAATATTGCTCATCCAATTATAACACTTCACACGGAAGATAGGACGTAGGCAACTATGATCAAAGACAGCTAGCCTTTTCATGTCTTCCACTCTCAATGACCATGTCTCATAACCAGCCGGATATTATGTCTACGCTAGAGACGACATAAACTGGCATATACGAAACGAGTCCTATGTATCCGTGCTGAAATTTCTTCAGTGATCAACCCGTTGGCGTTGGCTGATGCAACTTCCAAGTACGTGAAGTGGTCAACGTGCTCTACCACTTCACTTCCTACCTCTAAGCTAGGAGTAGTGGATGTACTCCAGTCCTGTAACATCATCTTACATTTGACGGGAGCGAACTGCATGCCAAACATACGCAGTTTCGCAGACGTGATTGTTTCAAAATTCGAAAAAAGCAGATAGTCTCCATGATGGTAGCAGTAAAATGGAGGCGAAGGGGGGGGGTTAACAATAGGAAAAGGCAGTCACCGAATATACAATATAATTTATTTACTTGTCATATCACTCATGTGCATATATAAGTATGCACATGCTGCTGCATGTATAATATATATTTATGAAGAGAAATACGAATCGTTTACAGATAAATCAAATACTAAAAAGAAAGTAATATTATTCACAAGCCGCCTTATTTCTCTGAATAGCAAGAATACCGCATAGCATTAGTTGTTGCTTTTTAATGCGAATGCTTCCATTTTTATATACATATACATACATACACACACACACAATGATGATAGACCCTTTCTCAAACAGCCTTTTTCGAAGAATAATCATCCATATACGGAGCAGGTTGTATAGGATCAGGTAGAAGACGATTTGTTGTCTCATCCAAATCAGTATCTAGTAAGGATTGATTCTGTCGGCTAGGTTTACACTGTGGTCCCAGTAGAAGGATATGCGGATTTTCTAAATGACGTGGATCCAAATCATCTGTGTTCACCTTCAACGGGATAGTTGTTCGTATTTCATTGACTTCATTTTGAAAGTGTTCATGGAATTTTTTCATTTCTAATTCAGCAGATTCTATTTTATTGTTTAAATCGTTAAGACTGCGGCGAAAAATAAAGAAAGAAATTTATATCAAAGAAAGGAACATTAATTTATTTATTTAATTCAATTTTAGATTTTTCCGTCGTTTGATTGGACAAAAGTGCTGCTCAATCTCAGGTTGACATATCGGCTTCTTGTGCAGATGCTTCGACGATGTCTGGGCATGTAATTAGAAGTTAACTGGTGGATTGTGACTAGCAGTGGAATCTGGGATGGCCATTTCGTCCTATTTGGGAAATTCGTTTAAATCAATCGACGGGAAAATCAAAAATTCGATTAAATTAACATGACCTGTTGCACAAGAGGTGGCTCTCGTGGCCCAAGTGGTCTAGCGGATAACCTTTTGGCGTTTGAAACTATGAGCACTGGGTTCGAGCCTCGGTGGGAACATCATCACTCACTGCGGAATACAGGTACATACAGACGACGAGTTTCAAACAGGACGAAATGTGCATCCTAGTGGATTCCACTGCTAGTCATCATCTACCACTGAACATTAGTTTTTACAAAAAGGAAATCTGTTATAAAATCATGTCATATGTTCAGTTATTAAAAATTGATTAATGCCTTCTACAGATATTTCCTATACACCATATTATAGTTTTGTCATGTTTACGGATTGCTACTAATAATAAACTCTTCTTTATCATTCTCTTGAGTTCTGGGTGGAGCATAAGACTTTCAACTGTTAGGTTTTAATGGCAATGGCGTTGTTTTTCTCTACGGCGGTGAGGGAGGAGTTGCTAGCCTTCCCTCTTCTCCGGTCTTAACATCGGTTAATTAACCCAGACGGGGATGGAATCCGAACCACTTACAGGGTTGGCAGGCATTCTACGCTTGAACTACCGAGACACGGACTTACACCTGTGACCGGTCAAATTTAGCAAGTCAAGAAAACAGTAACTTTCAGAAGTGGAGATAAAGAGAAAGTTCACAGAGTACGGAGATGGGTTTAAGAATAAATAATAATAATAATAAGAGACCGGTTACTATTCGTCAAATGAAATAGTAAAATGAAAAAAAGAATCTTATCGATGAATGGCTGATTGCAAACAATCACCAGTTAAGTAAGAATCAAAAAGTAGAAAGTTAAGCAGACAAGGATATATCAATACAGCAACAAAGATAAATTATTAGTAAAAGTAGAAGTTGTATTATGTTCATGGATAGAAAAACTGAGACGTTTGGTGGTCTATAAAAGTAAACAGCAGTCGATTCTGCCATGTGTATTATGTTGTTCTTGTTCCCTTGGGTTCCTAGTGGAACATACAGCTTCAACTGCACGTCTCCACTTGCAACTTCTGTCTTCCTTTTGCTGTACTTTTCACCTGCATCCATGTTAGTCCATACTGTTTCAACTCTTCACACGATCTCCTCCATATCACCCTTGCACTGACGACGCACTCGCCGCTGGCTTCCCTTTCGGCCTGGTTCCACTCGAGCAATGGCATGACGCACGCGCGATGTCACCCAGAGGCCCGGCCTCCTCAGCCACGAGTGTCCAATCCATCCATCTCCACTTTCTCCTGCATATTTCTTGGTTGGCGATTGGTTTGTTCTTGTTTCGCTTGTTTGTTCCCATAGTTTCTTGTTGGTGATTCTGTCCGGCCCGGCCATCTGATCTTCAGTATAGATCCAGCGAAGACAGTTTTTAATAAAGGTTTGGTCTGCAACAGGCTGTTGGAAATATTCTTTGTGACCCGCCCGCCCGCCAAGTTTCTCATCCGTATAGAAGAACTGACTGACTTGACCAGGTTTGTATTGAAAATCCGAGCGAATTTTGTTGTTGATGCTGACTGAGTGACGAAGATTTCCAGATTGGTTTCAGGATGATGAATGTGTTTCTCGATGCCTTCCCGATTCTCGCTCGATTTGACGTCCTCGTCTGTTCCGATTTCCTTTAGTTGACACAATGCTCAATGTTAGATAAGTGAATGAAGTAACCTCTTTCAAATCCCTTCCGTTAATGGTGATCGGCGCTGGATGTTGCTTCTGTTGTTGTTGTTGGTTATTTCCATAACCTCCATATGTATTAGGCAAACGTATAATTCCTATGTCATATCAGTTAGTACACGATAATTTTAAATGCTTTTCTGATGCCCTTCTGACTTCTGCTGCTCGAATCGATAGACGCTGTAGTGCTCTAACCCTATTAGGTGAGGCTTGAAAATATGTACTACCTAACCTCCTAAACGCTTTTAGGTAGGTGGAGCTGGGTTTGAACCCCAAGACTCCGTTGTTGAAGGTCACGTACCTCTGATAATCACTACCGTAGTACTTATGATTCCATAGCCGACAAAAACAAGCAGGATTCATCATCGAGCGGAGATCTATTGATCATATTCTTACCCAATGACAGCTTCTAAAACCCAAGTATACTTTTCCTTATTCCTTTACGTTCCCAGTGGAACATAGGGCTTCAATCTATAGGCTTGGAGTTTCGGTAGCAGTGCTGTTTATTTTCACAAGATGAGGTTACTAGCCTCATGCCCAACCCTCCACTCTTTACCAGTCTTGTTACTAGGCTTAGCGAGGTAAAGGAGTGCATCAGCCGCAGGTCGAGTCCCGAACCACCTGCATGGTTGGTGAGCATTCTATCACTGTACCACCACAGGCATACTTACTGGTATCCAATATTATTCATGTTTCTAGGCCTGAAAACACCGCGGACCGAGAACTGTTTTGACAATGGTTGAGTGTGAAGGGACTACCAAGTGGATATATTTTACTAATCACAAAACATTCTTATAGAACACATGTATCCCTGTAAAATCTCTAATGAAGAGTTGTCATTCGAAGTGATGATACCTAGTAGTGTGTCCATAGGGGAAGTCCCTTGTCACCTCCTTTTTATTTAATTTCATTAAAGATGTACCAATCAGTGTGACCTTTTCGACTTCAAGTTTTCAGGGACTGACATATTACCAAAATAATCTCTTTATGTAATCATTCCCTAGCCTGCACACCTTCGATTACTGTATTTTCATAACGTTTAGTTACGAAGAAAACAAATTCGTGACCAGTAGGGTACAGCAGGTCGGGCGTGAAGACAAATACTCGCCAGTGATGACATTCGCTAGTGGTCGCGCCATTTCATGAATTGGTAGAGGTTAGAATTCATAAACCATTGGGTCGAGTCCCAGTGGCTTAATGGTCTACGAACTGGCTGGCCTTTTAACCAGAAGGTCCGGGTTCGACCCTGTCGGTGGGTGTGTACTTCTGAAGAATCCCAAACTAGGACGAAACAGCTGTCTAGCACTGTCAGCTGGTTTTCCAATGGTCCTCTAACCGATGTCAGTTGATAATGAAATCCTGGAACCAATAAAATCCTTGCAAACCAACACTTGAAAACTCCTTTTCAATTTGGAATTAACTGCTAAGACTAATATAAAATTCACTATGGGAGAGATGGCATACATTCATAACATATACCAGTGCTGGTGAACATTGAATAATTTGTTATTCGAACTGGTCTCCATAGTGACGGGAGACAAGAAGGCTGTCAGTGCTTAGTCATTATACTGGTTCGCAGAAGATTGGAGAAATACGATCACAAGTATCGTTGTATTATGATATTAACATTTATTTACAGGCTTTGTCACTGATTAACCACTGTAAATCTGTTTCGTTATCGCTTGAAGAATAAACACAATCGTGTTGCCCAACCGTTTTCTATTGTTTTGCGACAGTTACAGTGTACAGTATTTTGTATATCAGGTTTAGTTTTCTGAAACCAGCGATTCGTCTAGAATCTCTGAGAACTGGATATTTGACAATATATCTTAAAAACACATCCAAAGATGGAAACAAAGGTCGAATCCACAATGCACAAATTAATTAACACTTTGCAATTTACACAGTTCGAAGAGGTGAAATCTTAGCACAGTGTGCTTTGAAAGCCGAAATTATGCAGATCATAATGTGTGTGATCTGTTTGTTACTATGAATGGTGGCAATCAAAAAAACAGCACAGATGGATGATGCTATATATCCTAAAACACACTGATTGACATGATGTGATATGGTGTCCAGTAGTAGTTACTCATGCCAATCAATCCGTAGTATACAGCGTCATAGAAAACAACGAAATTTGTTTTCAAATTAAGTTCAGTCAATTTGTCGTAAATAAATTCTGTAGTTTCTATCCTAGAAATGTTAGTAAATAGAGATGAAACAAAACATGTCACAGACTTATCACATGTGGAGTGGTGCTACTGATAAGGTTTGTCAGTAGTATACATATAAAGAGATGTTCATCGGCATATAAAAAACATCAAATAACAGGGCGATAGATCTGACGTCAGAGAAAGAAAATGATTCAGCATTGTGGAGAAACATGGGAGACGTGAAAGGAACACAAAGAAACACAATATGAAGGCCAGAGGTAGAACAACACGGGAGATGTATGTAAACGGTGCGTTGAAGATAAGATGTACATAATTTGGCTATATAGAGATACCCAAATTCCAAATAAACATTCCTTCACCAGGTCGTTCGTCTTCTACTGTTTCACTCAGACTTGTCAACCAATTCAGACTATCCATGTGGTTTCAGGAGCTGCACTAATCATTCCACGGTAGCGCGATGTTGTGAAATAGTCTCGTCAAGAACTGACTGTAATGACAGTTAGCATATTATGTAGTTTTGGCAAATACTAGTGTCTAGGTATATGGTTCCGCATAGGTTTGAATTTTTTCATAGGTCCTTTATGATATCAGATCCTATTGTTCCAGTTTTTCAGTAATTCTATTAACTATTCGTCAATAAAAGCTTCTAAATCACCGAAACAGACTAACTTATAAGTGTCTTATCGGGAAATCTAAAAGCCATAAATAGCAAGATGGAACAAGCTTACAAATTATGCATGCAGAGTTCAACTACTAACAAGTAGTATAATGTAGAATAATTAAATAAACAGTGAGTTATATGGAGCCTGCACATACAGAATTCAACATGTTCTGCATATTCTTAAATGTTATCAAAGCAAAGGCTAGTGAAAGTGGCCGTGCACGACTCTGTCTATCTGTAATGGCACTTTATAGAAATCGAGCGAGTTCTAGATACAACTATAAAAAGCGAATAATGAGGCTGATATAATATAGAAGATTTGTAGCTGAGGTGGAATAGCGAAGATTTCGTCGTTCCTTTGGACAACATCCACTTTCAGCGCAAGTTTAGCATAAAATGAACCGGTTTAAATTCTCCATGAAAGACAGAATTATGTCTCCTGGTAGCTATCTTTGTGACTGGTACTGATTATATTTTGTCGCGTGTATTATTATTATTGTATTCTTTAGTCCCTACAGGAACATAGGGCTTCAGCTGCGCACCTCCATTGCCTTCTGTTTTCTGACAACTTTTTCACCCCGCTCCAAGTCTGCCCACATGTTTTCATATCCTCTTCACATGACCTCCTCCAAGTCACCCTTGGACGACCAACTCGCCGCCTCCCTTTCGGGTTCCACTCGAGAGCTTGTCTAGTGATGTCACTTGGTGGTTAGATTATATTATATATATTATTATATATTATATTTTGTCGCGTGACTTACATTTTATTAGATGATATATTTGGTCCATATAAATATGTTTGTTAATCGCTGATTAACTTGAGTACCAGGTTTCTAGAAATTGCCTTACAGTATTTTTGGTGTTTTCTCTATTTAAATTTTCTACATTATGCCAATCAAATTGGTGTCCATAATTATCCACATGCATGGATTTGAAAGCATATATAACCTATCTTATTAACGCTGATTTATATCCTTGGATTCGGATTCGAAAGGGACACCCACTTTTACCCATGAAATGTTTATTGCAGTTCATACATGCAATTTATTTTGTAAATGGTATTAATTTCGCCTTCTTTTTCTGCTGGTTGGGTCTTTTTGCCACTGGGACCCGATCCAATGGCCAGCGCATGAATTCCAACGTCTGACAATTCACAACATAGCGCGACCACCACTTTGCAATGTCTTCTTCGATGAGTTACTGCCTCACCTTCAACCTTCTGCAACCTACTGGTCACGGCTCCCCAATACAACCCAAATTAGCTGCTGCTGAATAGGGTCAGTTACTAGTGAGCACCAGATCGACTTCCAAGTATTGGTTTTTGTAGGGATTGTGTTTGACTGATTGGAGGGTTTCATCATGAGCTGGCATCAATTACAACCAATTAATCTGATGCTCACTAGCGACTGTCCCTATTCAGGCAGTTAACCTGGGGTTCTAGTAGGATTCCGTGATCAGTAGGGTGCAGAAGGTTGAAGGTGAGGCAGTAACTCATCGGAGAAGAGATTGCGAAGTGGTCGTGCTATGTCATGAATTGGCAGAAGTTAGAATTCATTGGCTGGTCACTGGATCGAGTCCCAGTGGCTTAATGGTCTATGAGCTAGCTCACCTTGTAGCCGGAAGGTCCTGGGTTCGAACCCTGCTGAATGATGAGTACTGTGAAGAGTCCCAAACTAGAACGAAACAGCTGGCCGTCCAGTACTCCCAGTTGGTTTTCCAAGGGTTCTCTAACTGATGTCAGCTCATGATGCAATCCTTCAAATAATTCTTCTTCTCTTGCGAATTTGAAGTCTTGAAATATGATGTTTATTAATTTATGGGTGTATTCCAAATCATTTCTTTTAATTATTACAAATGTATCATCTCCTACAATTTGTTTGAAAGTAAACATTAACCAGTTATTAGTTATAGCGTTTATATAGGAGGCACGATGTGGTTACGAAACGTCTTGTTAGGGTTGGTATGATCCTATATTTTCATATAAACGGTGAGCCGTTAGAAAGGGCCGTAATGTTATTATATTATTATCATCCCCTAAAGTTACAAGTGGAATATAAGGCTTCAACAGCACACCTTCATTTCATCCTGTTCTCTACAGTCATTCTTAGCTGGCTCCACAACTGCCCCATAAACTTTCACTTCCTCCTCACACGAGCTCCTCTGTGTCGCCCACCTCTTCGGACATATGCCACACTTGTCGTTTCCAGTTTGAATCCTGCTCGATGGCCTGAATTGCATGTCATGTCACTCAATGGTCTCTTCAGTGTGTGTCCGATCCATTCTCACTTATTTTTGCTTATTCTCGGGCAACAGGTTCTGGGTTAATGTTTCGTCACACCGCTCGAATTCCTTGTTCTTAATCCTTTCAGGCCGGCCATCTTATTGTCAGTATGGAGAGAAAGCATATACAGATAAAAGTCTTCAGCAACCAGTTGAAAATGCTTTTGGTGATACTCGTGCCAAGTCTCTGGACCATACATGAGTAATGACTGATTTGGTATTAGTGTTAAAAATCCGAACCTTGTTCTTTATGCTGATTGCAGCAGGTTTCCCCACTTATTTCAAGTGAATGAATGAATGAGTGTCTTACCTTTCCGATTCCAGCTATGACGATTTCATCCGTATCAACTATAGTTGAAACGATGCTACCTAGATAAATGAAACAGGTAACCTCCCGTTGACGGTGATTCGTGCTTGTTGTTGTCGGCAGTCACGTATCTTCATTATATATGTTCACTTAAACTCCTGTCTGTCTGTCTGTTTTCGACATAGAACTTTGCACAAATGTGCGGAAGTTCAAGTCGCCACATTCCGTGTAGCACGCGAAGCAAGAGAAGAAAGTACAAGAAAAGCATAATAGAAACAGTGAGCAGAGGTGTGAGACAAAGGAGTAATAAAGAAATACAAAACAGTTTCATTGAAGATCATAAGTCACAGGGAGTGGATGCATCTGCGCCACTGAGAACGATTTTGAGCCATGTCACCAATTGTTTCCAACCATAGATTTTTACCGTCCCGAGGACCCCAGCCTGGAAGTCTACACCTTCCTACGTGGCTTAGACCAACTGTTGTGGATTTCATTGACTGATGCCAAGTTTTTGTTTGACCGCCGCTAGCTTTTTTCCAGCCTGACCCTATATCCGCTAACATTGCTCGTCGAGGGAGGCGATGGCTTGGCATACGTAACACATGTCCTAACCATCTCAGTCTTTGTAGCTTCACGACTTCGTCGATTGATTTCCCCTGTTTACCTAGAACTCTACGCCTAACCTCCATGTTGCTCACCTTATTATGCCACTTTACACGGGAAATAGAACGCAGGCACCTATGATCAAAGACAGCTAGTCTTTTCATGTCTTCCACTCTCAGTGGCCAGGTCTCACAACCATAAAGGAGGACGGAGCGGACTGATGAGCAGTACACCCGCCCTTTGGTCGATAGTCGAACATCTCGTCTACGCCAGAGTCGGCGTAAACTAACAAATGCGAAACGAGCCCCTTGTATTCGTGCTGAGATTTCGTCAGAGATCAGCCCGTTGGGGCTGATGGTACTTCCCAAATAAGTGAAGCGGTCAACGTGCTCTACCACTTCACTTCCTATTTTTAAACTAGGCGTCGATGTAGTCCAGTCCTGTAACATCATCTTGCATTTGGCGGGAGCGAATCGCATGCCAAACATTCGTAGATTGCGGCTCAAGGTGTTTAGAAGACTCTGCATTTCGTCAGCGTCTTCGCCTAGAAGGACTATATCGTCTGCATATTCCAAGTCAACGAGATTATTCCCCGGTAGCAAGTCAATCCCTGAGTCGCTGAAGTCACCTAGGGTTAAGTCCATTAACACATCTATGATGAAGTTGAATAGAAAAGGAGATAATGGGCATCCTTGACGGACACCACTGGTCGTCATCAGTTCAGATGACAGCTCGCCGTAAGCCCTCACCTGGCTGTATGAGTACGAGTAGAGTGCCTTAATCAGTGCAATATATTTTCTTGGAATTCCCTTTACAGCCAAGCATCTCCAGAGAACTTCCCGATCGACAGAGTCGAATGCTGCCTTTAGGTCAAGAAATATAATGACTGTTGGACGCCGGTAGGAATGCCTATGTTCTAGAATCTGTCGGAGGGTGAAGATATGATCAATACACCCTCTTCCTGGTCTAAAGCCTGCCTGGCTCTCTCGTGTTTGTGCTTCCCGAGCACCACTCAGTCTACGCATGATTATTGAGCCTAAGACTTTAGATACTATATTAGTCAAGCTAATCCCTCTGTGATTATCACAGGAAGACTTGTCTCCCTTCTTGTATATGGGGATAATCAGTGACTTACACCAACCCGATGGGACTTCTTCTGATTCCCAGACGCTGCCTAGTACCTCAGTTAATCCGGACAGTAAGCTGTCTCCACCGTACTTAAATACCTCTGGAGTCATTCCATCAGGTCCCGCTGCTTTGCCTAGTTTCAGATTGGTGACAGCTTTAGTAACCTCAGTTAGTGACGGAGGACCTGTGTCTATATCCCATTCAGGGAGGTGTTGGATGCTCGGAAGGTTGAGCGTGGCTGTGGGCAAATTAAACTGCTCCTCATAATGCTCTTTCCAACGATCCAGTCGTCTATCCTGGGAGCTAATTATAGTGCCATTTTTTTCCGAGATTGTCTCACTGATGATTTGTCTTCTCCCACCCGTTTCCCTGATGAGTCCAAAGAGTTGCCTGGTGTTGCCTATCCTCGAAGCTTTCTCCATCTCTTTGGCTTTTGTCGCCCACCACTGTTCACGGTCCTTGCGGAGACTTTTCGTAAGTTTCCTCTTGTGCAGCTTTCGCTCCTCATTGAATTCGGAGCTCGCCGGAATAAGTCTTCTAGCATCTATCAGTTCGGATGAGGCGGTGGAGATCCAGTGGTTTTTACTCACCTTTGGGTTTACCTTATTCACAGCTTTTACAGCTGTATCTATGGCTGCCTGGATATTTTTCCAAGCTTCTTCAGGGTGAGCACAGCTGTCGAACACAGATATGTGTTTAGCTAGTTCTTCCTCAAATACGGATTTAGTTTCCTGATCGAGCTGGGGACGTGATGGTTTTACCGCCAGCTGTTTCCTACGTCCGTTCAGTCGTAAGCACACCCGAGCGCGGACCAGTGCATGGTCGGTATCTACGCACGTGTTCCAGAAGGAGCGACAATCTCCTACCGACCCACGCCAACGATAGCTTATTGCTATGTGGTCTATTTGTGTCCAGCGTTGGTTTGATGAAGGGGGTCTCCAAGTCAAACTCCTATCTTCATAGCTTCTTCTGCTAACTTATTGGTTTTAGCCTTTAGGTTTTTGAGTTTGTATGATATTAGACATATAACACATCCACGAAATCCACTTTACACGAAATGCTTCATACGATTTCATCACATCGAAAATGTTTGACACTAGAATCAGCAGGAAATCCGCGCTAATTCATAAGTCTGTAGTATGAAGTCATGAGAACAAGGATGTTTGCATCGCTTTTGTAATACTTATAAGAATAAGTCACCGGATAGCAGTTAATTAGTATAGTGGTCATGTCTTCTCTGTCGATCAGGCGAGTAGTTTAGTCATTTGGTTAAATAACGTGACAATGCGGTTTTACAACAGGTTAAATGCTGCAATCTAAAATCTAGCTAAAAAATTAGTATTTCTAGTTTCAATAAAAAGTTATCCAAAAAATATGAACTTTGGCATGGTTACACAGAGGCGCAGCTTGCTGGTGAATGTCAACAGGTATGGAAGTGCTAAGATTCAGAGTTTCTCTAAACATATAAATTTTTAATTGCTTGAGGTAAATTGGTGAACGGTGAGTAGCGGTGGGATTCAAAAATGCGCATTTCATCCTATTTCGGACTCGTCGACCGCATTTACATGCATTCCCCAGTGAATGATGGTGTTTCTACTGAAACTTGAACCTAGTACCACCCATCGCTCCTAACGTCAAAGCGTTATCCATCCAGTAGACCAATTCGGCTACGAGAGTCACCTCATGTGCAACAGGCATCAGTTAATATTTGTTCTTAAGGTACACTAGATTGAAGAGTCCTAAACAGGACGCAATTTACATTCTGCTAGTCACCATCCACCAAACAGTATCATGTTAATCCTCAGATGTAGTCGAAGCGTTCGTACTAGGAGCCAACATGTCAACAGTCAGTCCAATTGATCAACGGGAAATATTAAAACTGACTTCAGAAACAAATGCTGAACACTATATTGGGCAATATTAATATTATACAATAAGTCAGAAAAGTTATACGAATTTGATAACAAATATCATAAAGCCCTCGAGTAGAACCCCAATAGAAAATAGCGAGAGTGACACGGACAAGATGAAACCATATGTGCAATCGTGCAGTCAGCTGAAAAGGACTGCAGTGGACAGGATGAAGTGGAAATGTGCTTCTGGAGCCTTACGTTCTACTCGGAACCCAAGGGAATAATAATAATATCATAAGACAATGACAGATTAATTTCTAATATAGCAAAAATATTCATTCAGATATCTATAAAACACAACATAATCGAGCAAAGAATATTGCTTTCGATAAATTCCTCTTCTGGCTCTACAATTATATATGCATGTTTATATACACAGAATATTCAAGGTTGGTAGTTAATAACAATATTAGTGTTTTTTAAATAATATTGATTTGTAAAGTAAGATCACAATGGAATTACCACAGTTCATTAAAGATGCTTAAATTATAATAGTAATAAAGATATAATAGCGAGTAGGATATCAACTAAAATTAGGAAATTTCCACAAAAATTGAGAATCATTCAAACCTAGATGGCCAAGGTAAGGACAGCGTCTGAACTAACTTCTTTTGGACGCACAAATTAGGCTTTTTAATGTGGATTCCAACAGCCAGTCTCAGCAATATTTAGTAATCGAACTCTTAAGGCGAAGTTGAGATTTGTTGGTATCCGGTAAATAACTCTAAAAGTCTGGTTAACATCAATCTTATGTTCTGTATCCACAAGATGAGCCAGAATAGTGCTTCGAATAGATTTTGTTTGGCCTTTGCTTAACCACACAGGGTGATGTTCGGAAATTCGACGAGAAACACGCCTAATTGTGCGGCCTATGTAACTGGCTCCACAGGAGCAGTTAAATTGGTAGATACACATGGATGAGGCGAAATTAGGCAGTTTGTCTTTTACTCCTGAACGCAGAAGAGGAGTGGTCTTAAAGATACAACGTAATTCAGCAGCAGGGAATGCTCGTTTTACCGCATTTCTAATACGCTGGTGTTAGTATCTCACTAGTGTTGTCCCCAAGGAACTGCATCTGAAAGAATAAGGCCTTTTTTGGAACTGTTGGTTACTTCGGCTGCTTTTGTTTCAAATTCATATTCTTATCAATAAACTTTTTAGGATAACCATTCTCACTTAGCAACCGTTTAATATTATTCAGTTCTTCATCAAGACATTCATCCAAGCAAATCGCTCTTGCTCTGTGAACCAGGCACTTTATCAAATTGCGTTTGTATTTCAAGGGCACAAAACTGAGAAAATGTGTGTACTGGCCCGTTGATGTAGGTTTTCTATAAACACTTCTTCTTATTGAGCCATCCTCTTTTCTGGTCATAAAAACGTCTAAAAATGGAATACTAGATTCCTTTTCTGTCTCGATGGTAAAATGTATTGCAGGATGTACCTCGTTAAATTTATCCAAGATGCTCTTTGCTTCCTTCTCGTTTTTCATAATCAAAAAAGTATCATCCATGTACCGACAATAAAATTCGAGTTCACTAATAACATCCTTCAGAGGCCCATTTTCTAGTTTCGCAAGGAAAATGTCGGCTAGAATGGGTCCTAGTGGTGACCCCATTGCCACACCGTCAATTTGTCTATATAGTTCCTTATTAAATAAAAAGTGGACATTCATTGTACATTTCAAGAGAAGCTCTTTCACAAATGATATAGGAATGCCGACATCGATGTTTCGTCGTTTAAGTTCTTCGCATACAAAATCCACTGTTTCCATAAGTGGTACATTGGTGAATAAGGAAGATACGTCAAATGATATCATGAATTTATTGTCAACATTTAAATCTTTTATCCTTTCCACAAATCCGAAAGTATCCTTTACACTGTGTTTCACTAACTCCGTATGAAGCGGCTGTAAGATTTCGACTAGCCATTTGGCTACAGGATGGTATGGCGAATTTAACATATCTAACACTGGTCGAAGCGGTACACCATCTTTGTGCACTTTAGGCGAACCATATAGTCTTGGTGTAAAAGTTCCAGTGGGTTTAAGAGATGTATACTGACCCTGTGAGATGAACCCTTGTTGTTTCAGTCGCTTCAATGTTTCCGTTAGCTGTTTCTCTGTCCTTTCAATCGGATCTAGAGAAGAGGAAATTTTTTGGAATTTTTGATTATCATTGAGAATGGTATTCATCTTCTCGAAGTAATCCGTTTTGTTCATGATAACCACTCCTGAACCCTTATCCGGTTTTGTTATTATTATATTTTCATTTTTGCGTAGGTTATCCAGAGCTTCTCTGTGTTTCTTGGTTAAGATACTATACAAATTGCGTTTACTGTTCAGGTAATAATAGTAACAATCGACCAGTGTTGATTTGAGTCTTTCAACATCTTCCGTTGATGAGGGGGTCAGGCCTTCCGTTTGGGTATATAGACTTTCGAACTGAATCTGTGCGTTCATTTTATTGATTTTTACATGACTATCACAAAATTTAGGGCCAAGCGATAGAACCTGTAGATCCACTTCACTAAGTATTACATCCGAAAAATTAAACACAAAACGATTTGGGTTCGGAGGAAACTTTGTTTCAGGTGCCTTGTTCTCTAAGCTCTGCAAAAGCTTTATGCGTTTCTTTTCCTTCCTATTACTCACAATTACATCCACATAATCTTCTTTGTGTTTATCTTAAAGTGAAGTTTTTATGTCTGTCTGACAAATTTTTTTCACTATCTCATATTTTTCGTAACGACTACACCCTTACACCTATATCAAAAGTCTCTTTTTCAGCTAACGGTCATTATCAATACTAATACTGAAGCCTAATGTCTACTGTAACCAGAAGCTGGCGCCTTCATATGATCAGGCTAGTATAGCACAAAGATCCATTGAGGTATGTTGGTGGGAGTGAGTGTTCCTGTGTGGTGAGAGCAGGCTGCTAGCCAATTGGTAGACATTAATCTACGTCAATGTCTAGCTCACTAATATTGGCCGTGAGAAAATATGAACAAGGCTGATTCAACAACCAATCACAGCAGACTTAACGTAGGCAAATATGATTCGGAGATAGATGGCTCCACTTTCCGAGGTTACCCGAAACAACCAATCAGAAGCCTGCGTTTGTCTGCTTAACTTCCGAGAAACAACCAATCAGAAGACTGCGTTCGCCTACTTGAATAAACATAATAATGTACATGAAATATATACAAATACGTGCTGATTTCCGTAATAAAACGATCTGTTGCCGGTCCTTGTCTTCTGCTGTTACACCTGCACATATACTATCATACCAGTAAGGTCAATTAGATAATGGCCACACTAAAGGTAGCTGCCATTATAGAGTAATTTACTTAGTCAACAGGGTGTGCGTCAGTGTGTTTAGTGGTAGAATGCTCACTAGCTACTCATGTGATCCGGAGTTCAATTCCCGGTCGGCGTACTCCTACACCTCGTCTAATTTGCTAGCCACTAGTAAGTCGGGAAAAGAGTTAATTTTGGGTGTGAAGTTAGCAACCCCACCCCGTAAAAACAATACCATGGACACTGAAACTTCAAGGCTTCAAGCCTGAAGCCCTATGTTTCACTCGGAACTAAAAAAAATTATGCAAATTAGACTACGGAATAGGGATAGCACTGCGTCCTAGGGCAGAAAACCCATTGGACCAAGTCGATCATAGTGTGGTGAGAGCTGGCTGCTAGCCAAATTGGTAGACAGTAATTTACGCCAATCTTTACGTCCCCCAGAACAAAGACTGATTCAACAACAAATCACAGCAGACTTTGCGTAGGCGGATACAATTTGCAGATAGATAGTCTGAACTTCAATAAACGGCCACAAAGAGATGAAAGATTAACTTTCAGTGAGAAATAACCAATCAGAAGACTGTGTTTTTCTGCTAACAATAACGCTAATAATAATGCACATGAAAATACATGTGTTGATTTCCTTAATAAACGATCTATTGCCTGGCCCTTGTCTTCTGTCGTTAAAATAGTACAATAGTTGCCTGGGTGTCTTTATTTTATTTGACCTTAAAATCCTCCCCTAACATTTGAAAATTTTTTTTCGTAAAGTTATGGACAAGTTGATTGGGCTGGTTGCATGAAATGTTACGAGACGAAAACGGACACAGAATACAAGAATGTTGAATCCAGACAGACAGACAGAATACAATTTACAGGGAAGCAAATAACCGACACAACTAGAAGTGAAAAATAACCCCACTCCCCTTTTTAAAAATAAACAAAACAAATACTTACCTATCTTCTAAATCCACCAAATGAATCCCATTTTCTGTGAGCATTTTCTCGCCTTCTGATAATGGTTCACCAGAACGTCTCACTAGTGCTAAACCTTTTCGCATACATCGGCCAAAATCTTCTTCTGATAAACTGAGTGATTCATGTGTTAGATTTCTGAGAAAGTGTACGGCACATGACTATATAGGGTGAAAGAAAAAGTAAAGGTCGGAAAGACATGAATAAGTACAATGTTTAAACTTCGAGAAAATTGCATGCATTCAAAAAGCGCAGAGCTTTCGAGCAGATCAACATAGACATAACACAGAAGTTAAATCAGTTCAAGTCCTGACAATTTCAGGAAGCACACAAAATATGGAAACATAAACACAATGATCTTATAACACACAGGCATCGGTGTAATAGAGAGAGTAATTAAGTGAAGAATTTCAGAATTCGGAAGACTAAGAGTGAATATATGTGTCGCATTACAGAGTCCCCCATCGCAATGCTGGATGAAATCTCCAGCTTTAAAGTGAACGCTTAGGGTGTCATACGCCAATTTAGGCCACTTTTGGCATCTTTGAGAAGTTAGTCTGTCTGTCAAAAGTCAGTTTTACAATACTTCGGTGGGCGCAATTTTACTCTACGCCTGGGAAACCTGGTCTCTCCAAGTTGAGAATGTGCGGCGGCTCTACGTATTCGACTGTCGCCGCCTCCGAAGAATTGCATGCGTCCAGTGGCATCATCAACCACCGAGAAATCCAATGGAACTAGAAAACTTCGAAAAATCGTCAACCATAGGTCTGTCGAAATGTTTATTGAATCCAGTCACAAAATTGACTTTGAAAATAATGACAATTCAACTGCGCTTGTGGAGCCAATTATATTGGCCGTTGCTCTAGGAACTTGATTTTTCGTGCTCACTCGAGAACATCTCCCAGCATGGCTAAGTAAAGGTGTAGTGAAAACCATTAACAGTTCGATATTGGACCATCTGGTGCAAACCGGCCGGCCACAAAGCCAGCCAGCGTTGAAGAATCCTTCTCTATAATATACCGAGTGCCTAATAAATTGTCGAAATCATCGAAGCACCGCAGGCTCCAAACAGCAGAGGCTATTGCGATTCGCATCAAACAACCAGCGCTCTGTGTTCAAAAGAAGCAAGTTCAGCCCCTTCTATTGCCCTGGCCTTCAGCAGAGACTATAAATTCATGAATTTGTAATATTATCTTTCCTAATTCAACTGACATTCAGCTTATTTTATGTTGATGCGATTTAGCTGTAATCTATCAATATTGTTATTGATTCGATGTTATTTAATATAGTTCATAACACTAATTCATTCATTCACTATAATGTGTAGATATAACTGCAGAGCCTGATGATAAAGGGGTTATCGCACAGAGTAATCTTTGTTCAGTATCCATTCTTTTGAAAATAAGGAAATCATCCAGAAAAATGTCAAAAATTACAAAGGACGTCCCATATCAGAAACACTTAATTCATTTTTTGAATAGGAATGACGGATCAAAACAGACTATGACCGGGTTCCAAAGTCTCTCCTCGCCATGAGGTGACAAAATCAGAACAAATGTGATAGGCAATTTCACTATGTAAACACAAGCTGTTTCTATAACTTCATAAACTTATCAAATCCAACAATCTGCAGATGGTTCGCTATCCTTACGAATTCATCTACTTGACAACGTAAAGAAATTACTTCAAATCAAAGAGCTGTGATTAAATAAATTACTGTATATAAGCTGAGATACTGTGAATTCTGGTTTAAAAAGCAAAAAGGGATTGAGCGAAGAAATATTTACTTTCAATTAGATCCTCATCTCACTCTGGCTCTACTCTAATATATATCCATAGCACTTTTATTACAATACACAACAGTTTACCAATCAAGTGGCACTGATATGTTTGTTAACAATAATTAGTCAGTGTCATATTGTCAATGGGGTGATCATTAACGAAGAATGCAGACACATCTGCATTTGACTCTGTTCCCAGGTCTCTCTTGCTAAGTAAGCTTGCTGCAACACAGGCTGAAAGCTGGACAAATAAGTGGTTGCATTCCTATTTTTCTGAAAGGAAGCAGTACACCGTCTACAATGGAAAATCCTCCACTACCTCACTTACTTTAGCTGGTGTTCCTCAAGGTGCTGTTCTTTCTCCCTTTCTGTTCTCGTTTTTCTTACATGACTTGCCTCATTCTGATGTAGCCACTTTTGTTAAGTATGCCGATGACCTCTCTGTTTCTATGCCTGTCAACTCTCAGTCAGATTGTTCCAAATTAAATAACTTTCTGTCGGAAATTAGTCAGTGGTCCTCTTCAAACGGACTTAAGCTAAATCCGTCTAAATGTCAGGTAGTCAATTTCACTTTCAGACGTAAATGTGACCTACAGCAACTAGTTAGCTCACATGGCCCCACTCTCATTGACGGCACAGAGGTTGAAAATACATCTAATGTCAAGTACCTTGGGCTGAGTTTTTCCACCGATCTTTCCTGGTCTTCCCACATCTTGCTAGTTACTAGAAAGATGTTTCGCTTAACGTTCTACATTAGGAAATTTAGGCAGTCTGGTATAAAGCAATCTTTACTTTCTCAATTTGTAAATTCTTGTATTCTACCCATCCTCCTTTACTGCTCCCCATTAGTCTTTCCTGGACTACTTAAGAAAGACTTTGCTTCGCTGAGAAGGGCACTAAAAGCTGTTAGTAGGGCAAGTGGGATATCGTTAAACCAACTGGTGAACACTATTGTAGATAGACATATTATGTCATGTAAGAAACTAGCGAATACAATATTGTCGGACCCCGAGCATCCTCTCTATACGCATCTATCTCCTTGCATTTCATCTGGTAGAACTAGAAGCAGCTATAGGAGGCTATATGCTAGGACTACCAAATACAAAAACTCCACAATACCATATCTGGCACAGCTGTTATGTGATGAGAAATCCGTTAGGTATGACACGATCAACTTACTGCAGCACTCTAACAAATAGTCTCATTAGTTTTTGTTTTCCTTTCCTCGTTACTATTACACTGTTGTTCTCATCTTCTATCACACATCAACTTTATATTTCAAATCCTGTGGTGCATTGTTTGAAATGTAATACTCTACGCTGTTTTTTCTTAATTTTTAATTTTTATTTATTTTAATTATTTATAACTTATTTATTTTATTTTTATTTATTTATCTTTGATTTTTAAAAATCTTCTATAATTTATGAGGTAATTAGATGCAATATACTGTAATGCACGCTGAAAATTCCATACCTGTACCACAAATACCGTTTGGAATAAAGCTGTTATTATTAATATTAAAAATTATTAAAATCAATATGCACAATTAAAAGTTATAAATAATTACAACAAGTGGATCGCATAATGCATAATTTCAGAAAAATGAAGAGCAATTAGGGAATAAGTGAGTGTCCAAGCCGATTACGTAACAGATAATCGAAGGAAAATAAAACGATTTGATAACTTTTAATTCAAGATGAAGCAGTCAGAAAAATAATTTGGACAAAAATAATTTTAAAAGGTTTAGGGGGGAGGGGCGCGAATTAGTCTGGTTTATACATTGTTGGTATTAGATGGTTGGAGGCGATCAGCCACAGGAAGCCTTCAACATAGATTTCGTGCTAGTTGGCACTCACTAGTAAGTCAGCAAGGCGTATCTGCAATCCTGAAGAAACTCATGTCCCTTCCGAGGTTCGAATTCGTGTCACCCAGTGGGGCTGCAGTCAGAGACGTTACCACTGAACTATTCAGGCTCGCAAATGACCTTCTGTAGGACTGTATTGAATATTTTTGATTGGACACTAGTCAGTAACTAGTGTAATGCATGTGTGTGTGTGTTTTCTAGTCCTATCTTTGATGCAGACTGAATTCTACCAGTCAAGCTTGCGATGTGGCCATCATGCTAGGTGGCTCGCCACCAAAGTTCACCGTGAATTGTTGGTATTCGATTGTTGGTTTATACATGTAACGATGGCCAAGATAAGGAAAATGGCTGTACGAATTTCTTGTGAACACACAGGTTTAGCTTCTTCTTCTTCTTCTTCCACAGGTGGATTTCTATGACCCCAGCTGTTGTACGTAGAAGACGAACTCGTAAAGCAAAATTAAGATTAGTATGAGAAGGTGATAAATAATTTTAAATGCTGTATTAACATCAACTTTATGCTCACTATCTACAGGGTATGCTAAAACAGAGCTAGCTACGAATAGATCTTATTTGCTCCTTGCTTAATCATGCCGGATGATGTTCGGAAATACAGTGATGAGCCTGACTAATTCTGGTTTAATAATATTATTTTGATAAAGGTATTAGCAGTATTTTAGACAGAGTAACGTCGGTATTAATAATATCGTTTTGTAATATTGATATAAGTATAAAACTTCGGCACTGTATTAGAGAAGAAACTTTATTATGGATAAGATTTTATTTTGATAAAATCACTCAGTGTTATACAGTAATATTTACTGATGACCACGTTTCGAGCACAAATTATTACCGCTGATAATCATATCATGGCACTACTCACACAACTTTCTTGATCCATTTATGTACATGAGTAAAAATGCATGAATAGACAATTCAATGAAATAGTTATAAGATAATAAGGTACATTCTGAAATAATATTAATGTTATCAATAAAATACGATCAGATGGGTAATAAGACGAGTGTTTTTATAGTCAAAATAAATAACTTGTTAGAATGTTATCATGTGAATTGAATACATTCTAACATTATTTATTATCCTCCTCTGATTTGACTGGTATTAATATCTTCTGTACACAAAACCTCTCTAATCCTCACTTTCTTTGTCTTCATCTTCATCTCTATTACCTTGCCTTCCCCACTGATGCAACTCCTCTACTTGATGGCTCCTCACTCCCTCTTCACTCTGGTCCACTAAAAACAGAAGCCAAAAAACCACCACGAAGCTCTAAAGCCCGCCACCAATTTCATATAGGAGCTTAATGTTAGGACACTTTGCCAAATAGGACAACAAGCATCACTAGCTAAGACCCTGGCATCCGAGCCATTGATGTATGTTGTGTTTCAGAAACACGCATACAAGACCCAAGTGTGGTTATTCACCTAACCCCACCTGGCCAACAGGATGAATCTTCAAAATTCACCTTGAGGGTGTCAGGAGATGCCACAGCTAGTTCACGAGGATTAGCTGGCGTAGGGATAGCTCTGAGTACTAGGGCAGAAAAGACATTGCTTGACTGGATCCCAGTAGATAGCCGAATGTGTGCTGTCCGTCTGAACGGATCAGTAAGAAGGAGAAAGGACTGCACTACTCGCCGATGCCTTTTCGTAATCTCCGCCTACGCCCCCACTGACTGCAGTTCGGATGAAACGAAGGATGAGTTCTACCAAAAGCTGTCTAGTTTGGTGAGAAAGGCTAAACGCTCAGATATAGTCGTTCTAGCTGGTGACTTTAACGCTCAAGTAGGGAAATTGTGTCAATCTGAGAAGGATGTCGGTGGCACCTATGGAGTTCCGTGCCAGCGAACCGACAACGGTGACCGTCTCCTACAGTTCTGTTCAGATAATCATTTGTTTCTTGTAAGCACTAACTTTAAACACAAGGAGAGACACTGTTTAACCTGGCGACCCCCATCATCAAACCAACGCTGGACACAAATAGACCACATAGCAATAAGCTATCGTTGGCGTGGGTCGGTAGGAGATTGTCGCTCCTTCTGGAACACGTGTGTAGATACCGATCACGCACTGGTCCGGGCTCGTGTGTGCTTACGACTGAACGGACGTAGGAAACAGCTGGCGGTAAAACCATCACGTCCCCAGCTCGATCAGGAAACTAAATCCCTATTTGAGGAAGAACTAGCTAAACGCATATCTGTCGACAGCTGTGCTCACCCTGGAGAAGCCTGGAAGAATATTCAGTCAGCTATAGATACAGCTGTAAAAGCTGTGAATAAGGCAAATCCAAAGGTGAGTAAAAACCACTGGATTTCGACTGCCTCATCCGAACTGATAGATGCTAGAAGACTTATTCCGGCGAGCTCCGAATTCAATGAGGAGCGAAAGCTGCACAAAAGGAAACTTACTAAAAGTCTCCGCAAGGACCGTGAACAGTGGTGGTGACAAAGGCAAAAGAGATGGAAAAAGCATCGGCGATAGGCAACACTAGGCAACTCTTTAGACTCATCAGAAACGGGGGGAGAAGGCAATCATAAGTGAGACTATTTCTGAGAAAAATGGCTCCTTAATTAGCTCTCAGGATAGACGCCTTGAACGCTGGAAAGAACACTTTGAGGACAATTTAACTTGCCTACAGCCACACTGAACCTCCCCGCATCCACCACACCCGAATGGGATATAGACACTGGTCCGCCGTCTGTAGTGAGGTACAAAAGCTATCAGTAATTTGAAACGAGGCAAAGCGGCAGGACCCGACGGAATTATTCCGGAGGTGTTTAAATATGGGGGTGACATACTAGTTTGTAGATTAACTGAGGTACTAGGCAAAGTCTGGGAATCAGAGACAGTCCATCAGACTGGGGTAAGTCACTTATTATACCGATATTCAAGAAGGGAAACAAGTCCTCGTGTGATAATCATAGGGGGATCAGCCTAACGAACATAGTCTCTAAAATCCTAGGCTCAGTAATCATGCATAGACTAAGCAGAACTCGGGAGGAACAGACAAGGGAAAATCAAGCAGGCTTTAGACCAGGTAGAGGGTGCATAGATCATATCTTCACTCTTCGACAGATTCTAGAACATAGACACACTTTTCGGCGTCCAACAATTGTCATATTTCTTGACTTGAAGGCGGCCTTCGACTCCGTGGATCGAAAGGTACTATGGCAATGTCTGACTGTGAAGGGAGTGCCAAGAAAGTACATTGCACTAATCAAGGCACTCTATTCAAACTCACGTAGTCGTGTAAGGGCTTATGGGGAATTGTCATCTGAATTGGTAACAACCAGTGGTGTCCGACAGGGATGTCCACTTTCCCCATTTCTGTTTAACTTCATCATAGATATGCTAATGGAAGTATCCTTAACTGAACGTAATGACTTAGGAATCGACTTGTTACCAGGGAATAATCTTATGGACTTAGAATATGCAGATGACATAGTCCTGTTAGGGGAGGATGCTGACAAAATGCAGAGTCTTCTGAACACCTTGAGCAGCAATCTTCGTATGTTTGGCATGCGATTCGCCCCTGCAAAATGTAAGATGCTGCTACAGGACTGGACCACGTCAACCCTAACTTAGTGATAGGGAGTGAAGTGATAGAACATGTTGACCACTTCACCTATTTGGGAAGTTGTATTAGCACCAACGGACTGATTGGCGATGAAATCTCAGCACGGATCCGAAAAGCTCGAGCTGCTTTCGCTGACTTACACCATCTCTGGCGTAGGCGTGACATCCGGTTATCAACCAAGGGACGTGTGTACTGCTCATCAGTTCGCTCCGTCCTTCTCTATGGCTCTGAAACATGGCCAATACGCGTTGAAGACATGAAAAGGTTGACTGCTTTCGATCATAGATGTCTGCGATCTCTGTCTCACGTTAGGTGGTTTCACAAGGTAAGTAATGTTGACGTTAGGCGTAGAGTGTTGGGCAAAGAGGGAAAATCAATCGACGAGGCTATAAAGTTACATAGACTAAGATGGCTAGGTCACGTGCTGCGCATGCCTAACCACCGCCTCCCCCGACGGGCATTTTAGCTGATATAGGTTCAGGTTGGAAAAGAGCCAGTGGTGGCCAAACAAAAACATGGCATCAATCCATGAAATCCTTGACAGTTAAACTGAGTCAGGTAGGGAGATGCAGACTCCCGGGTTGGGGCCCTCGGGACTCTAGGAATCAATGGCTGGAGACAATAGGTGACATGGCTCAAAATCGTTGTCAATGGCGCAGATGTATTCAGTCTCTGTAATCTTTCATATTCCTTTCTACCATTACCCATTCTGTTTCACTCTTATACTTGTCAAACTCTATTGATTCTCTTCACTCATCTTCTTGTCTACCTCTGTGTGCTATTTGGAACGTGGCAACTCGAACTGGTGCACTTCGGTGCCAAGTTCTATGTTGAATCCAGACAGACAGAATAATATCTTCTATAAATATCTCTGATATTTGGGTTGAGTCACTCTTATTATATGTGCTGGGTGTGTAGACTCGGTGAGCAAGGATTCAGTAATAAACCTCTCTCTATCCACCTACCTATATTACTTCTTAGAATTTCAACCCTCTCTCACCACCATATTGTGTGGCTGTTTGTTAATGCATGCAGTGCTATAGCTGAGCTTTTTTTCTAAATGACTTATCATCGAGGGACCAATCCTTCTAACCTTCACTAAATCCTTATTTTCTGATAATCTCGCTACTCTTGATCTACTAGTTACTTATTTTTACTATAAAAACACTCGTCTTATTTCCCATCTGATTGTATTTGATTGATAGCACTAATATTATTATTCCCGAATATACTTTATCTCATATTGATTTTATTCAATTGTCTAATCAATTTCACTCACTCATGTACATAAATGAAGCAGGAAAGTTGTGTGAGAAATGACTTGATATGATTATGAGCAATAATTTGTGCTTGTAACTTCATCAGTAAATATTACTGTACAACAATGTGTCATTTTATCAAAATAACATTCTATCCATAATTCATTCATTAAGAAATATAAACACTTTTATAACGATGACTAATAATGTCATTAACTAATTTAAATTAGATGGAGGATTTAATCATGGGTTGACAGCAGTTAGATAACCATTGGAAAACCAGGTGGGAATACTGGAGAGCTGTTTCGTCCTAGTTAGGGACTCTTCACAGTACGCACCCATGACAAGGCCAGCGAGCTTGTAGACCACTTAGCAGCCACCGGGACCCGATCCAATGACCAGCCCATGAATTCTAACTTCTATCAATTCACGACATAGCGCGACTATTTCGCAATATCTTTTTCAATGAGTTACTGTCCCATCTTCAACCCGATATAAATAAAAAGAAACTAAATCACAACTCACCAGATTTGTAAAGAAGTAACCAGCTTCTCCACTATTCAATCTATTCTGATTAGCAAATCGCATAATAAATTGTAAATTAGAATAAATCAATGGTGGATTCGAGTTCAAGACAACCCATATTAATGTGGGTAGAAAATCATCAGCATTTGCTGTAGTATTATTATCTTCTTCGATAGGATTAGTAGAAGTTTTAGGTAGAGTTGAATTATTCGCACCTGGCTTGAAGACAGAACCCAACGGTGTATTACTGCTACTATTATTACTATTAGTAGCAGTGTTTACATCATTGCTGGCGGCATTATTGTACATATATTCTTGAGTTTTAATAGAATAATTTCGATAGTGAACTTTTAAAGCATCAAAGACACTGCGGCAGCACTCGACGATTTGATCCAATTTATCCTCAGAGGCTAGAAGTGTATTCACTTTGATAAGAGCTAAAATAAGATAAGGAGGGAAAATATAAGACAATTATTGAAGTTAGTTAGAGGATTTCATCATGAGCGAAACCTGGGAGTATTGGAGAGCTGTTTCGTCCCACTAGTTCGGGACTCTTCCCCAGTACGCACCTACCGACAGGGTTCGAACCCAGGACCCTCTGATTATAAGGCGACTGAGCTCTAACTGATATCAATCCGTGATCAACTCGTAAAAACAAAACTAATCCTTACAAACCAACTATAGAAAATATCATTATATCAACAAAACTTTAAAACTCATAAAAATAATGAAACGAATGAGTGAATAAATGAAATCTGTGCCAAAAGAACACTGCATAAATTAAGTATGGAGTATTAAATTTAATTGACCTTAATTTATAAAGGAGTTTAATATATTCTATTACTTTTATTAGTTTTTATTTTGATAAATCACACAGTGTTGTACAGTGATCCATGAAGGGGATCACTGCTAACAGTAATGCGTCAGTTCAGATTATGGATTTTGTAGGGATTCGGATTAATCTCAATGTAGATTTCGCCATGAACCAAATGGAAACGAAGGAGATCTGGACATCTGTTTCACCATAGTCTAGAACTCTTCAGAATTAAGTGCCCAAGACCCCACCAGAGACCGACACCAGAACTTTCAGATAGGCAAGCTTGCTGGGTCGAAGTTCAGTGACCCATGAACTCTAAATTCTGTAATTTATCGATATGCCACTACTGTAGTTCAACAGTATCAACAAGTACTTATCCTCATACTTTATTTGGTGAATCCCATCAGCCACGACTTTTCATCAAAACTATAGAAAGTCAATCGCGCAGACACTCTCTTGTAAGTATTGGACTGATAGCTAGATGTCACTACGAAACGACATCAATTAGGGGCTTATCGATAGCACTCTGATTGACGGTGGTACTATATTGAGGTTGATAAAAGTTAGAATTCACGGGTCATTATGAATTCCTACCCAATGATTGACTGGTCAACCAATTGGCATCGCAACCTATAGGTCCTGGGTTCGACCTCTGGCGGAGTCATGTATATATGCACTACTGAAGACTCTCAGCAGACAGAAGCAGCTGTTCAGTGCTTCCTGACTTTCAGTGATTTTCTCATTGATGCTGGTTCCTGACGAGATCTACACTGAAATACTTGACTGACAGAGCATATAATAGTTCGAAGTACCAGAATGGTTTGTGGAGACAAGATACCTCGTATCACAATGTCAATTCTCATAGAATGTGAATCATTTTATGATTTAAAAGCCAGAATTTAAGAAACATTTCAAAATTAGATAAAGAGGTATGAATCTGTTTTGACACACATGATGAATCGTAAGTGAACTTTAATAACTGTATATTATCATACCATACATCTCAGAGTGTAAACTACACAATGCCATATGTCAGTATGAAAAGCTTTTAGAAGCGACATTAAATGTTATTGGTTTTTGAAAAACCAGGGCCAGACAACAGATCGTTTATTGAGAAAATCAACAGATTTTTATGTACATTATTATTAGCGTTATTGTTGTTAGCAGAGAAGCAACGTTTTCTGATTGTTTGTTTTCTTGCTGAAGGTAATTCTGTACTGCTTGTGACCGTTTCTTAGAAAGGTTAAGCCATATATCTGCGAATCGTATTTGCTCACGTTAAGTCTGCTGTGATTGGTTGGTGAGTTCCTCAAGGTTAAGGCTTTGTCATTGTTTTTCCCATAACCCCGATTCGGGACGTGACATTGACGTAAATTGTCGTCTACAATTTATGGCTTGCAGCGCTCTCACCACAGCTTCCAATAGATGTGCGACAGACATTTCCTGAATCTGCGATTCAAGAGAATATTACTTTTTGCTGCCAAGTACGTGTTATGCATATGTAACTGTAAAGTTTGAGAGATGTTTAGAAAGAGTAACCGTTTACTGGACACTCTTTTGTTGTAGGATCCCGACCGATAGCTGCTACCTTGACGTGGTGGTCGGGCTTGCACATCGTAATGACCCAACAAGCTACACTGGCTAGAACTATTGTTCCTGCAGGTCCTACCATCCCAGGAATATTGTTAGGATAGCGATTAGACAAAAAGCAGTTACCGGAATTGTGTAAGAATCTTTCTTACACTTTGCTGGGGGTCCGAGGGCGAAGTCGTACTGATGGAGAACAGGGGTGTAACAGCAGTGAGGTGTTTCCCTCAGATGACCAGCATGCCAGCCAGCTATGCTGTCTCTCCACTCTGTAGAGAGGGAGTTAGAGAAGGTCGACCCCAGAAATTGTACATCCCGACTTACCCCACCTGCGGTGGTCCGTAACCGGCGGTTTACTAATACGGAACCAATCCCAGAAACCAATTCATACAGGCTGTGTGTGACCGGCCGGCCTCAAGCAGTTATCCCCTGGGCTCTGTGTTCATGCAACACTAACCGTCTTTCTGTTTCAGGTACCCGAAGAATCAATCAACTTCCACGGTGTGGGCAGCCGGGAAGTAACAACCACCCACACACTTCCGAAAGCACACGAAGCCTTCCTGAGCATCATTCTCCTCTGTTGTAGGATCTAATGAAGATTTTAAGTTACATTTTAAAAGGTTACTCGTCCACGTCTTAATAACAAGGTCAAAAGGTTAATCCCACGGAACATTTATTTACATGACCGATGTTCACGAAAGAGTTTTTCATGAAATTTAGCCTGTTCTCTCTTCTACTGAATCTGGAGAATGAGTACACCTTATGCCCAAGAGAAGTTAAATTTTCTATGGTTTTTAGTTGTCGAAACTGCATACAGAGAAAATTCATGTGTAAGAATCCAGACGAAAACACTAGGCAACATATGTTGGATAGTGTGGAAAAGGAGAAATTAAAGAAATTGAATTCAGAACCACACAAGACAATCTTTAAAGACAAAGTGAACAAAACTACGAAACACCTAGTGATTCACTTATAACAATATAATACCTTGATGACGGCTAAATCGTCACTACGGTAAATATTATGAGCATATAGCAGTGTATGCTTGTTTGTTTGCCTTAAAGCTGGTAATCCTAATTACGTTAGTTAGTGCCCTCACAAACAACCTGGTGTGGACACGGGTAAGCAGACTTCAGTCCCCCCCCCCCAAAAAATGCATTCTATTCTATCTACGGGAGCTGGAAAACCATGATTTCAAACCCAATGACTCCAGAATCCAAAAGGATCGAATGGTACATGAGAACCCGCTTTGGTCACCAGAAACTACTATAAGAACGTAGCTCCTGATGATAATTCACTGTATCCGGACAGTATCCCAGCTCTCGCTCGTATAAACTGTGAGATTTTGTGTAGCGCATCTCTTCGTGCCCATAATGTACTAAGTTTGTGTTTTAATAATAATAATAATAATAATAATAATAATAATAATAATGTGTTAGTCCTTTGAAGACGCATAATGTTCTTTTGAATGCTTGTGTATGAAGGTCAGATTACTTCAACAAGTTATTCAATCACTGATTGACTGGTTTCAACATAGAACATTGCACCAACGTGCAACAGTTCGAGTTGCCACACTTCACCTAGCACACAAATCAAGAGAAGAAAGTAAAAAGAGATGAAAAACAGAGACAGTAGACAGGGGTGTGAGATAAAAGAATAGTGATATCGAAGAACCATATAGTCTCCACTTGCTTCTGTCTTCTGTTGTACTTTTCACCTTCATCCATCCATGTTAGTCCATACTTTTTCAACTCCCCTTCACACGATCTCCTCCATGTCACCCTTTCACTGACGTCCACTCGCCACGTGCCTCCCTTTCGTCCTGGTTCCACTCGAGCAATGGCATGACGCACGCGCGATGTCACCCAGTGGCCCGGCCTCCTCAGCCACGAGTGTCCAATCCATCCATCTCCACTTTCTCCTGCATATTTCTTGGTTGGCGATTGGTTTGTTCTTGTTTCGCTTGTTTGTTCCCATAGTTTCTTGTTGGTGATTCTGTCCAGCCCGGCCATCTGATCTTCAGTATAGATCCAGCGAAGACAGTTGTTAATAAAGGTTTGGTCTGCAACAGGCTGTTGGAAATATTCTTTGTGAACCGCCAGTCAAGTTTCTGATCCGTATAGAAGAACTGACTGACTTGACCAGGTTTGTATTGAAAATCCGACCGAATTTTGTTGTCGATGCTGGCTGAGTGACGAAGATTTCCAGATTGGTTTCAGGTTGATGATGAATGTGTTCCTCACCTTCCCGATTCTCGCTCGATTTGACATCCTCGTCCGTTCCTCCTGTAGCTGACACAATGCTCAATGTTAGATAAGTGAATGAAGTAACCTCTTTCAAATCCCTCCCGTTGATGGTGATAGACACTGGATGTTGCTGCTGCTGTTGTCGCCTAGATTACTAGCTCGCTAGTTTTCTAGCCGGTTCCAAGCTCGGATAAAGAGGGAGGGTTGGGGCGTGGTGTTAGCGACCCCACCTCCAAATCTTAACCAAATCGCTACAGAAACTTCAACGCACAAATATATTAAAAATTCTAAAAATATAAACAATAACCTTATTTTTCGCTGGAATCGGGGAAGTGAAATGACGCAGGCTGGTGAAAGCCTTCGGGAAGCCAGTCAGACGATGTGCCTTCTTTCTTTCGATGAAAGCAAAAGTAAGGATGGGGACGTGGAATGTTCGTACAATGTACGAAATTGGAAAGAATGCCCAGGTAGCCGCAGAAATGAGAAGATATAGAATAGAAGTGTTGAGAATCTGCGAGAGCAGATGGAACGGATGCAGCAGATTTACTCAATACCAAAAGTAAAATATAAATGGATAAACGGTACGAAACAGCTACACATGAGCATAAAAGTAATATAAAGATACCACACAATGAGTGAGTGATTATAATGATTCGAAGTGTAACACTTAAGTGAGAATTTCAGTTTGCTTGTAATCAATCAGTTTTAAATGAAATCAATTCAATAATTTCGGATTACGTGTTTATAGCAGGAAGAAACACGAGGTTGAATATAAGAACTACTTCTATTTATTATTTTGGTTTTTATTCATGTACTTTTAGTTTTAATAGCTAAAAAAATATATATATGGTGGTCAAACACGTTGATTTCGCCTTCAATCACCAATCGCAGTAATAATATCATATGATAAAATTGAGTAAAATTGAGTCACAACAGACAATTTAGGTCATAACTGACGTTGTAAGTCATTGCAGAATTTTGAAAATATTGAGTCGATATAGATCAATAGGCAACCCGTGGAAGAACACTTTAGTTTACTGTCAAAAACTCTTAGAACAGAATACTTTGAATAGTTGTTAAACCTGCAGTTAGGTAAGAATAAAACAAGTTTTGAGGAAGACGATGCCATAACGTATAATATACTGTAACAACAGAAGACAAGGGCTAGGCAACAGATCGTTTATTAAGGAAATCAATAGATATTTATAGATTTTCATGTACATTAATATAGATTATTGTAAGTAAACAAACACAGTCCTCTGATTGGTGGTTTCTCGTTGAACATTAATCTTCCATCTCTTTGTGGCCGTTTATTGAAGTTCAAATTATCTATCTGCAAATTGTATCCGCCTACGCAAAGTCTGCTGTGGTTGATTGTTCAATCAGTCTTTGTTTTTATTTTTGTCACGTCAAATATTGGGGACGTAAACATTGACGTAAATTACTGTCTGCCAATTTGGCTGGCAGCCAGCTCTCACCACAATACCAATCCAAAATGCAGTTTTAAACTGTCATTTGGATTATATTCTCTAGGACTGATTTTAGCTAGTGGTTATATGGTATATTTGGTGGATGGGGATCAGCAGAGGAATCCACGATGTGTATTTCACTCTAATTGGGACTTGTTAGCTGGATGTGCCTGCAATTTTCACTGCGACTTGAACCCATCACCCATTGCTTCAAACACCAAAGGGTTAACCCACAAGACCACTTGTGTCACTTCTACTAGTAGCTACATACTTGCTATCGATCAATCTCCCATGTTAAGGTGAGTAATATAGAGATTAAGCTTCAATCGACTGCTAGGTAAGGAGGGGAAATCAATCGACGAGGCTGTCAAGCAGCTGCATCGATTGAGGTGGTTAGAACATGTGTTACGCATGTCTGCCTAGCCGTCGATTGCCTTCCTCGAAGTGCAATGTTAGCTGATATAGGATAGAAAACAGCTAGTAGTGGTCAAACCAAAATACGGCTACATTAGTCAACGAAATCCACAACACTTGTTTTAAGCCAGTCACGTAGGTGAGAGGTGTAGACTGCCTGACTGGTTGGGTCCTCGGAATGGTAAAAACCAGTGGCTGGAGACAATCGGTGATATGGCTCAAAATCCTCGTTCTCAATGCCTGGCGCAGATGCATCCACTCCTTGTGATTTATAATGTCTAATAAAACTACATTGTTCTTCCATATTACAATACTTATATCTCTGTTTTCTGTCTGTGCTTTGCATTTCTTTTTACTTTCTTCTTTTGCGTTGTGTGCTAGGTTAAGTGTGGCGACTCGAACTGCTGCAGATAGGTGCGAACTTCTACGTTGAAATCACTCAGCCACCCATCAATCATCTTTGTCAAAAATGACTATGGCCGATGCCATTACATTACATCACCGAGTCTAAAAATATGAACTTAAGGCAACCCATACAATCTTTGAAAAGCATTTTTAAGATATAGGGTTAAGTTAGTATTTTAAGCCACTTATCTACATTTTATTATCATTATCGTCAAACAGTTCCCGTATGTTTACTCAGAAGTCCGTCAACCGATGAACACAACATTTTAAACGCAAGAAGCGATGCTTTTACCTGGAAATCACTGACGTTTGATCAAAAACCCAAAGGAAGCAGATCAAATTATCATGGAATGCCAAAATCAGTAAAAAGATGTAAAAGCATGCAGATAAAGGAACTGTTGTAGAAAATTTTGTGATTTATGAGTACGAGAGTCAATTATGACAGAAAGCAACTGAAAACACATTAACCAATAGCTAAGATATTTGATCAATACTTCCTAATTATCTGCTATCCAGTAACAACACAAAAGCAGCATCGATATGGGACTTGCAGCCATCACTGTGTTCTAGGTTACAGTCTGTGATATTAAACAGCACCTCTGTGAAAGCAATCGCAGATGACCCTGAGATGTTACCTAAGGTTGCCGAAATAAATATTTCTTTCTCGCTGGGTTATCTAATTGAGTCTTCGGGTACCTGAAACAGAAAGAGGGTTAGTGTTGCATGAACGCAGAGCCCAGGGGATAACTGCTTGAGGCCGGTCACACATGGTCTATATGAACTGGTTTCTGGGATTGGTTCTGTACTAGTAAACTTACTGCCAGCTACGGACAACCGTAGGTGGGGTAAGTCGGAATGTACAATTTCTGGGTCCGACCTTTTCTAACCCCTTCCCTCCCTCCAGAGTGGAGAGATAGCATAGCTGGCTGGCGTGCAGGTCGTCATCTGAGGAAAACACCTTACTGTGGCTGTTATATCCCTGTTCCCCAGAAGTATGACTTCGCCCACAGACCCCCAGCATAGTGTAAAAAAATTCTTACACTACACCAGCAACTGCTTTTAGTCTAATCGCTATTCTAACAACCTTCCTGGCATGGTAGGACCTGCAGAAACAATAGCTCCAGACAGTGTAGCTTGTTGGGTCATTACGATGTGCAAGCCCGACCACCACGTCAAGGTAGCAGCTATCGGTCGGGTGGGTGATCTAAACCATGAACAAATCCAACTTACCAAGTACAAGCGGTAACGTGCTAAAAGTTTATTTGAGAAGAATTATAAACACTTCTCTAAATAAGAACGGCAAAACTAAGCGATCAAGCAGCAATATGATAAGCTGTAGATCGAGGTCTATAGAAAACAATATTATTTCATTAAAACATAAGCTTGGTACATTATGGTCACCAAGAGATATGCCACACAAAGTCTCATAGTTTGTGAGAGGACTGGGGTACTGCCCGAACGCCAGACCGTTGTCAAGGGGCAACTCTCCGAGCCTTCGACTTGAAGTCCAATCCACAAGGCACTGGAGCAGCGTCAGGAATCATGTTTTCATAGTTTCCGGTGACCAAACCAGGTTGATACGCTATTCGATCCAATCGATTTTCGGGCCCATGCACACGGTAGGTTTGGAATTAGGATTTTCTAGGTAACTAGAGTATCCACCAGTCCAGCTGTAAGTGCCGGACGTTCTGTGAGGAACACTGCCCCCCCCCATAGTGTGAAGGCAGTAAATAGGACCTACCTGACAGAGACTGTGAACGTGTGGCCACATGAGAGAATTATAAGAGGAAGACCGAAGTCTAATCATCCTCAGATGTACCAGGTCATTTATGGGGGCATGGAAAACAATAAGAAGTAATAGTACTTATATATTATCAAATCGCTGAGTGTTTTTTATGCTGGATCTTATCAAAATAAATACATCGTATATAAGTAGATTTTAGTATGATCACAGTAACAGGTACTTGACAAACAACATTTGGGCAGCAGAATATCTTTGAGAAGTTATTTTAACTCTAGAGACGAGTATCATATGGGTGGAACTGCTTAACAGTTCATACTGTATATCCACAAAAGGTTCTAAATCAAATTTGTTCCAAATGAATTTAGCTACGGCATTAAAAGCTGGAACTGGATTGGCGTCATATATAAAGTTTTACAACCATTATATAAAAACCCGTATAGCCAACATGAAAACACTAGATTGACAACATTATAGTTTGGCCTATGTAAAAGAAATTAGACTTACCGAATGTAGCTAAATCCAAATGAGTAAGTTCTTCAGGAGAATTTGGATTTATTGGAGAATCAAGTAGGTAAGGAGTTACCCAGTGTAATGAACGAATTTTTTCTTGTAATTTCAAGTCTACATTTTCATCATCAGTTGTAGGGGAAGCAAAAGCCCAAAAATAAATCCATGTTGTAACAAAGCGCTCTACTGAATTCATTATAGAATCCCTGGTTTGTACTGATAAACTCTGGAGTTGAATAAATAAATGGAATCAAATAATAATATTAATACAGTAATAATTTAAACAATCATATCATGAAAGGCTTTTGTTTACTCGCCACATAAACAAACAAAGAAAGACTAATCACCAACTGACTTCAGTTAGAGAATCGTTGGCTTCCGACTCAGTTGCTGAATGGTCTACGAGCTAACCTTGTAACCCGAAAGCCTTGGGTTCTAACCCCGACAGGATGACACAACTGTTCAGTACTTCAACTGAAGTCAGTCAGTCAGTCTGTCTGTTTTCGACGTAGAACTTTGCACCGATGTGCAGTAGTTCAGGTCGCTACACTCTATGTAGCACACAAAACAAGAGAAGAAAGCAGGAGAAATGCATATTAGAGACAGTAAACGGAGGTGTGAGACAAAGGAATAGTAATAACGAAGAACGATATGGTTTCATTTGAAATCATAAGTCACAAGGAGTGGATGCCTCTGCGCTGTCATTGAGAACGATTTTGAGCCATGTCATCAATTTTTCATACATTTATTCCCCTTAATGAACTTGATATATATATATATATATATATATATATATATATATATATATATATAATGTCTTTGCCATGTAAGCAGCTGACGAGAAGGCAACGAAATAAAAGATGGTACCATTTTATTCTGCCAAAACTGTAGTTCTTGCTTTGTTCAAATTCATCAATTTTTTCCAACCATTGGTTTTTACCGTCCCGAGGACTCCAACCGGGAAGTCTACACTTCCCTACGTGGCTTAAACTAACTGTCATGGATTTGATTGACTGGTGCCATGTTTTGGTTTGACTACCAGTAGCTAACTCTTTTCCAACCTGATCCATCCTATGTCAGCTAACATCGCCTGTCGAAGGAGATGGCTAGGGATGTATGCGTAACACGTGTCCTAACTATCTCAGTCTATGCAGCTGCTTCACAGCCTCGTCTATCGATTTCCCTTCCTTACCTAGCACTCGACGCTTAACCTCAATATTGCTCACCTTATTATACCACTTCACACGGAAGATAGAATGCAGGCACCTATGACGGAAGACAGCTAATCTTTTCATGTCTTCCCCTCTCAATGGCCAGAGGACTGCTGAGCAGTACACCCGCCTTTTGATCGATAGCCGGATATCACGTCTACGCCAGAGACGGCGTAAACTGGCATATGCGAACTGAAGTCAGTTCGTGATCAGACTTGAAATCAATCAAATCCCTGCAAATCAATATTTGAAGACAAGGAAAGGTCAATTTTATACCAACAACTTCTGGTACGAGCCGATATGACCAATGAAGGATGCGTCCTTCATAAAAATAAATAACGTGGAAGTAAAACTTTTAATTTGACTCATAGAAACAACTACAGCAACAAGGAAAGATTACAGACTATTAAGATGCAGGTTATATTTAGATTATGAGGAAAGTAGTTATATGGTTATCTAAAAAGATCTAAGTTTTACTGCATTACACTAACAGGACAGAGATAATATACTCAATTATTTGTAAAGAGAAAAAATAATGACTCACTGAGTACATAGGATTATTTAAAATACGGTTGGAAATGTTGTGGTAAAAATCTTGCACTATCATTGAAGCCTGATTAATGTTCGAACCACGAATAGGTTCTAACTGTTCCAAAAGCTTTGAAACCTTAAGAAAACTTCCATGATTACAAAGCAGGTCTTACATGACGGGAAATATCTGCATTTATAGAAGCTCGAAGAGTGTTCAGAAAGGCTTTAAACTCTTGTTCAGCTTGTAAACATTCTTCTGGATTTACTGGATTTGGATCACGACTATCATCTGAAACATTTGAAAAGATTGGCCCTTACCTCGAGGAACCTTGAAAATATTTTTGATGGTCGAGTTTTTTCCAGTGCTTTGTTTGCGCTTAACTTCTGTATCAGCAGAGCTCTGTGACAAATTTGTTGTAGCTGTAGATGTTTGACGGAGAGTTGTTTGTTTCTGATGTGCGTTACGGTAGCAGACGGAACAATATCCATCCCACGAAGGATTTCCATAAAAACCACACTTATTTTTACAGGATAAACTTGACACTTGAAGACGAGAAGGTGGGAAGTTGGTGTTCATTGGACAGTTTTTGATTCAATCGAGGACAACTTTTGTTTCTAAAACGAGACAAGGTGAAACAAATTGGGTTTAATAAATGTATTGCGAAAGAGAACATTTTTATCATTACATATACAAAATAAACACCTTTAAGGTTATTTGGACATATTACATGTTTCATCTGCTAAGCGGCACTCTATTCAAACTCACGTAGTCGTGTAAGGGCTTATGGGGAATTGTCATCTGAATTGATAACAACCAGTGGTGTCCGACAGGGATGTCCACTTTCCCGATTCCTGTTCTACTTCATCATAGATATGCTAATGAAAGTATCCTTAACTGAACGTAACGACTTAGGAATCGATTTGTTACCAGGGATAGTCTTATGGACTTAGAATATGCAGATGACATAGTCCTGTTATGGGAGGATGCTGACAAAATGCAGAGTTTTCTGAACACCTTGAGCAGCAATCTTCGTATGTTTGGCATGCGATTCGCCCCTGTAAAATGTAAGATACTGCTACAGACTGGACTACGTCAACTCCTAGCTTAGTGATAGGGAGTGAAGTGATAGAACATGTTGATCACTTCACCTATTTGGGAAGTTGTATCAGTACCAACGGACTGATTGGTGACGAAATCTCAGCACGGATCCAAAAGGTTTGAGCTGCTTTCGCTGACTTACACCATCCCTGGCGTAGGCGTGACATCCGGTTATCAACCAAGGGACGTGTGTACTGCTCATCAGTCCGCTCCGTCCTTCTCTATGGCTCTGAAACATCGCCAATACGAGTTGAAGACATGAAAAGGTTGACTGCTTCCGATCATAGATGTCTGCGATCTCTGTCTCACGTTAAGTGGTTTAATAAGGTAAGCAATGTTGACGTTAGGCGTAGAGTGTTGGGCAAACAGGGAAAATCAATCGACGAGGCTATAAAGTTACATAGACTAAAATGGCTAGGTGACGTGCTTCGCATGCCTAACCACCGCCTCCCCCGACGGGCATTATTAGCTGATATAGGTGCGTGCAGGTTGGAAAAGAGTAAGTGGTGGCCAAACAAAAACATGGCCTCATCAATCCATGAAATCCTTGACAGTTAAACTGAGTCAGGTAGGGAGATGCAGACTTTCGGGTTGGGGCCCTCGGGACTCTAGGAATCAATGGCTGGAGACAATAGGTGACATGGCTCAAAATCGTTGTCAATGGCTGGCGCAGATGTATTCAGTCTCTGTAATCTTTCATATTCCTTTCTACCATTACCCATTCTGTTTCGCTCTTATACTTGTCAAACTCTATTGATTCTCTTCACTCATCTTCTTGTCTACCTTTGTGTGCTATTTGGAACGTGGCAACTCGAAGTGCTACACTTTGGTGCCAAGTCCTATGTTGAATCCAGACAGAGAGACAGACATCTGCTAAGCTAGTCCTAAGTCAGTAAGTCAAGCGGAACACATCTTCCATGCACCAGACCATGAGTCACACTTACTATGCGAAGGCTGATGATACTACTGAGAGAGCATTTTTAACGTAGGACTGCATAGAAGTCCAGCAGTTCAAGTTGCTACATTATATAGCACACAGAACTAGAGAGAAAAAGTTTAAAAGAACTATAATGGAAGAAAAATGTCAGGTAGAAAGAAAAGTACATGAACATTAATGAGAATTTGATAGATCTACGAGTTTACAAAGAATGAATGCATCTGCGCAACTGGTAACAATTTTGAGCCATATTACCAACGCCCTCAAGGACACCAACTAAGCAGCCTACATGACTCAAACCAACAACAAAGACTTGATGGAATGATGCGATGTGTTGGTTTGACTATTCCTAAAACTTTTTCGGTTTAACCCCTTTATCGACTAACATTGCTCAATAAGAAAGATGGTTCGACATGAATGACACGTACTCAAGATACCTCAATCGGTGAGGCCCTTCTTATTTAACAATTTTCATCTGCAATATTAATCATGTTATACCATAGTACGGGATACGGAACTGATGCCGATACTACCCGCTTTCTCAGGTTTAAGTAGGTGGAGTGTGACTCAAACCCAGGGGTTGCTGACTGAAAGCTGAAAAATAATCGTGTAGGCGAAATCTATAGTGTATACACTGTCATTAAAATACTTTAAAATTATGTACTTATGAATTCAATGTTAACGGAAATCAATACTGAAGACATGTATGATTAATTTTCGAAATATCGCACCACTTTATTATCTATTAAAAAGTAAACCGAAATGGGATAAAAAACCAAGAACATTAGCTGGCGAAATTCAACTAGGCTACTACCATATCATTAATAGCAAGATGTACGGTGTTAGCAAATTAGATACATTTTTTCAAAATATGAAGATAACTATAATACTGACTACTTGTCATATGAAAACCAGATTTCAGATGTATCATCCATTAGAATCACTGAAGAATTAGTGTTCTTGTTAATGCTTTAAGCATCAAGAAGGTACAAAACCTCTACTACTTATAAGCAGATTAGGTGAGACGCATTGTTTGGCTTATTCATAATCAAACCCGATAACTTGGACTATATGGTAGAAAGCTTATCCACTCAGTAGTGAAACTGCTAGTGATAATCAACGTATCTGTAGGGCTTTTAAGGTTACATTGCATTTATTTTCATCAAAAGGGTGACTCTACATTAGGAGGTTCCACTGCCTGGCTGGAGTCCTCAGGATGCTAAGAATCAGTGGTTAAAAACGGCTTGAAGTTGTTTACAATAGAACTCCCTCGGTCGTCTCATCTTCCAGACTCGTTATATCTTCCTACAGCTATTTTAGTACACTTCTGTTTATTGTAATTTTATTGAACTTTTTTGGTCTACTTCATGTGATTCTATATGAAGTGTGGCAACTTGACTTAGTACCTCCTTAACGTAGTCCTAAGCTAATAATTCAACCCCTCATGCGGCAAACTATCCTTAATAAAAATGTGATCTAAGGCGTTGACTGAATACCAAAACTATTTCTAAGCGGCTTGAACCTGCAAAGTTTCAAATTCCTAAAATTTAAAGGCATTAGTATCTGATCAGGCAACAAAACTAATACGCATGAGGCTGACGTCTGCATAGCCAATTAAGTTACTCCAATTCTGGACTGGTAATGCGGAAAAATGGTCTCCGCAAGCAGAAAAAATATTCCAAATGTATTCTGTGTTGTGTCAGCTTCCTGAAACCCGTCACTTTCATTTGCTGATACCAGTAACTGTTTATTAACCTAGTTATGTATGTGCGTAAGCTCAATAATCCCAGACGGGATAGAAACTAACGAATAAACCCAGATAAAATTAATGTCTGAGCAACTACACGAAGAACTAACTTACAGTAGCACTACCTCTAAATAGCCCGCTTCTCAAGAACTTGCTCAATTTCACAGTCACAAATTGCGTTAACTTCTGCTTTCATAGTTGGGGATCTACTTAACCACCATAATCCGGTAGTAGATGTCCCATAATGGAGATTGATAAACTGAATCATCTAATTAGGTGAAAGCTTGTCGCCGGTAGAGAAGAAAAAAGCAGTTGATTCTACTTTTCAGCAAACTGATGACAAGTACCTGGAGCTTAAATACTCCTTGAATGACCTAATGGCAAAGTAATCTGGTGCGATTAATTTGTTCAAAATAGGCTCACCTGAGGAGTACGACCAAATTCCAATTGCAGCAGTAGACACTCTGGAAACTACTATCATTCCACCTCTAGAATTCCTACTCATGCCATTCGGTTTCCGGAATGCAGCACATTCAGATTCAGATTTTCAGATTCAGATTTATTGGTTGAGGATAGAAGGCTTGCAGCCTATGTTAATCCTTTTCTAGTAGATTTCTGTGGTTGTCCAAACCCTTCTTGAACGAATCAATTGAAGTTGCAGACACCACTTCTTCTGGGAGTTGGTTCCAAGAGTTTATGACTCGATGTGAGAACCAGTACTCAACAGCAATATGATTTCTCCTTGGCTTTTGAACTTTCCTGCTATGTCCTCTAAGGTGTTCCGACCTGGTGGGAAGGAAAAGAGAGAATAGGTCAGGTCCGTAGTCATTATTTAAAATTTTAAACATTGTGATTAAATCTCCTCCCTGCCTACGGTATGACAGTGAGAAGAGATTTAAACTATCTAGTCTTTCCTCATATGATAAGTTAGCTATGCCGTGAACCATACGTGTTGCCTTCCTTTGAACACTTTCTAGAATGTGTGAATCCCCTTTTAGACACGGACTGGCGGCCTGGATGCAGTTTTCCAGTCTTGACCTAACCAGAGATGTGTATAAGGAGGTGAACATATCTCTGGTAATTCTTGTAAAGGCTCTGCGAATCGCCCATAAGGACCTGAAACTACGTGCAGCCACCGCGCGACAGTGTGCTGTAGTTTTTAAGTCGTGGCTAGCTATGACACCTAAGTCCAAGTGAGTCTGAACTGATGGAAGTGTTATTCCCTCTAGTTCGTAGGAGCTCGTGCTTGCTTGTCCAATGCGCATGGTTGCACATTTTGCCACATTGATCGGGAGCATCCATTCAACAGACCACTCCGACAGTTTGTTGAGGTCGTCTTGCAAGGTGGACGTATCACTGTTGCCCTTCAGCTCCCTTCAAATTTTTAAGTCATCTGCATATAGGACCATAGGGGAGTCGGTAAGCAGAGGTAACTCATTGATATACAGAATAAAAAGGAGAGGACCGAGAACCGTACCTTGTGGCACTCCGCTACTTACTGCTGTCCAGGAGGAGAGTTTTGAGTTGATCCAAACCCTCTGCCTCCTATCTATGAGGAATTCCCTGAGCCAGTCTAGTAGTCTGCCTTTGATACCAAGACTTTCCAATTTCATGAGTAGTATTCTACTATCCCGACTTTGTATACGCACACCGCCTCATCACCAGTCCGAATAAGGAAAATTACCATCGACACTAGGCCTGGCGTTCAACAGGCTTTACTGCAATAATGTTTCCGATAATATCCAATAATACCAAAAAGGATTGGGTTCACTAGACTTTCTTGTCCAAACCATTGACTTTAATGGTATCCTCCCAACGGCCAGTAAATTCGAGGCAATTTTTAACTTTTTGGACCCAAACACTGAAAAATATTCTCCTTTTTAATGCCTTAAGTTATTACCAACGGTTCGTTTTCAGCTGTCTCCTCAATTCAGCCTCTGGCAGACTTTCTATGGTGTGTAAAGTGCATCAGTTTTGACACGTTTGCTACGGATGCTTCTGCTCAGGCAAAAAGAAGCCATCGTGCATGCCACCCTAGTTGCGTCGGTATCCAACGGTACCCTTCAATATCTAAGTTGGTGCATTCGACACTGCAGCCCCTGAACTTCGGCAACACCTAGCTAATCAGAAGTTGTGTGAGAGTCTTGAGAGTTTCACCAAATCAACTGAGTTCCGGCCATCAACGATCAGTTTGTTTATCTGTGCGGACTGAAAGAGATGGTCGTTGGGTGGATTTTTGAAAGACAAGAAAGGGGTGGCTGCGTTTCTGTGCTACCATGTATCTCTATACTTTCTTCACACAACCATGATTAAATGCATCTTTAAGCAATCGCCACTAGGTTAGGTGGGACAAGCTGAAGAGGAGGCAGGCAATGTGATCAAAGCTAAAGTCCAGCAGGATGAGTGGCCACACAGTAATTTCAGCGTTATTTCTAGTTGAAGCCAACCGGAAGCCAATTTGAAGTTGTTTAAGCGGCCTAACTAACTGGTCTCCTGAGGTGGCAACCAACTGCCTTCAAACAGTAGAAAAAATTGCAGAACGCTCAGCGGGCATCTGGGTATAAACGGTGCAGTACGCCACTTCCGAAATTTGGTAGAGGGTTATGGGTGCATAATTTTTGCAGACCTCAAATCACTCACGTACTCTCTTAACTCAACCTCGGATAGATGTTTACAAAGACAGCCACACCAACTTGATTACATTTCACAGTTCACATTGTATATTCGCAACCTGTCCGGGGTCAAAATCAGCTTAACATGGTATCATTGTGCGCTGGTACAAAAAGAATCCTATGGATAAACATTTTAAAATGCAACGCGGCTTACAATTAGCATAGGCTTGCAGGCGCGTGTTATAAATAGTACGCATATTACGTGAGTTGTCAGTCCTAACAATAATTCATTTTCATATCATCAAAATATCCTGAGCTCTTTCAGGAATTGTGTCTACGAAGGATATGGAAGTTGCACTGTCATTCATATTTTTTGACCATTAATGACCAAGCAGCTTATCTGAAGAGACTTAGTGCTTTTCATGTTAAAATGCTTGGGAATGTGTAGTTAATGCGTGCTATTGTCCACGGAGGGACAGTTGACGGATATGAACACGCAATCAGGCTCCAAATTAAATCTACAGGAATGCGGCAGATTGTTGAAAAGAAACTTCGTCAAAGAAAGTGGGCTGAAGAAATAGAAAGATGAGTCGATCCGAGTTAAGTAATTACCGATTTAGATGCGTGAAAATTATTTCAAAGTTCAGAATAATGCCAAAACATCAATGCCTAATGTGCTTCATGCTATACTTGATAAAAGGGACAATGTTTGTGATACTGAAAACCACAGAAGAATGGTATCATGACCAACCAATGAGAATTAGCCTGTGTCGAAAAGGTAGCCAATATATAGCGTTTGACTTTTATATTGCTTTCTTCTAACCGAAACGGATTCAAAAACACACTTTATCCACTTATTTGCAGGACTCTGCTAACGCCGGTCAACGTGGTCACAGCGATTCAACACCACCGAAAGAATTACGACAAACAATTGTGTACAGACATTTGCTTGTTATTATTTTTCATTAAATATACCTCATGCCCTGCCTAAAATACATTTCCCATTCTATTTAAGTGAAAATAAATTTGATGAGATGGAGGCTTGACTTATCCACGAGATTTGAGGGAGTAACTGGTGGCATAATTCAACGTAAGCGAAACATTACTACGATAGCTACAGTTCTATCTACCCAATTATTTGTCTCATGTAGACTTTATTGTGCAATATAATCATATGGATTGACATAACGCTTTAAATGAAATAATAATAATGCACTGCTTTGAAATACACCTAATCTTATAAGAAATCCAACTCCACTGCAGTGCTTAAGTTCTATTCTTATTTTCAAATACAAGGGTTAAGTTATTTTGTAACTGGTTCTTACAGAACTACGCGTGGCTAAGAGACATAATCGCATAACTTTAGGTAAATATTTAGGTTTCACCGAGGTACTTATAATCCACCACTTATATTGATCGTTAGTGTCCGCACAGAATTAAACTTACGAAAAGCAACGAAGTCATATGCTGGGCAGCGCCCATCCAGGATGCCGTTATGTTCTAGACAATAAAAGACGAGAAAACCAGAAGCAAGGTAAATATAAAATGCGACACCGCTTATCCCTACCCCCTGGTTTTCTCATCTTTTGTTAGCTAGAACAGTAGCTGTCAATGTAGCTGAAGATTGAACGATCAATTCATGGTTGTTTGCTCAAACCCAACTCCATATTTTTCGCGGGAGTCATAAATCCAGAAGTCACCGTCTCATCGTTCGCTGTTCATTGGAAGATAGAAAACTATCAGAAACCTTGTGTGTAATGACCTTATTGTTGGTTACATATTGGCGTAAGGATAAAGGATTCTCGAGTCACCAGTCTGCGTTCTGGTTTCTTCGCGTTGGTTATTACAAATTGTTTCTGAAAGTCTTCCAGGGACAGCGTGAGGTCCAGCGTAGTAAGAGCTGGACATTGACAGATTCTGATAGTTTCTGCTCGTCTTTCCCGGTGTCTGCAAGTCTTCTTTGGACAAGTATTATCTGGAACTTTTCTGGATTGTTTGGTCAAGTTTAGTAATGCCTGGGTCAAAGAAAGGACAAAGCGTCTTGGAAGCAGACAGGAAAATAAGCAATGCTGATTTGCCTCTTATATGTAATGATACGTATGATGCTCAGCATCATGAGCCTGTTGTTTATATTTCGCCATCTAGGGATAATAGGAATATTGAACTCCCTAAATTTGAAACACGGTGTTTCGACGGAAACCCAGCTGACTATCCACAGTTTGTAAAGGAGTTTGAAGTCATGTTGAGTGGTTTTTTATAAAATGATGAAATGAAGTTGATGCCTTTGACGAGGCACTGCACTGGAGTTGCTTCAAGAGCTATACAGTGCTGTAACTTTATGCCCCAAACGAAGGATACTCTGAGGCTATGAGCATACTAGGTCAAAGGATTGGAAGACCTTCGATGATTGTAAGGAACGTATTCGAGGCTGTTAAATGTAATGGTAGTCAATTACAAGATGACTCCAAGTCACTGTCTGAGTTTTTGGATGATCTGATGACTTAATAATAATACACAAGAATACGTTGATTCCGATGAATTGCATGAGCGATCTAAACTCAAGTTCCATCCTAGAGGTAATAGTGAGACGCCTACCTACTCGACTACAAAGGAATTGGGTGAAGATAAGCTCTCGTACAGGAGATGAAGGTATTGAGCCAAAGTGCGATGAAACTGGTAAAAGATAGTGTCAATCAGGCTATGAGGAAGTTTGCCAGTATATTGCATCCCACCCCTAGAATAGAGCAGTCTGAGAGCAAAACTCAATCATTGATGGCGAAAGGGTCTCAGAGAGGCGGATATCGAGAAAGCTTTATGATGTCTAGTAATCCATATAAACTTAGTGAGTGTAAAAGCTTTCGTTGGACGTCCCTGACAGATAGGTTACAAGCTGCGAGACAAACGCGGTTGTGTTTTACACGTTATCAAGAAGTGCACACAAAGGCAAACTGTGAATCAGTGAGCAAGTTTAGTGGAAAGCTAAATGTGAAATCAGCGTCATCAAGGTCTGACTCCGAATCGTGTGACGATAATGGTGCAGTGAAGAAGCCTGTAGTTGCGACCAGTAATCCACTGTTGAATAGAGTACCACAGACTACACCGCAGTTTGTGCGGAAGAAGGAAGTTACAGTTTCAGAGTCTAGTTCTGACTCCTCAGGTTTTCAAGGTATTAGTCAGAGTAAAGGTAAAAACCCTTTAGGGATTTATGAGGGAGAACTCAAATTGTCTACTTCTGTTAATAAAGAGTTTGAAAATGATGAAGTTGATCATGCAAACGGCGGTAAAGTGGATATTTCTGACGATGATCATGATAGTGCATATTTGTCTTTGGGTGATAATGATGAAACGAGCGGAATGCCTACTACTACTGAGTTGAACAAAGGTTCTGTACAACTTGAACATGAAGTAGAATTAAGAGTAGATGGTATGGATACTCACGAGACCGTCAGTGTAAATGATCAGCGTGTAGCCCACGTATCAACAGATGTTAATGCTAAACTGAAGCTAATAGTAAAAGACAGCAGTGGTATGGTCTTGCAGGTAGACAAACTTCTAAAAGCCGAATGACAACACCTTCTGATGCACCGCCAAGTTCATCAACTGGTATCAATCAGTCGTCATTGGTGTTGTCGTCCGCATTGAAGGTGACGTCCATGAATTCATGTGCCTGTGCTGTGACTATGCTAGTATCAGTCCGTTTGGAAGGACGAAAGTCGATGGTCGGTTTAGGGAGGATAAGCCAACTGTGTATGGGAGGGTAATTGTTAAACTGACTTGCATGAATAAAGACCTTTCAAGTTTCAAGTTGCAATTTGAATGCTATTATCTTTGGTGAAAATTACTCTGCCTACGCTTGGTTGGTCAGATACGTCGTATGTTTGTTAGTTATCTATATTCCACGATACAATGACATGAGCGTGTTGCCGTTCAGATTTGAGGATATAGCTGATAGAAGGAAGTCAGCCAATAAACTCTGCGACGATTTTTCAACCTAGGGCGCCAATCTGAGAAGGGTTGTAGGCGTACTGCTGTAAGTCCCACAGTTCTTCAAGGGTATTACGTCGAAGCGCAGTCCATCGTACTTCGTGTATTGTTGTGTACACATGTTCATGTTGTATATACTGAATTGATATCATCTCTCATCTGTCTGTTGGTTAATCTTGTTTGTGTCCGGACATTCTACAACTTACAATCGTCAACCTGAGAAGGGTTCTAGGTGTACTGGTGTAAGTCCTGCGATTCTTCAAAGGAATTCCATCAAGACATGATCCGCGAGTTTGTGTGTACTGTTTGTATATACGTGTGGTGTGTCATATCAATTGGTGGTGTTTTGGATTCATTGTGTTTACTCGTTGTTTTCATACCTTGTTTTTATTGCATAATTTTGTTAAAATTTTCGTCGTGATTACTTCTGAAGTTGTTTCTTGTCTTCTACATCCGTGAATGAATTGATTGATGTTAAGGACAGCAGATGGGTCGTATACGCCGGGGAGGCTATTGCTGAGAATGAAATGCACACGGAGATAATTGTTAGCCGTGGTCCCACACGCCGGGGAGGAAGAGTGTAAACGACTGAGGCTTGCATACGTCATCGTTACTAGAATTGAGACAGAATGAGTGACAAGCGATTGCAGTGGTGATTGGTAGTGAGTAGATAAGAGGATGAGCGTAGAGTATCGTGAGGTGGTGTTATGGTCACGTTGAATTCTGCAAGAGTCATTCTTGTAACTGGCGATTGTGTTGCAAGATGTCAAGGGGGCGCATTTAACTGGAAGGCGCAGGTCGTCATTGATGTGTGAGATTGTGCTGAGGGTATGCTGTGGTGTGTTGGCTTTTCTGTTTGTTTTCCATTTCAGCTCTGTCCGTGTGACCCAGGTTCTCGCAATGGCATCCAAGTCAACGTGTATTGGTCGTGATGGAAAAAAGGGGTTGGATCCCTTTTTTGCCGTGGCGTGTCAATGTAGTTGAAGACTGAACGATCAATTCATGGTTGTTTGCTCAAAACCAACTTCCCCAATTTTCGCGGAGGCATCAATACGACAGTCATCATCTCATCGTTCGCTGTTCAGAAAAAACGTAGAAAAATCGTCAGAAGTAATATTGTGATTTATTATTGTAATATTTGTTTATAGACCTTAGTTTATTATGCTGGTTATATGTTGGTGTTAGAATAAAGAATTCTCGAGTTGCCAATCGGTGTTCTGGTTTTTGAGTCCGTTAGTACTAAGGGTTTCTGAAAGTCTTCGAGGGACAGCGAGAGGCGCGGCGTAGCAAGAGTTGGGCATTAACGGTTTGTGAAACGTGATTGACACATATAGACAATACTTTTAGTGGTTTTAATACTCTTGATGTACCGAAATGTCTCCAGTCTCTTAAGCCTTCCCAAAGCCTTGGTCCTGATGGCGTACCCGCCATTATCCTCAGGAATTGTGCTGATATTGTGTGTTACCTTCTCGCTAACCTTTTTAATGCTTCCATTTCCGGTCATGTTGTACCTGTTGCATGGAAAAACATTGAAATTATCCTCACACCAAAACCATCTTCTGGTACCGATATTAAATTTGGACCTATTTCAATCACTTCTGCTTTTTAAAATTGATGGAAAAATTACTTTTATTTCGTCTTGAACCTTCATTGAAACCTTTTAATGATCCTAAACGATTTGCTTACAAACACGGTAGAAGCATCTTGAATGTTGCGGTTGTCTTATATCACAATGTTGTTTCTTGTTTAGACAAAGGTGCCAAATTGTTCGTAGTGCTTTCCTAGACTATATATCTACCGTTTACTTTGTATCTAGGAACCTTTTATTAAATAAGCTTTCGTTGACGCAAACAGGATCCTGGGCGAAGGGTTGTTTGCATTCTTACTTTTCTGACAGAATGCAGTATACTGTATATAATGGCAAATCTTCTTCTACCTCGCTTACAAAAGCCGGTGTTCCTCAAGGTGCCGTCCTCTCTCCTTTTCTTTTTTCTTTCTTCCTACACGACCTGCCTCGTTCAAACGAAACTAACTTTGTTAAATATGCAGATGATCTGACTGTATCACTGCCTATCACTTCCGAGTCTGACTGCTCCAAACTTAATAGCTTTCTGTTGGACATCAGCAAGTGGTCTAAGTCAAATGGTCTTGTGTTAAATCCTTCCAAATGTCAGGCAGTGGACTTTACTTTCAAGGATCGACGTGACTTACATGAACTATTTAGTTCGCATGATGCCTGTAGCATAGATGGCACTGAAATTGAAACCAAGTCAAGTATTTAATACCTTGGAATATTTCTTTCCTCTGATCTTTCATGGTCATCCCACATCTTACATATCTCTAACAAAATGTTTCGCCTTACCTTTTACATTAAAAAGTTAAGACAATCAGGTATCAACCAACCTTCAGTTTTGCAATTTTTAAACTCCTGTATTTTACTTATTGTACTCTGTTGCTATGTATTAATCTTTCCTGGGCTTCTCAAGAAAGACTACATTATGTTACGAAGGGTATTAAATGCTGTGGGTAGGGCTTGTGGTCTGCCACTGCGTGAGCTCACCAATACTATAGCCCAGAGGAATGTAAATTCCTGTGCAAAATGGGCAAAGGCTGTACTGTCAGACCCTCTGCACCCCCTTCATTCACAACTATCCCCTTGTATCTAATCAGGTAGGACGAGAAGTCAATATAAGAAGTTATATGCTCGTACCACTAAGTACAGAAATTCTACAATACCCTATTTAGCACGTAATTTATGTGATCAAGACTCTGTTAAAGGTGAAACACATAAGTTACTATGTAATTAGCAAAGTGAATGGACCCTTTCATTGTTCATCTTCTGTAATTTTATGGTGTCACACTTTCTATCGTTTAATTATAACTTAGCTATTTTATTTTAGTTGTTATTACCATTATTACTACAATTTTATAATTTGTGCACATTTTTCTCCGTATCACATACAATAATTTTCAATGTAGCTGCAATAACTATAGCAGTAGATATGGTGGTGGTCACTAAGGTGAATCGCCCCATTCTGCAGGAACAGCAATGTGCAATTTGACGGCTCGAGATTTCCATGATTTTTATGAGGGCTTAGATCTTTATCTTGAAAAAGATAATAATGAACGCTTAGACAGATCATGCTTCTACCTTTAGATATATACCATTCGCTCAGCCTATTGTTGAGATGCTACCACGTGGGCTCTGCACAGATTTATGGGGTATCTTATAAATTAACTTGCTATGCATCGTCAGATCTTTAAATACCACTTCATAATGTCTTATCTCATTCATTTTGTATTAACGTCTTTACTTGGTCCTCATTATATTCCATTTCACCTAACATTTTATAGCTCTTATGAATTTGATTCGACTTATTCTATTCCCATTCTCTGTAGGGTATGGTTGTGCACCAAATGCACAAAAAGGCATAAAATAAAAAACCGGCGTGGGGATAAATGTATTAAAACCAAAAGTGGACATCATGATAATACAACTATACGGGAAGCATTATACACTGCAAATGAACGTTGTCAGCCTAGGGAGTTTCCTTTATTAATGCATTTATTAATATTACATGCAATTACCCATTTCATTACACAACCACGGGATGAAAACGAAACGAAGTCGGCTCTCCCGCTCAACCTGGAGGACGACCGTAGAATTCAATAACTATACGGCCTGGTTCAGACAATGAGTGTAATTACATATATACATATATCAAATATTTAACAGTTGAAACATTGTTAATTTGTAGACAATCTACGATTTGATATTATATCATGCTTGATCGTGCCTGTAAAACTGGCACGCATTTTCATGTAAATTTCTATGTTTACATGAGAATACACATTATTATTTTGTAATGTTTATTTTTTTGTCGCTTTTGAGTAAATTAGATGCAATATTTTACTCAATGCTGAAAATTCCCTGCTGTGCCATTGGTACTGTTTTTGGAATAAAGCAAATTATTATTATTAGATGAGAAGTTAACAAGTTATTTGAGCCAAATGTCATAGTGGTCGGATGAAGATTTATTAATGATGTTCCAGAAGTCTTGCTGCACAGACTCTATGAGAACCATTTGTTACTACAGTTAACATGTGCATATTTCGTTACCAGTTAACCAACTGCCTCTGTGATGAAATAGGCTCAAGCTCATCGAACCGTCAGATATGTGTGCAACGGAAGGTAGAAATCAAACAGGTATTCTCATGCCTGTTTTCCACCTACGTGATCCGCGACGTCGTAAGTGGCGTTTAAGCAGCGTCCTGAGAACAAATGCCTTCGCCACTCGAATCCGGACGCCTATCTTTTTGGTAATGGTTTTGGAATCTCAGTGAAAACCAAAAGGTGCCTTCCTTTTTTATAGCATCAGGCGATGGGATCTTCATCTTATCAAAGACAATGGCATCAGTTGAAACGACAGAACATGGACGTATTAGGTAGCGAAATTTTTAATTTGGCAAAATGATGTATGGTAATGGCTAAATATAGAGCTCTTACAACGTATTAGATCGCTTCGCAATAATCTTGGCATCTTCCCTTTGAAACTTGAAAAGTCGTCCACCTATGTAAAGTAGCTAATCTAATTGCAAACTATTGTCAGTAGCACACGCTGAACTAGTTAGAACAAACTGATATATACACTTTTTATTTCTGGTATTCTGCCGCTGCGTATTCTCTCCTGTTTTCTCCAGGTCGAGGTCGGACAACCCCGCATCTAAACTGAAATGAAGCTGGATTCCAGACCATTTAACCCATAACAACTCAAAGTCCATGAACGATACAATTCTACCATTTGAGGACGCTGGCTAACGTTGTGTACAATTACTATTCATGATCTGAAATAAAGAAGCAACTGCTTTTCAAACAGTTTTCAACACTTCACTCAACTAACGATTACAGTCCGCCATGCAAACACAAATGGCGGAAACGCAGAATTCTAGAATAGACCTCGGCACTGTTTGATGCAGTAAAACCATTAAACATGACCTTATCTGGATAACGCATAATAATAATCCTCGATCACAATTTTTCTGATACAAAACCAGGAAAGGACTGCTGCAAAAATCTAATAAACATATCAGTGATCTCAAAACAATACATCAATGAAATATAAACAAAGGGTATTGTTCACAACTAAGTTATATAGGAGAATTGACCTCAGGCTTTTTTCCCAGATATATGTATTACATTCATCTGATGTCTGGGTTATTTGTTAATGCGAAGACAATATTTCTATACCTCTTTGTGTGTTACACAAACAGACCTTATAGCAGACTGCTCCGACTGACTCTAATGTCAGAAGGAACAACCAAACTGTAAATTCGCCATACATCAAATTATGTGTAATTTATATAATAACTTATCCATGCCTGTACAACTGGTATGTTCCTGCATAAACGGGAATAAATATATATTATATAAGGACCCATGCCGACTAGTTGTGTACTGCAACTACGAGTGTAATTTAGTATTATTCCCCCCACTACATTTACCCAGTGTGAGCAATTTATCTGCTGTGCCAGTTTGCTGGCGTCATTGATGTTCACAACGATTATAATTGGCTCGCTCGTTTGATAGCTCCATCCATCCTCCTGCTCAAGAATCCTCATTACCGAACTGGTTAAAATCATTTCTAAGCAACAGGGTACAAATAACCAAAGTTGGATCTGTATTGTCTCATCCTAGGCAGATCTCAAGTGGGGTTGTGCAAGGTATTGTCCTGGGTCCATTTTATTCACAGTCTACATTAACAGCATCTGCCCGGTACGTTCAAATCAGGTGACGTGTTGCGTACGTTGTCTGACTAAACTGCTGTACACATATATTCTATGTATTTCTTCGTTCTTATTGATGTGTGCAGACGTTGTGGCTACTCGACGCCCACAACGTAAATCAAAAGGCACTTGCGAAGATTACGAATATGTATTGAAGCAGTAGTCAAATTCGAAATTGTGTCAAGGTAATATTCAACAGTGAATGGACAAGTATTTGCGAAGTATATATAAAATCGGTCTGTATACACATATAATGCAAGTATACAAATTAGATTAAAAAGCATGTTTACAGTTGGTATAGGGGTACTACATAATTCCCCCACCAGAACACTAAAATATAAAAAAAATACATTTAAGTGTTCGAAAATAACATGCGTCAGCGTAATACGTAGCAGCGATAGTACACAGAAGGCGATTTATTAAGCTGAAAAATGAGCAGTTTAAAGCGGTTAATAACATCGATAATAAATGCGATAATCTAGGGAAAGTGGAATTGCTAATCGTAATAGAATATATAAGGAACGATAAAATTGTCCGGGGATCTGTAGTCGGTAGACGAAAACGATACGTGAATAATATACGAGATGTGATTAAACGTAATAATATAGGAAATATCGATGTTAAAATAATAGTGACGTGATTTATGTATGAAAATATTAATCAGTTAAATGAGTAATCAAATGACAATTACGAATAAAGATAATAAAAATGAAAATTCGTAGTAAGTTATATTTCGATGACTTGCACGTAACGTTTAGGCCAATGGACTCGTCTACCAGATCGTGTTGTTTTCGCAGGCTTCTCTGTCGACGTTGAAGCTTGTGTGGATGTAGGTGTTGGCACGTCGTTCAGCTGGTTCTTATCGTTGACTTCGAAATCGTCGAGGAACGCTGGTTTGACTCTGTCGATACTGATGGCTTCTGTTTTATTCAATCTTTCTATCGTGATAACTTTCGCGTTTCTGTTTAGAACTTTGAATGGGCCATCATAAGCGGGTTGAAGTGGTCGTTGTACACCTTCTCTCCTGACGAAGACGTGAGTACAATCTGTCAGTTGTGACGGGATGTATGACGCTCGTTCCTGCTGACGTGGAATTGATATCTTTAGCTCGTTCATGTGTCGTTTTAGCTGGTGCACGTAACCAGTCATATCGTGTGGAACTTCGTTACCCGGGGTGAAAAATTCTCCTGGTAATCGTAATGTTGTTCCATAGACTAGTTCGGAAACACAGCAGCCAATATCTTTCTTTATAGTAGCTCGTATACCAAGTAATACTAGTGGAAGTTTGGTTGACCAATCGTTTTGAGTCAAAGAAGCAGCGAGCGCAGCTTTGAGTTGTCGATGAAATCGTTCGACCATACCGTTGGAACTAGGATGATACGCTGTCGTTCGTATTCGTTTAATGCCTAGTAATTCAGTTAGTTGGTCAAAAGTCGGCTTTCAAACTGGGCACCTCTGTCTGTAGTGATAATTGATGGGACACCAAAGTTGGCTATCCAGTTTTCGACTAAAGCTTTAGCTACCGTTTCAGCTGAGACGTCGATTAATGGAACTGCTACTGGCCAACGAGTAAATCTGTCAATGCAGGTTAGAATATAGTTGAAACCATTGGAAGGAGGCAGTGGACCAACTATGTCTACATGTACATGGTCAAATCTAGAGTCGGGGTTAGGGAAGCGACCAAGTGGTGCTTTGGTGTGCCGGTTGATTTTGACTCTTTGACAAGACAAGCAATTTCGTGTCCACTTCTTAACGTCGCTGTTAATGTTTGGCCAGATAAATCTTTCTCTTAGTAGCTTGGTAGTAGCGCTAACACCAGGATGCGACAAGTTATGTAACTTCTCGAATACTGTATGTCTCATAGCTATTGGAACGAAAGGTCGATATTTACCTGTAGAGGTGTCGCAGATAACTTTTGTCGTGCCGAAAGGAATTGCCTCGAGGTTTAGAGATGTTGTTTTAGAAGACATGATCTTTTTGAGTTCGGCGTCATCTCGTTGTAAGTTTGAGAGATGTTCGTAGTCGATGTCTGGGCATACAATGTTATCAATGTGCATACGTGATAAAGCGTCTGCCACTTCATTGTTTTTACCCTTTATGTGTCGCAGATCGGAGGTGAACTGGGATATAAACTCGAGATGTCGTAGTTCACGTGGAGAGTAGTTATCCTGTTTTGCTGATAAGGCTTTCGTTAGAGCCTTGTGGTCTGTAAAGACAGTAAAAGGTGTACCTTCCAGCATATGTCGAAAGTGCTTGATTGCTAAATAAACAGCTAATAACTCTCTACCAAAGGTGCTATATCGACATTGAGTAGGATTCAGTCGTTTCGAAAAGAATGCAAGGGGTTGCCATTCGCCATGTACCTGCTGTTGTAACACTGCCCCAATGGCGACATCTGAAGCATCTGTCATGAGAGACAGGGGGCGTCATTCTGGCGTCTGACTAAGAGCGTCTTGTCATTTAACGATTGTTTAACAGCTTCGAATGCTTTAACAGCTTCTGCAGGCAAATGGAATGAACGACTATGTCCACGTAAGCAGTCGGTCAACGGTTGCAAAACTCTAGCACAGTTCGGGATAAAACGCCGGTAAAAATTGACTAGACCCAAAAATCGCCGTAGTTTCTTGAAAGAATCTGGTAATGGATAGTCTTTGATGGCTTGTACATCGTCGGGGACTGGTCTAATTCCTTGATTGTCAATCAAGTGACCGAGGAATTTCAGTGATTTCTTACCAAATTCGCATTTATCTAAATTGATAGTCATGCCGTATTTGTGAAGTCTTTCGAACACCGTTTTCACATGTTTCACATGCTCGGTTTCGTCTGCACTTGCAATTAGTAAGTCGTCAATGTATGCGTAGACGAAGGGCAGGCCGCGGAGTACTTGGTCGATGAGACGTTGAAATGTCTGAGCGGCGTTCATCAGCCCGAAAGGCATGCGCACGAATTCGTATAAGCCGAATGGCGTGGTGATAGCGGTTTTTGGAACGTCATCCGGGTGGATGGGAATATGATGGTACGCTCTGACAAGGTCGATTTTGGAGAAAATTTTAACCTCTGGCAAGTTGCTGGCGAAATCGTGAATATGCGGTATGGGGTATCGGTCAGGTACCGTTTGCTTGTTTAAAGCTCGATAATCCCCGCATGGCCGTATCTCACCAGAAGACTTTTTGGGTACCATGTGCAGCGGTGAAGACCAAGAGCTGTTGGATGGTCGAATAATGCCGAGCTCTAACATTTTATCGAACTCTGTTTTTGCGATTTTAAGTCGATGTGGGTCAAGGCGTCGAGGACGTGCAAAAACTGGTGGTCCAGTGGTTTTAATGTGATGAACCACTTGATGCTTTAGTTCTGTTGCTCGGAAAGAGGGTTGTAGAAGGTCAGGGAACTGATTTACTAAGTCAGTATATGGAGATGCTGGTGTGCGTGTGACCATCAAGTTCAGCGATGATGCACGGCTAATCGTACCAGCGATGTACCTTTTATTGAGCGAGTCTATAAGCTTAGGGCTAACCGGATCAACTAGCAGTTTGTGTTGCTGTAGAAAATCTATACCAAGGATTGGGGATGGAACGTCTGCGATGATGAAAGACCAAGTGTAGGTATTCTGCAGACCAAAATCTAAAGTCATTCGTTTACTACCATATGTAACAATATTAGACTTATTAACGGCTTGGAGCGTAACTGCAGGGTCAGGATGTTGACGTTCCTGCGTAGTCGGAGGGAGAACACTAACCTCTGCTCCTGTGTCGACTAAGAACGTAGTACCGGTATTTCTATCTGTTACATAAAACAAACGACTGCTAGATCGTAGATTGCCAACAGTAGAAGTTTTCATACATGACGATATATCTTTTGGTTTAGCCTGAAAGTTGCAAGGTGAACGACACCGTCGTGCATTGTCTCCGTAACTACGGTGGTACCAGCAAATAGTATCGTGATGTCGTGACGTGCTGGGTGATCGAGAAAGACGTCGACGAGACGAGCTTCTAGAACGGCTTGGTCGTGTGTGTGTGGTCAGTGCTGCTAACTGACTCAGTAAGGTGTCGACTTTGTGTTCTAGAGCCTGTATCCTGTCGTCAGTGTCTGGCATTCTGCTGGTGGAAGCAACAGATTGAGGTGTTGACCTCTCGTACATGCGATCTGCGATTTTGGCAAGCTTTTCAATGTCAATGTCGTCGTCTCCGTAAGCAAGAACTTGTTGAATGTTTGCAGGAAGTCGTCGCAACCAAATTTGGTAAAAGAGACGTTTGTCGATATCTCTTCCTGCTACTAGGCTTTGCATGTGCCTCATGAGTTGTGATGGGGTTTTATCGCCTAGCTCTACATTGCTTAACAAACGATCGAGTGTTTGCCTATCAGAAAGTGAAGTGCATCGAAGTACTTCTTCTTTCAACTTGTCGTAAGGAGCGTCTGTGCTGGGCTGAACGATGCATTGTCGAACCTGTTCGGCGATTTCGTCTGGTAGTACTGTACTCAATATGCCAAATTTAGCCGTCTGTGACGTGAGCTTATTGGCAGTGAAATAATTTTCCAGTCGTGCAAACCAAAGATGAGGGTCTTTGGGCCTAAAAACTGGTACAGTAAGAGAAATGGTACTAACAGATCCCAGCTCTAAGTTATCAGAGGTATTGGAAGACATGATACAATTCGTAGAAAAATGGTTTAACAGTAACAAAATAGCAAAAATAATGCACACTAAGAATATGGCAAAACCGAAAAACATGCAATGGAGGTGCTTACCACAGATTACTGCAAGTTGTGCGATGAGAAAGCACAAGAATGAGCTCGAAATGTCTATTATATGTATATATATCCGATAAAGTTAGAGTTTAAATAATCCAGCAAGTGTAATGATGTGTCCGGGTGAACAAAATGTCGTTGGAGTCAACAAGTTATCGTCGAGGTGAAAAAGTTGTCGTCGCGATGGACAATTTGTCGACGGGGTAGAAATTTGTCGTTGGGGTCAACAATTTGTCGTCGGGGTGAACCAGTTATCGTCAAGGACACCAGTTTGTCGTCGCTGTCGAAATATCACGTCGGGCTCACCAATTTTGTTGCGTGCGTTGTCTGACTAAACTGCTGTACACATATATTCTAGTATTTCTTCGTTCTTATTGATGTGCGCAGACGTTGTGGCTACTCGACGCCCACAACGTAAATCAAAAGGCGCTTGCGAAGATTACGAATGTGTATTGAAGCAGTAGTCAAATTCGAAATTGTGTCAAGGTAATATTCAACAGTGAATGGACAAGTATTTGTGAAGTATATATAAAATCGGTCTGTATACACATATAATGCAAGTATACAAATTAGATTAAAAAGCATGTTTACAGTTGGTATAGGGGTACTACAGACGCTTTCGCACGTGTTTTCGCTTATGTTCTTTTATTTGTTACTAATAATTTATCTTTAATAACGATGGTTCAAATTTCTAAAATGCGTGTTCGTGTGAACGCCAGTAATTTAGAAAATAGCACCGGCTCTTCTAATACCACATTACCACCCCATATTATTAGTAGTTCACCCAACATAAAAGCCTCGAACATAACTCTGACCCCTGTAATACAGGTGGAAGATGTTCTGTCTGAAAAAGTAGAGCTCTCTTACTTAACGTGCGTAATTAAAGAGATGCAGCTACAGATAGATGAATTAAAAACGAAATTAAGTTCACTAGAATGTATACCCGAAACTATCTCACGTATGAAAAAAAAATGCAGGATCCTACAATCCTAAAGCTTTTTAATATGACCTCTAGAATGACTCATACTGACTCAGAAAGTGCGAAGGAGTTAGAAAACGCCATCGACTTTCTATCCAGCGAAGTTGTTAAAAGGCTGGCTTCAAAACAAAACGCAATAGTGTATAATGTACCGGATAGCGAGCCCATAAAGTCAGTCCAGCACTCATTGCTGAAGGCTGCAAATCTCTTGAATGCACCTTGTCAGTGCATTCGCCTAAGCAAAAAAGACCTAAAGCATCCTTGTCCTATACTCTTTAGGTTCGACAGCTACATAACAGCTGAACGATTTAAGATGGCCGAAGATCTTCTGGCTACTGCCACTAAATTCAAGACTATTAAAGTAGTCTCGGATAAAACACCAAACCAAAGGCAAGCAACCAAGAACTCCTTCGATACAAAGTTGACAACACTGAGAAATACATCTGGTATCAGTGCTAAAGTGTCGACGGACACTGAAGCACAGCAAGTCACGTGTATAGTGTTAGGAGAAAAAACGGCAAGTAAGAGCGACCCAAAACTCAGTAAGAGCAGTGCCACTGGGTGCAATCTTAGAGTGCACGAGAGCACATCTCGAAAACCTGCTGACCTACATAAGGTTGACATAGACGCACAAACTATGGCTGACCAGAAACTACTGGCAGACCACACTCAATCTGGATCCAAGCCAGAGAGTCCCTCAGTAGAAACCGCAAAAAAGACCACAAAACCCAGAGTCCCACCCCAGACTTCGACATACCTCCCTCGTAATAAGTCTAATAAGCAGCGTGTCAGTCTAAAAAATGACAAAGCATGGGTAACGAAGCACATTCCCAAAGACGTCACGCAGCATGTGAGAAGGAATACCCCTTCCCGAACTAGAAGTAACATGCCTAACAACGCACATAACTTGGGAATGCAACGTAGAATGGATCCTCAGGATATATGGAGCACTAAACGGGACTCATATAGGCACCATATTAACGAAAATTCTCGTCCAAACTCTCGCACTATATATGTTAAACCTCATCAACTTAATGAGAACAGGTCGGCACTTGATCCCCTCAATAACTTCACTCACACACGTGACGTGAGCCAATATGCATATGGCTATGAAAGCCCCATGAGGTACAACTACCAGGGTAATCTTAACACAGGGTACCTAGGTCCAGCAAACTACAACCCAAATTGCAGGGCAGACCATATATCACCAGTAGATCAACGCAGATGCCGACCCATGGATGCTAATAGTCAAAATATGCAACAGGATTATTTTCGGCTGCAGCAAACAATAGCCCCACTCGCTGCACAGTTCATCCAGGAAATAGTACACACACTGACTCTGTCTCACCTCAGAGCCCCTCCAAACATAACGTAGGGATAGTGACAAGTAACCATGTTAACCTCTCCTCCAATAACTCTGGTTTACTAACAATTATGCTCCTGAATGCTAGATCTCTCCTTAATAAAATAACAACGCTTCGCTGCCTGGCATACATAGAACGGCCAACACTAATAATGGTGACTGAAACCTGGCTTACTACTGATATACCTGACACAAAGCTGGTAATAGACAACTACGACATCTATAGGAACGATAGAGTTGACAAAAGAGGAGGCGGTTGCTTAATATATGCCTATAAATCCACTAACTCCAATACTTTCAATAACCCAAATACTGACAAACTCCCAGAATCTAAGTGGATAAGCATCCACACAAACGAAAGTAAAATTCTCGTGGGATGTATATACAGACCCCCCAATAGCCCTGAAATGACTGATATAACTATTGCAGAAATACTAGAGCATGTAGCCACGCTGGACTTCGACTACAAAGTAGTATGTGGAGATTTCAACTTACCTGGAGTAAACTGGGATACCTGTACAGGACCAAGAATCCATGAAGAGCTACTACAAGCTATAGACATAGGAGGATGGAAGCAGTGCGTGCGCCTCCCTACAAGGAACCAAAATACTCTTGACTTAATCCTCTGTCATAACATAGAGCCCATCTCGATAGAGGTGGGAAATAAACTCGATAACAGTGATCACAACATATTGTACTGCACGCTACCCCTCCGACTAACAACTAAATACACACCTAAAAATTCCCCGGTGCGCTATCAATATAGGGACTATAAGAATGCTGATTGGGAATTCCTATCAGATCTGTTGAGAAGTTCTGACTGGGAAGAATACTTCATCAACAATAACTTAGAAGTATCACTTGAGATTTTCTACAAAACAGTTGGCTCAGCAAGAGACACAATCGCGCCCCTAAAATCTGCCCTAAAGACACCAACTCCATTTATTGACCGGAAAACGCGACTAAAACTAAAGAAATTGAAAAGGAAATACCATGTATTTAAGGAATTTAATGCGTTAAACCAAATACATGAAACTCTTAAACTGCTTGAAGAGAAACACAAAATGAAGTCACAACATGAGGAAAATAAAGCGCTAATGGGTAACACCAAAACTCAGGAACTTTGTAGGATATTGCAAAAACGTCTAAAAAGCAGTAAAGACAATAATGTAAGCATCTTGGAACATAGGGGTGTAATATACAACGATCCCCAGGTTATAAGTGAACTCCTCAGTGAGTGGTTTTGCAATGACACCAGAGTGCACCCGACCCCAAATTTCCAAATGACCTGCAAAAGTAACCACAAATTAGGAGAAATAGATTTTAATATACAAAATATAGACTCAGCGATTAAGACATTGAAGTCAAATGGCAGTACTGGAACAGACGACATACCATCTGTCATATACAAAAATGGTAGCACGGAAATGGTAGTCTTGTTACTTAGAATATTTACTCTGTCACTGGAAACTGGAACTTATCCTGAAGTGTGGAAAACCACATACATATTACCTAAGCACAAAGCAGGGGCCAAAACCAGTGCATGCAACTATAGACCTATTAATATAACACCGGTAATATCACGAATAATGGAGAAAGTGGTTAAAGACCAAGTGTCAGACAACTTACTAGAACATGAACTTATCAACCCATCACAACACGGATTCCTCAAAAAGAGATCATGTGCGACCTGTCACATAGACTTTTTCAATGAAGTTACACGAAGCAGGGACAACAGAGAACTAGTAATTGTGCTATATTTCGATATAACAAAAGCCTTCGATAGAGTCCCCCATAATCTGCTAGTCAGCAGGTTATGCTCACTAGGGATATGTGACCCTCTCCTGAGCTGGATAAAATCATTTCTCTGTGACAGGAATCAGATAACAAAAGTTGGCTCGATAATCTCAAGGCCTAAACCTGTAAGTAGTGGTGTAATCCAGGGAAGTGTATTAGGCCCACTCCTATTCATAATATATATAAACAGTATCTGTGAATGCTTTAGTGTTGGTAAACCAATACTATATGCAGATGACTTAAAAGTGACCTATAAATGCAAGAACACAGATCTCGGAATAACAGTAAACGCCATACAGCAAGAATTAGAAAAAATGGACAGATGGTGTGACACCTGGCAACTCCAGTTTAATGTCGACAAATGTGGCTGGCTCTGCATAGGTTGCAACAATTTAGAACTTGACCTGACAATTCAAGGCCATGCACTCTTACGACTGGAATCTGTATTGGACCTAGGACTGAAATACTCACATGACTTATCATTTTCTGAACATATCTCCAAACAAGTGTCAAAGTCACGCAGACTTATCGGCTTTCTACTCAGGAACTTTTACAGAAATGAGTCCAGAATTCTGTTGTACAAGGTTTGTGTGCGTCCTTTATTTGATTACTGTTCATTCATGTATAGTAGTATACGCATAGAGGACAAATTGAAAGTCGAGGGAGTGCAGAGGTACTTCACGTCAAAATTACTCGGAACCGAAAATGGTGCGAACTACTCCACTAGATGTGACACCCTAGGATTAGAAACACTATGGCTAAGACGCCTGAGACTAAACTTAACACTTTACTATAAGCTTCTAAACCACTTAGTTTTTACCTCTACTAATGGCATTCGACTTTCAGATGACAGTGGCTACAAACTAAGACACACTAAGGGTACAGTAGCTATCGAACAATGTAAAACAGCTACCAGGCAAAAGTTTTATTTGATTAGGTATGCACAGATATGGAATAAACTACCAATGGAAATGCGTCAAGCAGGTACATTGGCCTCATTCAAAAAAGTGCTTAACGACAAACTACACGAGTTTGCAAACGACAGTAGTCCTAGTTCCTATCTGAGAGCCTCCGAAATTATAGGTCCATTTAATGTATAAGCTCAAATACTACACCTGTTGTTTTTGCCTATATTTATAATTTTAGATAAAACATTAACGATTAAGATACTTACCCTCAAACAGACAAGAAGTTTCGTTTGTAAAACTTCTACCCAACACAATAAGTGGAATAAAATGGACATAAACCGACAACATGAAAAAGATATAACTCACCACAACATCACATGGACAGATGTACGCTCGTCGGACATCATATATACCTCACCAACTACAACCCAACATTCCTGAGATAATGTGATGAACTTATATCCGTAATGTTGCTGAGCAGTCAATATCCACAACTCCTGTCGGAACAACTAAAATTCAAAAACCTTCCTCACGAGAAGTAAATACCCACAAGCAGTAGAAATCCATTAATTAATGCGTCTAAAGCTTATGTATTTTACTCCCAACAATGACATTGCAGATCAAATGAGATAAACATATCACTGATTTCAAAATAACACATCAATGAACTATAATTCAAGGATTCTGCACACAAAAAAGTATTGTACGAAAATTGACTTCAAGCTTTATTTTTTTTCCCAGGCACTTATAACCCATCCACCAAAGACCTGGTTTTTTTGTTAATGCGAAGACAATACTTCTGTATTTCCTGATGTGTTGCACTCACTGTCAATCTAGCGGATTTTTCCAACTATGCACAGAAATGATTGTACATAAGTGAAAAGGATGTTTTATACTATTCGGATTAACATTTATCAAGTGTATGTATAATCTCCAGTGTACATGTTAAACATATTTTGCTATCGACTGTAAATTGTGACTGAATAATATGGTACTATTTCTGTAACAATTTGATGATGCCTGTGAACTGCCGTCCCTCATGTACTGCATCATGAGAACAAATTTATTTATTTAAGTGCTTCACCTCCGGTAAACCATTCCCATTCCTATATGCTGACGACGTCAAAGTCGTCTACTCCTGCTACACTCATGAATTAAGCGATATGGTTACTAAACTACATCTTGAACTAAGTAGTCTCGCAACATGGTGTGCTGAATCCTGTCTAAACTTTAACATTGACAAATGCGGCTGGATTTGTATCGGCAACAGTAACCTTGATCTAACTCTTGAAATAAATGGGCGAAAACTAGCTAAGCTCAACTCAGTCGTAGATCTCGGTATTAGATACTCTAGTAAACTAACGTTCGCTGAACAGACTGATTAGGCCAGACGTAAAACACGGAGGATGATAGGATGCACAACACGTAAATTCTTTTGTTGTGAAACTGGGGTTTTATTATAAACAGTATGTTGTCAGCCACGTATCAGGAACCGATATTGCCCAGCTCTTGCTACGCTCGTGCACACGCTGTCGCTTGAAGTTTCTCAGAAACGCGTAGTAATAACGGAAGAGAAAACCAAAACACCAATTGTTGACTCGAGGATTCTTTATTGTTACACCAACATATAAATGACGTATGACTAAGGTCTGTGAACAAATATTACAATAATAAATCACAATATTACTTCTGAGGGTTTTTTAAATTTCTTTCTGAACAGCGACCGATGAGACGATGACTGTCGCATTGGTGCCTCCGCGAAAATTGGGGAAGTTGGTTTTGAGCAAACAACCATGAATTGATCGTTCAGTCTTCAACTACATTGACACTCCACGGCAAAAAAGGGATCCAACCCCTTTTTTCCATCACGACCAATACACGTTGACTTGGATGCCATTGCGAGAACCCGGGTCACACGGACAGAGCTGAAATGGAAAACAAACAGAAAAGCCAACACACCACAGCATACCCACAGCACAATCTCACACATCAATGACGACCTGCGCCTTCCAGTTAAATGCGCCCCCTTGACATCTTGCAACACAATCGCCAGTTACAAGAATGACTCTTGCAGAATTCAACGTGACCATAACACCACCTCACGATACTCTACGCTCATCCTCTTATCTACTCACTACCAATCACCACTGCAATCGCTTGTCACTCATTCTGTCTCAATTCTAGTAACGATGACGTATGCAAGCCTCAGTCGTTTACACTCTTCCTCCCCGGCGTGTGGGACCACGGCTAACAATTATCTCCGTGTGCATTTCATTCTCAGCAATAGCCTCCCCGGCGTATACGACCCATCTGCTGTCCTTAACATCAATCAATTCATTCACGGATGTAGAAGACAAGAAACAACTTCAGAAGTAATCACGACGAAAATTTTAACAAAATTATGCAATAAAAACAAGGTATGAAAACAACGAGTAAACACAATGAATCCAAAACACCACCAATTGATATGACACACCACACGTATATACAAACAGTACACACAAACTCGCGGATCATGTCTTGATGGAATTCCTTTGAAGAATCGCAGGACTTACACCAGTACACCTAGAACCCTTCTCAGGTTGACGATTGTAAGTTGTAGAATGTCCGGACACAAACAAGATTAACCAACAATTACAATAATTGGAACCCACACAACTATTTAACACAAACATATGTACAATCAACACATTAAAATGGTGGATTCTGGCACGACAAACTACCCTTGAAGAACTGTAGGACTTACAGCAGTACGCCTACATTCCTTTTCAGGTTGATGATCCAAGTGGAAGTCGTCCGGACACAAACCGAATTACCAACAGACAGATGACAGATGATATCAATTCAGTATATACAATATGAACATATGTACAAAATCACACACCGAGCACATTGGGCTGCTCATTGATGCGCTACCCTTTGAAGAATTGTAGGACTTACAGCAGTACGCCTACAACCCTTCTCAGGTTGACGCCCTAGGTTGGAAAATCGTCGCAGAGTTTATTGGCTAACTTCGTTCTATCAGCTATATCCTCAAATCTGAACGGCAACACGCCCATGTCATTGTATCGTAGAATATAGATGACCAACAAACACACGACATATCTCATCAACCAAGTGTAGAAACAGAGTAATTTACACCAAAGATAATAACATTCAAATAGTAACTTGAAACTAGAAATGCCTTTATTCGTGTAAGTCAATTTAACAATTACTCTCTCGTTTACACTTGGCTTATCCTCACTAAACTGACCATTGATATTCGTCCTTTCAAACGAACTGATACTACCATAGTCATTGCACAAGATACTTGAGTTCATGGGTGTCTGTTTCATTGTGGATGACAACACCAACGTCGACTGATTGATATCAGTTGATGAAGTTAGCGGTGGATCAAAAGCTGTTGTTGCTCGACTTTCAGAAATTTGTCTAACTGCAAGACCACCACCACTGCTGTCTTTTGCTGTCAGCTCCGCTTTAGGACTAGCATCTGATGATAGGTGGGCTACATGCTGATCAATCACACTGACGGTCTGACAAGTATGCATGCCTTCTGCATCTGCTATTATTTCCACTTCACCTTAAAGTGGTTCAAGACCTTTGTTCAACCCAGCAGTAGTAGGCATATCCCTCATCTCATCATGATCAACCAAAGACAACTGGGAAGTATCATGATCATTATCACGAATATTCAATTTATCATCATCTATCTGGTCGACTTCATCAATTTCAAACTCTTTAATAACAGAAGTAGACAATTTTGGTTCCTTCTCACAAATCCCCAAAGATTTTATACCTTCACTCTGACTAGTTGTACCTTGTAAACCTGTGGAGTCAGAACTGTCCTCTGAGACTGTAACTATCTTCTGTGGCATACTATTGAACAATGGCTTACCAATTGCAACTACAGACTTCCTCACCGCACCGTTATCATCACACAATTCGGAGTCAGACCTGTAGTTTACATTTAGCTTATCACTGAACTTGCTCACTTGTTCACAGTTCACCTTTGTATGCACTTCTTGCAAACGTGAAAACACAACCGTGTTTCTCTTGCATCTTGTAACTTAACTGTTGAGCATGTACTCCGAAACCTGTTGCACTCACTAGGTCTATATGCATTACTAGACATCATGGAGCCTTCTCGATATCCACCTCTTTGAGGCCTATTCGTCATCAATGAGTGCGTTTTACCCTCAGACTGCTCTATTATAGGGGTGAGATCTAATAGACTGGCGAACTTGCTCATCGATTGATTGACGGTATCTTTTACCAGTTTCAGGATATCATCAAATTTTGGCTCGATACCTTCATCCTCCATACGGGAGGGTATCTTCACCCACTGCCTTTGCAGTCGAGTAGGTAGGCGTCTTGCTATTACTTCTAGTATAAAACTCGAGTTGAGGACACTCATGCGATTCATCGAAATCATTCCATTCTTGTAAATTAACGAATTATCTAAAAACTCAGTAAGTGCCTTGGAGTCATCTTGAAGCTGACTGCCGTTACCTTTGACAGCTTCGTATACGTTCCTTACAATCATTGAAGGTCTTCCAAACCTTTGACGTAATATGCTCATAGCCTCGTAGTAGCCCTCTTTTGGCTTCATAAACTTACAGCACTGTATAGCTCTTGAAGCATCTCCAGTGCAATACCTCATCAAATACATTAACTTCGATTCATCATTTAATAAAAAACCACTCAACATGATCTCAAACTCCTTTACAAATTGTAAATAATCAGCCGGGTTTCCATCAAAACATCGTGGTTCAAATTTAGGGAGTTTGATGTTCCTATTATCCCTGAACGGCAAAACAGTAACATCAACCATGTCATGCTTAACATCAGACACATCGTTACAAGTAACAGACAAGTCATCATGACTTACTTTCCTGTTTGCATCCAAGACGCTCTGTCCCTTCTTTGACCCAGGCATTGTTGAACTTGACCTAATTCCAAAATAGTTCCAGATATTGCTTGTTCAAAGAGGACTTGACCGGCACCAGGAAAGATGAACGGTGACTATCCAAACTGTTACCAGCCATCTGAATCCGCAAGAATCTGTTTCTACCGTCAGAAACTGTCAGTCACGTCTCATAAACCGTTAATGCCCAGCTCTTGCTACGCTTGGGCTCACGCTTTCGCTTGAAGTTTCTCAGAAACGCGTAGTAATAACGGAAGAGAAAACCAAAACACCAATTGTTGACTCGAGGATTCTTTATTGTTACACCAACATATAAATGACGTATGACTAAGGTCTGTGAACAAATATTACAATAATAAATCACAATATTACTTCTGAGGGTTTTTTAAACTTCTTTCTGAACAGCGACCGATGAGACGATGACTGTCGCATTGGTGCCTCCGCGAAAATTGGGGAAGTTGGTTTTGAGCAAACAACCATGAATTGAACGTTCAATCCTCAACTACATTGACATATGTGTGTGATTTATCTTAGATTACTGTCCGTTTATTCTTAGCGGACCATCCAAAGGAGGGAGGGTGGCGTTTGCTGATCAGTAGATATGGTGGGTGTCACTAAGGTGAATCGCCCCATTCTGCAGGAACAGCAATATTTGATTTGATTTTTTGATTTTTTTTTTTGATTTTTGATTTACAGCTTGATTCCACACTGTATTTTTGGTACAAGTATGGAATTTTCAGCATGGATATCGGTAGCCCGAAATTCGCAGGCCGACCATAGATATCAGGTGTGCGCCGGCGTGGGCTCGAACCCCGGACCATGTGCACGGTCGGCGAGAGTCCTAACCACTGTGCCACCGCCGCACGTAATGGGGAGTGGTCGCATCCCGGAGACTAAGACTATGGAAGATGATATGACGATACGGCCTCCAGTTGATAGAACTCGAAGAGAGCAGCAGAATGAGTATTGACACGGGATGAAAGTAAAAGGCTGTGGAATTCAAAGGGGTTTAAATTTGATAAATTGGGCGGGAGGATTACGTAATGGGAAAGTTGGTGAGTTACAGAACTAGAGAAACCACAGGAGATGGACTGTCGATATGGGTATCAATCGACAGGTCTCGACGAGAGTACAAAGATACCAAGCTCAATGTCAATCTGAAATAATAAATCATGAGGATAAAATAGGATATGCAAGAAAAAGCCACTCCTATTAATATATGTGTATATATGGACAAGAATACTGAATAAATTTGAAATACTCGGGGTGAGATTAGGAGGGAAAATGGGAAAAGCTCTTTTGCAGGGAAGGCGAAAGGTGATTACAGGATATTAAATGGCCTCGGTCTTACCAGTTAGACCAAGGGAAATTTAAAATAAGGACTGGTAGTATCACTGTCACTAGATCGGAAAATCCCTTATTGAGTACAAGGTATGTTTTCGGCAGAAACAGCTGAAAGCACCAAAAACAAAATGGTGTGAAAGAGACATGAACAAACAATGGGTATATAGGTATCAGAAGATTCCGCTCGGCGAGCTGCAACTAAGAATTACAATTTCAGAAAGTCAGAATGAGATGCAAAAGAAATAATAGGTGAAAATAGTGGGAATTCACTGTTTTTCAGTCAGATACTGGAAGTTAGCAAGCAAATATCGTAAGTTGAGGCAATTCCTTGGTAAAAAGTAAGTGGAAAGAACGTGTTTGGGGACTGGTAACACCGTGCTAAAAATATTTGAGAAAAAGCTTATATTTCAGTAGAATATAACGAAAAAGTAAATTTCAAATTCAGGGGGTTTACGGCAGATTCGGACTATCATTCAACTGAGACGACTGGAGATGAAAACGCCAGTTTTCCCTCATAACTAACACTAAGTAAATGAAAACAAACTACTAAGAACAAAAACGACAGCCATTAACCGACAATAATCCTCCTATTGGTATAATAAAGATGCCTAAAATGGGGCTACTTGAGTCAAGGGTGGAGTTCGTCGAAAAAACAGAATAACCAGTAAATATCATATACTACGTAAAAACTAGAAAAATTGCACAGACTCACCGAATTGAACCCGATACATCCCATAAAATATACATCGGAAACCAGTAGGGGACTGTCTAGAGAGAGCATATTCACATAAATATCCGAATAAAACTCCAAGTTACCGAGATGATAGTGCGTCGGTGGTAAAGTGGTTATGACTTTCGCTGATCATGCACATGGTCCGGGGTCTAATCCCCTGTCGACGCCCACCTGATATCCATGGTCGGCCTGCAAAATTTGGACTACCGAAATCACATGCTGAAAATTCCATACCTATACCCAAAATACAGTGTGGAATCAAGTTGTAATCAAAAAATATACATTATCAAAGATGCAGTAATGAGTTCCCAGTCGGTTACTTTTTTTGTGGACCTGGGATATGTGGGTAAAAACGTGGGCAGTTTTCCGTTCATATGTGGGCAAAGTGGGATAAGGTGGGCTGTTTTCGTTTGTAACATGGGCAAAGTGGGAATAAGTGGGCTGTTTTCTAAAATGACATGGGCAAACGAGGAAAAAGTGGGTATATTTCGAATTCCTGCACATGGGATAAGTGGGTGAAAACGTGGGTTACGTGGGAAAACTGAGAAAAGCTGGGACAAACAAATTTTATCCGTACATGGGAAAACGGGGTAAAAGTGGCCAATGTGGTCAAAGTGGGTAAAATCGGTTGCATTTACACCATCTTTTTCCCACGTGTTTGCCGATCAAAATAACCCTTTCATCCCACGTTTTGCCCACTTTGCCCATGTGCATTAACCGACTGGGTTATATTAATTAAAAGGTCACTTGGATACACTTGAAGTCCACTGCTACAAACTATTTAGAAAATCCACAGAAGCGTTGATTGTTGGAATCGTATCTACCGAAAGAAGCTGTTTCGGTTGTAGAATAGTCTTCAGGTAAGGATAAAAGTTTTCTGCATAAATCCGAAGCATATAACACGGTATGAGTGGAGCAAGTAGACAGTAACGGCCAGAGAGAAATCGAAGCCCAGATAGAGGATAGCCCAACAGCAATGTATTTCGAATTGTACTCGTAATTTACAATTTAAAGGCTCGAGATATTTCCGATTTTTATGAGGGCTTAGATCTTTATCTTGAAAAAGATAATAATGAACGCCTAAACAGATCATGCTTCTACCTGTAAATATATACCATTCGCTCAGCCTATTGTTGAGATGCGACCATGTGGGCTCTGCACAGATTTATGGGGCATCTTATAAACTAACTTGCTGTCCATTGTCAGATCTTTAAATACCACTTCACAATATATTGTCTCACTTGTTTTCTAATAACGTCTTACTTGATCCTCATTATATCCCATTAAACCTAACATTTTATAGCTCTTTATGAATTTGATTCGACTTATTCTATTCCTATTCTCTGGAGGGTGCGGTTGTGCACCAAATAGACGAAAAAGCATGAAAAAAGACAACTGGCTTGAAAATAATTGTATTAAAGCCAAAAGTGGACATCATGATAGTACAAAATATATTGGTTTTATTATATATTGCAAATGAACGTTGTCGGCCTAAGGATTAATTACCTCCTCATTCTGTTTTCTATATAAATGTGTTTATTAATGATATATCTCACTCACTTAATCTATTACACTTTAATGATTCACCTCAGCACTTTTACTTTTCTAAAAAAACAGCTTCCAATCCCTTGTAAACGTTGTACTTACCTCAATATTGGTTGGTTATCGTATGCCTACAACCACGGGATGAAAACGAAACGAAGTCGATTTTCCCGCTCAACCTATAGGACAATCGTACAATTCAATAACTATACAGCCTAGTTCAGACAATGAGTGTATTTATATAAATATATGTCTCATATATTCAACTGTCGAAACATTATTAACTTGTAGACAATCTACGATTTGATAATATATCATACTTGATCGTGCCTGTAAAAATGGCATGCATTTTCATGTAAATTAATGTTTAAAGGAGAATATATATTATGATTATTATTAAAATGACAAGCTTAAATTAGAGGGAGTGCAATGGCAGTTTACCTCAAGAACTCTTGGTTTAGAAAGTGGTCTGGAATACCATGAGCGATGCGAAAGACTAAGATTAGAACCCCTCTGGTAAAGACGTCTTAAGCTAAACCTTATCTTTTACTATAAGCTAACTAGTCTTCTCTTGCATTCCTCCGAGCCAGTAACTAAACCTACCACTGTCATCAGTTACAATCTTAGAAATCATCACAACCTAGCTGCTATTGAGCACTGTCAGACTTACGTGCGGTACAACTTCTTCTTAAATAAGTTTTCAGTCATTTGGAATTGACTACCAGCTAATGTGCGCGATGCAAACACACTTCCAGTGTTCATCTCCTCAGTCACCAGACTGCTCAAAGATGACAATGCACTTCTACGTTTGACTCTTACACCCTCTTTTTCACCCTACATAGATATTTTAAGTTCTTTAAACGTGTAGTTACAACAAACTATCATTATAAATTTTAATATTATTGGAACTAGATGATAAACATTTCAACACAGGACAGTAAAATTAGTTCACACATAATATAAAAGTTAGCATAACGGGACTAGTTAGTTAGTGCACAAAAATAACCATAGTTACTGAACAGAATATATATATATGTATATATATGCATTAATCACTCCTTAAGTACTCCTCCTGCTTTCTTTTGCGTTGCTGTTATTTGTCTTCTTTTTTGTCTCACCATTTTAGCTTCCATTTGACTTTTTGAATGAGAATGAAGTGTGTGGATATTTGACCACTTACAATGACAAATGATCTGCAAACATTATTGGTCCCATATCTTACAATTCCTTCGTGAATTACGTATTACCTTCCCCCACGACGCAACCTGGGTTACACTTGTGGAATATACTCTTATACCAATGGAAAAGTATTAATTTACAATACAACGTCACGATTGTAACTTGTAACATAACTGATCGTATCTGTAAAATTATCTTTCTTTTCTTGGAAACACCCATGTATAAGAAAATATATACTATCATTAATATTATTCTACATTGGGTACAATTCACTCGTGATGTTACGATGAAAATGCTGACAAAATTATAAAAGTGTATCACTTATTTTAATTATTACCAAATTTGGATATAAATCAAGAATACGATTCGGCTTTGTACACACCTAAGTTATATTGTGGAATTACTTCAAGCTATATTTTTTCCTAAGTATATCTGTGGGCTGGACTTTTTTATCACGTACTGTTGTATTCCGCTTGGAAATTTTTCTTTTCTAATAATTTTCAATAAAGATTTGCTATATGTTATCTAGATTGAGGGAAATTCCCATTATTTTGCTAGTTATGTTGGTGTCCGCGTCATATGACGTGACTGCGACACACTTTTACTGTAAGAGAAACAAAACTAATATTGTAACACTAATAAATGTTTTATTTTCTCTATTCGCAGGAAGACACCAGGGAGTCAACTGGTTGGACGAGGAACTGCAGAACCTGAGCATTAACGAAGCTCAGTAAAACTGTAATTCCCATAACTGTACCCCGACTTTTCAAAAGGTGCATTCTCGCCGAATAAACTCTTTCCTGTGCAGTTGGTGTTGTGCTTTCATTACGGTGTGCCTGCTGGCTCCCTGTTACAAATTCGTGTCGGAGGTGGTCCTTTTGTCATTCCATTTTAATAGCAGAAGCTTATATATTTGATGCCTATAAACTCCCAAATGTGAAAATGTGATTTCTGTAGGTGTCAATGGAGTTGAAGATTGAACGATCAATTCTTGGTTGTTTGCTTAAAATCAACTTCCCCAATTTTTCGCGGAGGCATCAATACGACAGTCATCGTCTCATCGGTGGCTGTTCAGAAAGAAGAGTGAAACATCTTCAGAAGTAATACTATGATTTATTATTGTAATATTTGTTTTCAGACCTTAGTTCACTTATTCTTTTTATATGTTGGTGTAACAATAAAGAAATATCAAGCGGCAGATCGGTGTTTTGGCTTTTTCGTCCGTTATAACTAAGCGTTTCTGAAATCTTCAAGGAACAGCGTGGGCCCGAGCGTAGCGAGAGCTAGGCATTAACGGTTTATGAGACGTGACTGACAGTTTCTGACGGTAGAAACAGATTCTTGCGGATTCAGATGGCTGGTAACAGTTTGGATAGTCACCGTTCATCTTTCCTGGTGCCGGTCAAGTCCTCTTTGAACAAGCAATATCTGGAACTATTTTGGAATTAGGTCAAGTTCAACAATGCCTGGGTCAAAGAAGGGACAGAGCGTCTTGGATGCAAACAGGAAAGTAAGTCATGATGACTTGTCTGTTACTTGTAACGATGTGTCTGATGTTAAGCATGACATGGTTGATGTTACTGTTTTGCCGTTCAGGGATAATAGGAACATCAAACTCCCTAAATTTGAACCACGATGTTTTGATGGAAACCCGGCTGATTATTTACAATTTGTAAAGGAGTTTGAGATCATGTTGAGTGGTTTTTTATTAAATGATGAATCGAAGTTAATGTATTTGATGAGGTATTGCACTGGAGATGCTTCAAGAGCTATACAGTGCTGTAAGTTTATGAAGCCAAAAGAGGGCTACTACGAGGCTATGAGCATATTACGTCAAAGGTTTGGAAGACCTTCAATGATTGTAAGGAACGTATACGAAGCTGTCAAAGGTAACGGCAGTCAGCTTCAAGATGACTCCAAGGCACTTACTGAGTTTTTAGATAATTCGTTAATTTACAAGAATGGAATGATTTCGATGAATCGCATGAGTGTCCTCAACTCGAGTTTTATACTAGAAGTAATAGCAAGACGCCTACCTACTCGACTGCAAAGGCAGTGGGTGAAGATACCCTCCCGTATGGAGGATGAAGGTATCGAGCCAAAATTTGATGATATCCTGAAACTGGTAAAAGATACCGTCAATCAATCGATGAGCAAGTTCGCCAGTCTATTAGATCTCACCCCTATAATAGAGCAGTCTGAGGGTAAAACGCACTCATTGATGACGAATAGGCCTCAAAGAGGTGGATATCGAGAAGGCTCCATGATGTCTAGTAATGCATATAGACCTAGTGAGTGCAACAGGTTTCGGAGTACATGCTCAACAGTTAAGTTACAAGATGCAAGAGAAACACGGTTGTGTTTTCACGTTTGCAAGAAGTGCATACAAAGGTGAACTGTGAACAAGTGAGCAAGTTCAGTGATAAGCTAAATGTAAACTACAGGTCTGACTCCGAATTGTGTGATGATAACGGTGCGGTGAGGAAGTCTGTAGTTGCAATTGGTAAGCCATTGTTCAATAGTATGCCACAGAAGATAGTTACAGTCTCAGAGGACAGTTCTGACTCCACAGGTTTACAAGGTACAACTAGTCAGAATGAAGGTATAAAATCTTTGGGGATTTGTGAGAAGGAACCAAAATTGTCTACTTCTGTTATTAAAGAGTTTGAAATTGATGAAGTCGACAGATAGATGATGATAAATTGAATATTCGTGATAATGATCATGATACTTCCCAGTTGTCTTTGGTTGATCATGATGAGATGAGGGATATGCCTACTACTGCTGGGTTGAACAAAGGTCTTGAACCACTTTAAGGTGAAGTGGAAATAATAGCAGATGCAGAAGGCATGCATACTTGTCAGACCGTCAGTGTGATTGATCAGCATGTAGCCCACCTATCATCAGATGCTAGTCCTAAAGCGGAGCTGACAGCAAAAGACAGCAGTGGTGGTGGTCTTGCAGTTAGACAAATTTCTGAAAGTCGAGCAACAACAGCTTTTGATCCACCGCTAACTTCATCAACTGATATCAATCAGTCGACGTTGGTGTTGTCATCCACAATGAAACAGACACCCATGAACTCAAGTATCTTGTGCAATGACTATGGTAGTATCAGTTCGTTTGAAAGGACGAATATCAATGGTCAGTTTAGTGAGGATAAGCCAAGTGTAAACGAGAGAGTAATTGTTAAATTGACTTACACGAATAAAGGCATTTCTAGTTTCAAGTTACTATTTGAATGTTATTATCTTTGGTGTAAATTACTCTGTTTCTACACTTGGTTGATGAGATATGTCGTGTGTTTGTTGGTCATCTATATTCTACGATACAATGACATGGGCGTGTTGCCGTTCAGATTTGAGGATATAGCTGATAGAACGAAGTTAGCCAATAAACTCTGCGACGATTTTCCAACCTAGGGCGTCAACCTGAGAAGGGTTGTAGGCGTACTGCTGTAAGTCCTACAATTCTTCAAAGGGTAGCGCATCAATGAGCAGCCCAATGTGCTCGGTGTGTGATTTTGTACATATGTTCATATTGTATATACTGAATTGATATCATCTGTCATCTATCTGTTGGTAATTCGGTTTGTGTCCGGACGACTTCCACTTGGATCATCAACCTGAAAAGGAATGTAGGCGTACTTCTGTAAGTCCTACAGTTCTTCAAGGATAGTTTGTCGTGCCAGAATCCACCATATTTAATGTGTTGATTGTACATATGTTTGTGTTAAATAGTTGTGTGGGTTCCAATTATTGTAATTGTTGGTTAATCTTGTTTGTGTCCGGACATTCTACAACTTACAATCGTCAACCTGAGAAGGGTTCTAGGTGTACTGGTGTAAGTCCTGCGATTCTTCAAAGGAATTCCATCAAGACATGATCCGCGAGTTTGTGTGTACTGTTTGTATATACGTGTGGTGTGTCATATCAATTGGTGGTGTTTTGGATTCATTGTGTTTACTCGTTGTTTTCATACCTTGTTTTTATTGCATAATTTTGTTAAAATTTTCGTCGTGATTACTTCTGAAGTTGTTTCTTGTCTTCTACATCCGTGAATGAATTGATTGATGTTAAGGACAGCAGATGGGTCGTATACGTCGGGGAGGCTATTGCTGAGAATGAAATGCACACGGAGATAATTGTTAGCCGTGGTCCCACACGCCGGGGAGGAAGAGTGTAAACGACTGAGGCTTGCATACGTCATCGTTACTAGAATTGAGACAGAATGAGTGACAAGCGATTGCAGTGGTAGTTGGTAGTGAGTAGATAAGAGGATGAGCGTAGAGTATCGTGAGGTGGTGTTATGGTCACGTTGAATTCTGCAAGAGTCATTCTTGTAACTGGCGATTGTGTTGCAAGATGTCAAGGGGGCGCATTTAACTGGAAGGCGCAGGTCGTCATTGATGTGTGAGATTGTGCTGTGGGTATGCTGTGGTGTGTTGGCTTTTCTGTTTGTTTTCCATTTCAGCTCTGTCCGTGTGACCCAGGTTCTCGCAATGGCATCCAAGTCAACGTGTATTGGTCGTGATGGAAAAAAGGGGTTGGATCCCTTTTTTGCCGTGGAGTGTCAATGTAGTTGAGGATTGAACGATCAATTCATGGTTGTTTGCTTAAAATCAACTTCCCCAATTTTCGCGGAGGCATCAATACGACAGTCATCGTCTCATCGGTGGCTGTTCAGAAAGAAGAGTGAAACATCTTCAGAAGTAATATTGTGATTTATTATTGTAATATTTGTTTTCAGACCTTAGTTCACTTATTCTTTTTATATGTTGGTGTAACAATAAAGAAATATCAAGCGGCAGATCGGTGTTTTGGCTTTTTCGTCCGTTATAACTAAGCGTTTCTGAAATCTTCAAGGAACAGCGTGGGCCCGAGCGTAGCGAGAGCTGGGCATTAACGGTTTTTGGTACGTGATTGACAGTAGAATTCACAAATCCTTGTGGGCTAGACATTACTGAGATTGTGGATTAATTTCTAAGTTATACATTTGCAATACTTCATTTCATGTAAAAGTATTTAATGTGAAGTTGATCTGCAAGTAAGCTTGATGAGAGAATGACGCCTCAATAGTATGGATGTTCCGAAGATTGTCTTGAAATTTGCGTATAATCCTCAAATACTGGAAAACATATGATGTCTATTTATGTATACGGCGTCAACATAAAAATCAGCTGTAGATTACAAATACATTTATCTGCATGAGATATTACTTAGTGTTAACAGAATCAGTGTATTCATAGTATATGCTAATATGTAGAATTATCTCTTGTAACTTCATGTTATGCTAGTTCTTACATGTACTTTATTTTTTCCAGGTATACGGAGGTTGTCGAATATGAAATCAGCGGAAATATCATTCGGTCAGAGTAATGTTAATACTCTTCATCAGAATTTTCTTTTGCAAATTAATCAAATGTTTAATATACTCTTGATTTCTTGTTCCTGTAGACTTTTTCAATTCCTTGCTATACTATGTGCTTTTGTAATAAGTGAATTAGGAATAATAAACGCTAAGCTTAGTTAGTGGGATGGAGATTTACTGTAGTATTATGAGACTGTTACTTTAGTCATTAATAGGATTTCGTGTCTGTTTCTACACAATAGCACATTGTAAAAGCTAAGTGGGATTTAGCAAGTTGAATAATAAATCTGTACTGTTCAATACGCTAAAGTCTCCTTATCTAGCCAGTTGCAAGTCTGTATACTGTTAAACGCCAAGTATGTAGTACAAGTAAATGTAGTAACTTAGGCTTGATAGCTACTTCACTAATCTGTTAATATGCAGTGACATCAAATAGATTGTTCACTTGACAATGAGCTAAAAAACAACTTTTATTTATTTCTAATATGCCGTTGAATCATAGGATGTTATCTAATATCCATCATTTCTATGATCAAAAACTGCGGTATTTGCATGTCTACTTTATAGATATTAAATAACCTACGCCTGTATGCATCTAATTACCTCCAGTATTCCCTATTCATTTGGTGTGTGTACACTAAACAAGTCTTTCATAAATTCTCCCGAAAATGCCAAACTTTCTAGAGTTACAAGTGTTAATAAGACCTGCTTCCTTTGTTTTAAATCAAATGACGTATATACGCACTAAGGAAAAGTTACGCTTACTTAATCTTCAACCTTCACTTAGAGCCTTTAACGATCCCAAACAGTTCTCCTATAAACACAGTAGACGTACTTTAGATGCAGCTGCAGTCTTGCTTCACAACATTTTCTCCAGTATAGACAATGGGGCTAAATTCGCTGTACCTTCCTAGATTACACAATTGCTTACGACTCAGCCCGTAGAGATTTTCTGTTAGATAAGCTTGCTGAAACTCAAACTGAGTGTTGGATTGTTAGACGGCTTCATTCTTATTTATCAGGGAAAAAGCAGTACACTGTAGGTCAGGGGGAAGTCGTCCATTACCAATTGCATTTTTGTTTGATGAACTTAATGCACGAAAGCATACGAAAAGAACTTTTTCAAGCACGCGGACGACCTAACTATTTCAATGTCTGTTAACTCCCAGCTACACTGTACTAAGATGAACAGCTCTCTATTAGGAGTCAGAAAATGCTCTTAAACTAAATCCTTCGAAATGTCAGACTGTTATTTTCAGTTTCCGATGTAAACGAAAGTTAGGTGGTGTTAATTCCTATTACCGTTGCAAAATTGATAATAGTGATATGGAAATCAAGTGTGACTTTAGGTATCTCGGACTAATTCATCACAGCGTATTGGCCCTAAATGTATGCCACATGCAGGCATAATAATTATGAGCTAGGTATGCAAATCAAGGTAAACGCTTGTACGGTACATTCATTATTTATAAAACTAACTCGTACGTAAGAACTATGGTTTGATCAGTTATACAACGTTTAATGCACTTAGACACAATTAACCTACGCTGATTACTTCTATGACGCACTACCTAAAACTACCTTAATATAGTTTCCGCTGAAGGTAATCTCCTATAGCTACTACCTTAGTGAACAACTTAACTTTATCGTTGAATTGCAAAGTAAAAGTGGAAATTCTGAGAACTTTCTTGGTAAAAAGACCGTCTTCTACTCCAAAAAATTAAATATACTCTAGTCTCCACAAAACGTTCAGAGGTATTCATCCTATCACCTCAAACGACTCACTACTTGAAGTCATTTAAAAAGGAAAATAAATTTACCGATGGCAGTGTGCTTATGATTTCTAGATATCATAATATACCATGAGGAAAACGCTATATCCATCCGTTTATAACAGTCAGATGCGCGAAATTAGTCAGAAACACAACAACCACGATTCTCAGTCACAGAACATCCTACTTCGCTACCTAATCGTATAATCGCATCGACGGATGTTTCGCCAAAGAGAAGAAGACTACTGGTTTGAGGAAAATTTATTTAGAGTCGCTTTGAAAATCATGGACACCCGTGTTTATAGTCACGGAAAATTCACAACTTCGAGGAAATCACCGATCGTAGATTACAACCCGAAACGTCATTCTTTCTAATTAATGTCTTACCTTTAACTGGGATAGTTCGTGTACTCACCAGATCATTGTATTTTATCCGCTTTGAAAACCATTTTGCAACCCACCGAATGGATGTCAACACTGGCTCTATTACGGGCAGTCCTAGTTCATGTATTTGGATCTAGTACATCAAGCAATAATAGGCATAAGTAACACTTACCCTTAAGGATTCCACTTTCTTTTAGTTCCCCAAAATACACACAAGCACAACAGATTCATACTTTTCATGCGGCTCAACCTTATTTGACTTAGATTCTCTCACAATATATTTTTTTAAATGATAGCAGACACACTGATGGTATATTCACATTCTCAAAGCTTTTCCAACTTCAACCCAGGTTCTAAATTCTCCAGGTTTCATTTGTTCTTCGAAAACCTTGCTAATATCAACTGTGATGGTGCTCTTTTTAAAAGATTCCCCCGCAGATATTTGCATGCTGCAAACATGAACGAGAAAGACACTGTTTTCCAGATTTCTACATCTTATGTAAGTAACAGCCAACAATAATAACGGCAACCAACTAATGGACTGGAAACAACTGCTTCTGACAGCCAAACATCTTCATGTGCATAATTCACAAAACTTCTACACAGTACCAATTCATTGACAGCTGAAAAACAACTAAAACACTGAAAGCCGCATGAATGCAAGCTATGAAACAATTACACAAAAATGAATGCACTGACCTGGTAGTGAAAACGTTCGAAACCAAAGAAATAATTCATTTTAACAGCAACGGAAACAAAAACTGAGGTGAAACGCATCATTTGTGAACAATACGCAACAAGGTAAGTCGTGTATAACGGCAGGATAAACGGAACAACAAACGCGTACACGAACAGCTACGGAACTGCATTCCAACATGGCCGACTAACATTGACGAAACTGACCTTTAAGCGCCTCACTCCACAAATGACCTTGATAAGTTAGGGATAATTTCCGTTATTTTTAATCCATCCAAAACATACTTGGATTTTTTTGTTAATGCGAAGTCAATATTACTATATTTCATGATGTGCTCCATTGAATGACTGGTTATCATATTGTTCCCACAAACCAAAGACAAAAACGTCAGGTACCATCCAATATCCAATATCATTTTTACGAGCTAGTATTAACCACTTTGATTTCCTTGTGCTCGCTTCTTGATTGTAAGGTATAGGTTCCTGATCTTCGGTAAACAAATTTTATACAAAAGCAATTGTAATGACATATTCGCCGTTTATTTTCAACGTGAAAATGTCAGGCCAAATCAAGTTATAAAAAAGACGAATCGTGATAATTCCAGAGGATGGATTTAATTAAAAAACCAATCACCGAACCATGTAATTTGACCATAAACCAAATTCATGAAATCTAAATAATGCTTATCCATGCCTGTACATTTGATGTGTCCTACACAGGCAGGAAAAAATATGTATTTTATTAAAACATTATTATTAAGTATGATTGCTAATCGTATATGTAATTTATCATATTGACGATGTCTGTAAACTGGCGTCCCTCATGTACAAAATGAGAATATATTATTACAACAAAGTTATATAGGAGAATTGACTTCAAGCTTTATTTTTCCCAGATATATGTATTACATTCATCTGATGTCTGGGTTATTTGTTAATGCGAAGACAATATTTCTATACCTCTTTGTGTGTTACACAAACAGACCTTATAGCAGACTGCTCCGACTGACTCTAATGTCAGAAGGAACAACCAAACTGTAAATTCGCCATACATCAAATTATGTGTAATTTATATAATAACTTATCCATGCCTGTACAACTGGTATGTTCCTGCATAAACGGGAATAAATATATATTATATAAGGACCCATGCCGACTAGTTGTGTACTGCAACTACGAGTGTAATTTAGTATTATTCCCCCCACTACATTTACCCGGTGTGAGCAATTTATCTGCTGTGCCAGTTCGCTGGCGTCATTGATGTTCACAACGATTATAATTGGCTCGCTCGTTTGATAGCTCCATCCATCCTCCTGCTCAAGAATCCTCATTACTGAACTGGTTAAAATCATTTCTAAGCAACAGGGTACAAATAACCAAAGTTGGATCTGTATTGTCTCATCCTAGGCAGATCTCAAGTGGGGTTGTGCAGGTAGTGTCTGACTTTTGTGAGGGCTTATGTCTTTATCCTGAAATTGATGATAACGAACGCCTTGACAGATCATGCTTCTACCTTTAAATAAATACGATTCGCCCAGCCTATTGTTGAGAAGCGACCATGCGGGATCTGCACAGATTTATGGGGCATCTTATATATTAACTTGCTATCCATTGTCAGATCTTTAAATACCAGTTCAAAATGCCTTATCTACTTTATGTTCTAATAACGTCTTTACTTGATCCTCATTTTACTCCATTAAAACTGACATTTTACAGCTCTTTATGACTTATTATATTCCTACTCTCTGAAGGGTACGTTTGTGCACTAAATGCACAAAAAGGTATAAGACAAAAACAACTGGCACAACTGAGGATAAGCGTATTAAAACCAAAAGTGGACATCATGATAGTACGAGATATACGTGTAGCATTATACATTGCAAATGAACGTTGTCAGCCTAGGGAGTTTCCTTTATAAATGCAATTATTAATGACACTTGCACTTACCTATTTCATTACAATTTAATGATTCACCTCAGCACTTTAGTTTTTCTAAAACACACTTCAATCCCTTGCAAAAGTTGTACTTACCTCAATATTGGTTGGTTATCGTATGCCTACAACCACGGGACGAGGACAGCCTGTCGACGGACGTAATTTTGAGTGACCGCGAATGAGATAAACAAGCGATTTGCTCGCTTGTGATTGGCCAGTTTGTCATTCGAGTTGAGGTAATTTCAAACATCATTTTGCTGCTTGGTTAAGTCCTGAATTTCCGTGAGCGTTTTATCAAATTGGAGACATAACTGACAACACAAAATGATACAGCTCAGGAAAGAAATGATATGGCAGTAGATTTATTTGCTGAATTCAACGAATTCATGCCAAATTATGATCTAAGGACTTCTCAGGAGTGTCAAGAATGCAAACAATGTCCTGAAGAGGTAATAACTTCACGCAACTTCAATTATCGCTTGACCATTATTTTCAGAGATCCTTAAATAAGTATAATATACACAGTGGTCTGGCTAATCATGATAAAAACGGCATGGTTGGTGCAGCATATACGTATACTTTTGTATATGTAGGTAAACCTAGATAAACTCTCTTCTTGTCACGAAGATCGGAAAGCAGGTACCAGATGTCTCAGTAAGCAGTGTAATACATGTAATTTACATGTTTTTATTTGACATAAACTGGATCTCCACTCACTTTCAGAATTAATCTTAAATTCAGTTGGAATAAGCTTGTTGAGCACGTCAGTATTGAGAGAATGCAGTGAAAGTAAGTAAACACATGCTTCTTAAGATTAAGTGATACATTTATTTGATATGATTGTATTATTGTTAGTTGTCTATCTAAGTTAATGATGAATTCGTTGCGATAATAATACCTATTATTGTTTTTATAGTCACTATGAACATAAATGTTATTATTATTGCTGTCAAGACCTATTATTTGTCATAAAGTTGTTGTCATTTTTGCTAAAATATTTGTACAAGCTTTGGAAACTACTGCATAACTTGTCGTTAAATAATTTTATCATTTCATGATGCTTCGATGGACCTACTAGATATCGACAAACGATAAGTTGCGAAGTCCCTTAAGTTTAGTGAAAACTATTGGGCTACTTATATATATATATTGTTTGTAAAGTGATTACTTGTAAATGCTTATCAGGAAAATTTTTTTATTCAGATCATACATGTAATACCCAAGTTAATTATGCTTTTCTTAAACCTTTTCAGACTTATGGAAAAACATATATGTACCGTGTACGCAGATGGAACTTACTGACGGTAACAGAGGACTACTCATCTGAATTATCTGTACATTTGAAATCTGATTTTTGTTTAATAAACAATTTTTCAATGAATCTGTCTTCCTTCTGTTGTAATGCGATTGTGTTCCAGTAACATAAGTAGCACGTGCTAAGTTAGAAGTTGAGGGTAAACTGTTAGGAGTAAATGCGGCGTCTGGAAGACTTCTGTTTACGTGATTATAGTATCGTGTTCTTTGGCTGAGAACCCTAGGCATTCTGTTTTTAATTATTACGATAACCGTAGTTGCACTGAGTCATACATCTAACAGCATAGGTATAGTCTCTCCTTATGGTACACTGCGGCATGCAGAAATCACAAGCAAACTACCTCAGGTAGATTTACTCTCACTTTGTGACTATGAATCGCGAATCAGTATACGTCTTCTGCTAAGACGATAGATAACTCGAAACGCTTTATAATCGCAATACCTCCTCTACGATTTAGACATATTTACTTTATTTGACTACGACATAATGTTTTACCAATAGGCTTCTCCGAATATCTGCTCCTACTTAGTATTTCAAAGATAGCCTCATATACTCTATACCTCACAAATTACGCAAGGGCTAATATTCGGTCTTATCAAGTAGAATAAACAAACGAATAACAAGGAATACATTTATTAATGAATTAACATGTAATACAAAATCGACAACAGTGCAGGTATCTTTTTCTTTATCACCCAAATCCATGAAATTCCGGAAAGTAGATATTATCTGAAAAAGAACATAAGAATTATACAGATGTAGACATTGTTATCAGTGTAAACACAATAATTAACCATTAAATATGCTTAAAATGACAAAATAATGATTTGAACTGTATATAATTATGTTAGTCAACATTTTTCAATGATGCAAAGTTGATATTCCATCTGCCTGCTAACATCAAGTTTATGCCATCAAATAAGGAAATACTATGCATATATAATTTTTAAGTATTTCTGCAGATTTTTCTTAAATAAATACATGTGGAGGAGCCTTGTCAGCATTTAGGCAAAGTACACAACAAAGTAAGTGAAATAATTACCAAAACGAGCTATCCCACCTCATCATGTCCATGTATAATCCATTAAACTGCAAAATAAATTCACAAAAAGTCGTTATAACATGTGTCTTCAAGTAATTAGACATTTTATGAACGGAAAAATTATGTATTTTCAGCAAACTGTAAACTGCCTGTGACCTACGTCCGGATAAGTACACCACCATATGCTCTTTCTGCTAAATAGGCCGCATTTCATCAATTTTTAGCAGGAATATAGGTAAAAAAGTGTGAAAAACAACGAAAAATGACCTAACCCTGACGTTTTTCCAATAAATAACGCCAATATCCATCAGCTGATCAAATGACCTACGTCCGTCTACAGGCTGCCCGGGACGAAAACGAAACGAAGTCGATTTTCCAGCTCAACCTGGAGGACAATTGTACAATTCAATAACTATACGGCCTAGTTCAGAAAATGGGTGTATTATATGTATCAAATATTTAACAGTTGAAATATGATTAACTTGTAGACAATCTGAGATTTGAGACTATATCTTACTTGATCGTGCCTGTAAAAAAAGAGCATGCATATTCATGTAAATTTTTTAATTTGTATGAAATACATAACATTATTAACATTATCATCAAATTACGTGTAATTTATATAATAACTTATCCATGCCTGTGCAACTGGTATGTTCCTGCATAAACGAGAATAAATATATATTATATAAGGACCCATGCCGACTAGTTGTGTACTGCAACTACGAGTGTAATTTAGTATTATTCCCCCACTACATTTACCCAGTGTGAGCAATTTATCTGCTGTGCCAGTTTGCTGGCGTCATTGATGTTCACAACGATTATAATTGGCTCGCTCGTTTGATAGCTCCATCCATCCTCCTACTCTGAAGCCTTATTTTCATGTGAGAATTTCTTTCGCTATACATATCTTTCTACAGTGCACTCCACACTCTCCTTGGTGGACTTTCAGAAACAATGTGTAAAACCAACGCAAGGAGCAGAGCACAGGTTGGTGACTCAATAATCTTTCATTCTTTCACGAATATGTTGCCAACAATAAGGTTTTTATACACAAGTTCTAGGAATAAATTTTTTAACAGTAAATCACAATAATACTTCTGTCAGTTTCTCTCTCTTTTACGTCTAACGGCGGACTGTAATCCCACTGGTCATGCAATGATCTGAAACAGAGAGCAAAGCGCACGTTAATAGTGTGATCACACAAGTGTCGCGTGCTAGTGCAACAACAGAAGACAAGGGCCAGGCAACAGATCGTTTTATTATGAAAATCAACACGTATTTATATATATTTCACATACATTATTATAGCTTATGCAAGTAGAAAAAGCGCGGTCATCTGATTGGTTGCAGACAAACGCAGGCTTCTGATTGGTTGTTTCGGGATTCCTTGACAAATGGAGTTCTCTATCTGCGAATCATACTTTGCCACGTTAACTTTGCTGTGATTGGTTGTTGAATCAGCCTTGTTCATTTTTTCTCACGGCCCATATTAGTGACCTAGACATTAACGTAGATTAGTGTCAACCAATCGGCTAGCAGTCTGCTATCACCACACTAGTAAGAACGAAGACTCAAGGTCAAGTATTATATTTACAACCAATCGCAATACAATTAGATAAGAGGGAAGGGCACTCCTATTGGTCATCCGTTGCCTCGTCTTGGGTAACCAATCCCTGCATACTTCGCAGCCAACCTGAAAGTAGACAAGCATAGTTTGAACATTAGAAAACCGCCGAACTCACTATGCCTTACATTACCCCCTCTCCTCATAGGAGCACTGTCCGCAGTGCTAGGTGACTGTTCCTGCGGGACATGTCTGAACTAAGGCCTGTTGTCGAAAATGTTTTAGTCCATTGAAGTGTGTGACTAGACTATGAGAGTTATTTGGTTCCTGAATCCTACAGGTGCAGTCACTTAATACCTCTACTACAGTGAATGGTCCTTCCCAGCGTTTATGGAATTTAAGAGCTTTCCCTTTAGGTGGTGCCTCCTTAAGTAACATCACCTTGTCTCCTGGCTCCACTGGTGATCCATGTGCTTTCCTATCATAGTATTCTTTCTGGTACCTCTGGTTTGTTTGCAGTATATCCGTAATCATCTGGTGTACCTTGTTCAGGTTTCGTCAAAGTCTGATTATGTGTTCGGATGCAATCAGTGTATCCTCTCCTAGTTTGTTTGAAGTCAGATCGATTGGCAACTGAGGTTCTCTTCCAGTGACCATATAATGAGGCGTTTGACGCGTAGCTTTGTGAATGCTTGCTCTGTATGCCATTAAGCTCTGTGAGAGTGATCTGTCCCATTCCCTGGGGTTGTTTTGATCTACAAATGCCTACGAGAGAGATTTAAGTGTCCGATTGGTGCGTTCAACTATGCCATTTCCCTGTGGGTGGTACGCGGTAGTGCGTGTCTTCCGGATACCCATAATACGACAGAGTTCGCTGACAACGATACTTTCAAAGTTGGATCCTCGATCTGAGTGTAGTTGAAGTGGTGCCCCCCAACGGCTGACCCAGTGGTCAAAAATTGACTCTGCGATGGTTACAGCATCAATTTGTGGGATCGCAATAGCCTCGCACCATTTGGTTAAACGGTCTACCATGACTAAAATATAGTTATTATTTCTGGAAGTTACTGGGAGAGGTCCAACCAAGTCTATTTGTACTAAGTCATTCGGATGGCCAGTTATAATAGGTTCTAAGGGTGCCTTATTATATTTGTGCGGAGCCTTAATAGTTTGGCATACCTCGCAGGAGTCACAGAAATCTATGTTGTCTTTCCTCTGGTGAGGCCACCAATAACGTCTCTTAGCCGCTTCAATCACTTTCCCTGAGCCCGCGTGGCCTAACTGCTGGTGTAATAACAATATTACTGTGGGTAGTGCCAACTGTGGAGCCACAACGCGACGAGTATAAGTGGGTCCATGTTGGTAGTAGAGGATGTTATCGACAATTTTCAGATTATCCCACAGAGACCATAAACACCGGGTTTCCCATCCAAGCTTACTTATTTCCTGGGGTGTCGGTCGTTCGCCTCCATTTCGAAAACGTTCGTAAATCAAGGCCAGTTCAGGGTCTGAAGACTGAAGTTCGGGCCAACTATATGAAGTATGAGCCTCTAGCTGGAGCAGCGAAACCTGTGCTTCGGTGCATGATGGGCAGTCACCGTGATACCTAAGAGGTTTTCTTGACAATGCATCTGCATTTCCATGATTCTTACTCGGTCTATGCATGCATTCGAAGTCATACTCTTGTAGATGTTCTTGCCATCTAGCAATCTGACCCTCAGCTTCTTTGAAGTTATGTAGCCAGCTAAGGGCTTTGTGATCAGTGCGTACAATGAAATGTCTACCGAGGAGATATGCCCTAAAGTGTTTAACAAAATTAACCAGTGCTAGCATTTCTTTCCGCGTGGTGCAGTAATTCCTCTCACTCTTGTTCAGTCCTCGACTTGCATAGGCTATCACCTTTTCTACTCCATCTGAGTCTTTTTGAGACAAAACTGCCCCAATACCAGAGTCGCTAGCATCTGTATCTAGGATGAATGAATCTGCCTGGTCAGAAACATTGGGATACGCTAGGATAGGGGGGCCACATAAACAGTTTTTAAGTATTTCGAAGGCTTCCGTAGCTGATGCTGTCCAACTGAAGTCTTTCTTCTTAAGAATGTCGAATAGAGGAGCTGCAAGGAAAGAGAAGTTAAGTACAAAACGTCGATAATACGGGGCTAACCCTAAAAAACTATGTAACTCGGGGGCTGAGTTTGGGAGCGGCCAGTCTTTAACTTCCTGAACTTTTGCTGGATCACATTTAATGCCTTCGGCTGAAACAATGTGACCTAAGAAACACACTTCTTTCCTGAAGAATTGACATTTCGATGGGTTCAGTTTTAACCCAGCGGTCTGCATCCGTTCTAATACTTCGGAAATATCACTTAAATGTTCGGTCAACGTCTTACTATGCATGATAACATCATCTAGATACACCAAACACTTACCTGGTATGCAATCACTCAAGACCGTTTGCACGAGGCGTTGGAATGTTGCTGGGGCATTGACTAACCCAAACGGGATTGTTTCAAACTCATACAGGCCTTCTTGTGCAATGAATGCTGTCTTTTGCCTGTCATCTGGATGTAGTTCAACCTGCCAATATCCCGATGCCAAATCTAGAGTGGTAAACCAATTCAACCCCTCTAAGGCATCAAAAGTGTCGTTTGTGCGTGGAAGGGGAAAGCAGTCTCGTCTAGTTAACAGGTTCAACTTACGATAATCTACACATAAACGGAGCGACCCACTCGATTTCTTAACTAAAACTACCGGGGAAGGCCATGGAGATACGGATGGTTTGATGACATTTTTCTCTAACAGTTCATCATCACTAATTTACTGTGAACAATCCATGTGTGCAACCCAGTTTAGTAACCCAATTCTGTCACAACTCAATGACTCGATCTGGGTCGAAATAAAAGTTGTCAGAAGTAAACCTATACTTGTGGGTTGTGTGTACCGGCCCCCTTCATCCAGCAGGGAATATGATAATATGCTTAGCAATATCTTTAATGTTACAGCCAATCTTCCTTTCAGTTATAAAATTATCGGAGGCGATTTCAACTTGCCAGAAGTATCATGGTCTTCACTCCGAGGACCCCAAAGGTACGATAATCTCATAAATTCCATCGTCACAGGAGGGTGGACACAACACATAAATTCACCCACTAGATCCGCAAATATCCTAGACCTTATTTTCACGAACAACATAACGCCATCTACCGTACATGTTGGACATGAATTTCCAGGTAGTGACCATAGAATAGTAGTTTGTTCTTTTGACATCTTTCCTGAAACAAAACGCAGAGATGAAGCTGGCCAGATACCTATGAGATTGTACACACATGCTGACTGGGACTTGTATCAGCACCTAATTAGATGTTCTAATTGGGACTCGTACTTTTCGAACCAGTCCTTAGATGCAATTCTTAACAACTTCTATCAGAATATTAACTCAATTCACGACGTCATTGCACCCGAGAAGATTCTTAACTTCAGATTCCCCCAAAGTGATTATATTCCGACATCGTTTAGAAGAAGTCTACGTAAGCACTCAATAAAATACTACAGATATCATGACTTATCGTCATTAATTGCCATAACGTCCCTTCTCAGTAGAATTGAAGAGTTGAGAAATATAGGCCTCAGAAACAAAGAAATGCAGGCCATTCATGCACCGCATAACTCAGGAGAAATAGCCAAACTTTTTAAAAGTAGGTTGATGAACTCCAAAACACCCTATCCGAAAATAATATACTTAGACGGCATTGCTTACGAAAATAATGAGGCGATATGTGAACTGTTTAGCAAGCACTTCGCCAGATTATACACCTTAGAGAACGATGAAGTCGTGGATTTCCCACGTAAAACAGACGAATGTTTAAGTGACATAATTTTCACCACACATGAGATCGATAAAGCTGTCGCAAATCTTAAGCTTAGTAACACTACTGGCCCAGACGGTATATCTTCCGTTCTGCTGAAAAAAGGTGGTAATGACATGAGTTTACTCTTACTCAAGTTATACTCAATTTCATTAAGCGATGGGACATACCCTAACTGCTGGAAGAAGTCTTATATTGTACCTATCCATAAATACGGGCCTATAGCTGATATCAACAACTACCGCCCCATCAACATCACGTCTGTAGTTTCACGTGTAATGGAAAAGATAGTTAAGACTCAAATCATTCAGTACTTGCTGTCAAATGACCTACTATCCCCATCCCAATACGGTTTCTTAAGTAGAAGGTCGTGCATTACTTGCCACTTAGATTATTTTGACTACATCACACAAAGCATTGATAATGGGCGTTCGGTAACAACATTGTTTCTTGACGTTAGCAAGGCCTTCGATAAAGTCCCACATATCAGACTCCTAACAAAACTCCAATCCTACGGAATAACCGGAAATCTTCACAAATGGATAAGTTCTTTTCTCACAGAAAGAGAGCAATTAGTCAAAATCAACCACCAGTTGTCTTCCTCAAAGCCGATAACCAGTGGTGTAATACAAGGTAGTGTTCTTGGCCCTATTCTATTCCTCTTATTTATAAATGACATAGTCTCTGTAATCAAGTATGGCAAGCCATACCTTTTTGCAGATGATCTCAAGATAGTATATGATTATGGGTACGGTGATATGAGCGTCGAAAGCAAGATCCAACAAGACTTAAATGATCTAGGCGATTGGAGCGAAAAGTGGCAACTGACTTTCAACCCAGACAAGTGCGGTATAACCCACCTTGGACGCTGGAAACCGATAATGTGCCTACATATGTACGGTAAGCTCCTCTCAAAACTGAACACAGTCACAGATCTCGGGATAACATACTCAGATTTATCCTTTTCCGATCATGCAAATAAGGTTGTATCTGACTGTAAACGACTTACTGGCTTTGTACTGCGTAACTTCTACACCCAAGAAGCAAGATTAGCTATATATAGGACATGTATCCGTCCCAAACTTGAATATTGTGCTCTCCTATTTAGTAACCTCAGGACTGTAGACAGAAAAAAATCGAAAGTGTCCAGAGATTCCTCACGAAACGCATAATAGGGTTCGACCAACAAGTGGAATATGTTGACAGGTGTGTACGTCTGAAATTAGAGCCTCTGTGGTTAAGGAGAGTGAAGTGCAACCTATTTCTACTCTTCAAAGTCATTAGGAAACACTGCTACAGTAACTCATCCATAACTTGGGAAAATATTAAATCATATCAGCTGCGAAACCACGACTACCTTGTCAAGGTGGCTACCCACAGAAAATCCATTAGGGCAAACTTTTTCACCATAAAATATTGCACTCTTTGGAACCAACTACCACCTGAAATAAGATGTTGTGAAAACCCTGATGGGTTCAAACGGAGCCTAGAAAGACACTTTAACATGTCCACCCTAGCTCGTCTAAAAGACCACAACTGTTGGTAGAACGGAAATTGAAGGCCAGTCCAGTCTTCAGTATAGTCACATACGTATATCTCGACTCTAATACTCACGCAGCGAACGTTAACTAATTTACTGATTTCTATTCTCTATAATTTTCACTAAGTTGTGTTGGTAAAAGTAACACTGGAAATAATTGTAATAGCATCCACACCTTTTAACGTTTTACATATGTATATACTAATATAATAATACTTATTAATCATGCATGTTCAATTCTTAAATTAGATGGATATTAAAATACTTAAAATATTTATGCATCAAATGTTCTCTTGCTTTACCACGCTTGTTTCCCTTATAACACTCAATTATTGAACCTAGTGTAATATTTGATATACGAACTATATTATTGATTATACTCTTATCATATATGGTTTGATTTACTCTACGGCTCCCTGTAGACTAACCACCATTCTTCAGTATACACACACTGCAGTATTGTTAAAAAAACGCCAAAATTTCGTTGGTTCTGTGTTAATATCTTTTTATAATATGTCTAGACACGTTACTTTGCAATGTCAGATGTTTACTATATATAAGTACACTAAGTCCTGCCAACCGACCTTACCTTCAGTCCATACTACCTAAATTGAACCTTAACTATAGTATTCTGCTAAATCTTGCTCCACTATTCACAATACCTATTCGTTTTACTCTTTAAGGTTTTAACTTCTTATAAAGTAATCTGTTCATCAGGATGCATGCACACATATATAATATGTTCGTAAAGATGTACGTGGAGACCTATTGGAAGCACTCATTAAGAAAGCTAGGGAGATGGAATATGGGGTACGAACATGTCTGGTACCAAGCAATATATTTGCGGTAGCCATAATAATCATAGTCTCAGAGCCTAACATCAAAAAAGGAGGGAGGGTGGCGCTAGCTGATCAGTAGATATGGTGGTGGTCACTAAGGTGAATCGCCCCATTCTGCAGGAACAGCAATACACAAATTAAAGGCTCGAGATATTTCTGATTTTTATGAGGGCTTAGATCTTTATCTTGAAAAAGATAATAGTGAACGCCTTGACAGATAATGCTTCTACCTTTAAATATATACCATTCGCTCAGCCTATTGTTGAGATGCGACCACGTGGGATCTGCACAGATTTATGGGGCATCTTATAAATTAACTTGCTATCCATTGTCAGATCTTTAAATACCACTTCACAATATCTTGTCTCACTTATTTTCTAATAACGTCTTTACTTGATCCTCATTATATTCCATTAAACCTAACATTTTATAGCTCTTTATGAATTTGATTCGACTTATTCTATTCCTATTCTCTGGAGGGTACGGTTGTGCACCAAATAGAAAAAAAAACATGAAAAAAGACAACTGGCTTGAAAATAATTGTATTAAAGCCAAAAGTGGACATCATGATAGTATAAAATATATTGGTTTCATTATACATTGCAAATGAACGTTGTCGGCCTAAGGATTAATTACTTCCCCATTCTGTTTTCTATATAAATGTGTTTATTAATGATATATTTCACTCACTTAATCTATTACACTTTAATGTTTCACCTCAGCACTTTAACTTTTCTAAAACAGCTTCCAATCCCTTGTAAACGTTGTACTTACCTCAATATTGGTTGGTTATCGTATGCCTACAACCACGGGATGAAAACGAAACGAAGTCGATTTTCCCGCTCAACCTGGAGGACAACTGTACAATTCAATAACTATACGGCCTAGTTCAGACAATGAGTGTATTTATATATATATATATCAAATATTTAACTGTTGAAACATTATTAACTTGTAGACAATTTAAGATTTGACATTATAACATACTTGATCGTGCCTGTAAAAATGGCATGCATTTTCATGTAAATTTATGTTTATATGAAAATAAAATAATAATTATTATTATCAGCTTACCTGTTAAGCTCTTTCTGGTAATGTGCAGGTACTCGCCGTGCAGGTTGTCTACAAGGTGGGGCTTTACCCGTTTCTATGTGATGTTGGACCAGTTTTGTTCTTTCCGGGCGTTTTCCATCCCAGTCAAAACAGTCCTCATATTTGTCTAGCATTTTATTAAAGTTGGCAGCCGTTTCCGGTGGTAGGCGTTCTACAGTCGTCAGCATTCGCTGTTTCTCAGTCTTAGCATCTTCCTGCACTCCAAAAGTGCCGTGCTCTTTGTCGTTCCCTATAATAAATGGGATGGAACAGTCCTTCAGTATAGGAGTCCTCTGACTACAATCTATTATTCCGGACAGCTTTTCCAAGAGGTCGACTCCCAAGATTACCTGCCATAGCACCCGGGTAGAGATGATGAAATTGTGTTGAAGTGACAATGTTCCCAGTTTAAGTGGCAGCAGGACAACTCCCTGGGATTGCATGCAATCTTCATTGGCTGTCGTAAGCCGCAACTTGTGAGTCCCTATTGTTGGCCTAAATGTCTCTGGAACACATGAGGAATGTATGACAGAACAAGTTGCTCCTGAGTCAACTAACATAACACACTTTTTTCCACCTATATAACCTACAACTTTCGTGGAGGAGGTGACACCGATTAGGTTTACAGTAGGCACACAATTCATATCGACATGTGACTCCCCTGCATTGTTACCACAACTCCTAGCAAGCTTACCAAACCGCCTGCAGTAGTAGCAATCGTTTCTTGAAGTGGATTGCGACTGTGGGCGTTTTTTCCACGGTGGTGTGGGATTCTGTCCATGCTTTGTTGTTGTGTGCTGATATCCCATTGCGTTTACTTGTGGGCATGTGGTTCGTGGCTCTTCCAGGCTTTCCACTAGGCGTGCCCTAGCTTCCGCTTCTGCCATGGATGCTGGAGTGTGCAAGTTGAAGTCCCTCCTGTAACGGACGTCGACACCCTGCAGAAACTTGGAATATATAGCGTTTTCGACCTCTGAATATGTCTTGTCCTGCATAGCTTGACGCGCAAGCTTGCGGAGACGTAAGGTGAACTGGTTGATAGATTCAACTTGTCTCTGGTTGCACTCGCTGAATCTTTTCAGCGGTACTGGTTGCACTATACGTGCTCTTAGAGTACTCAACAGGGTGGTCAAGGGCATATGCACGTAATCCAAACCAATTGTGTATATTTCCAAGGGCCGTCCAACAGAATCGATGACGAATGCGTCAGGGTGAGGCACGTTCATCAGATCAATGTATCGGCACACCTTGTCCGAACACAGCTCGAAATCATCACCCACCTCCAGTGTATGCGGCAAGGGATGGACATGACGCGAAGCAGGCTGATTTGACTGACAAGCTGGAGCCCTCACTTCATGTAATTGATCAACCTCGTTGGATGCTATATGTTTGACAGGAGAACTGTTCTTGGAAGCCTCATTGGGTCGAGACTTAGAAGAAGAAAGTTTTATCGTTGGCAGGCTCGCCATTTATGTAATCCCACTGGTCAAGCAATGATCTGAAACAGAGAGCAAAGCGCACGTTAATAGTGTGATCACACAAGTGTCGCGTGCTAGTAAGAACGAAGACTCAAGGTCAAGTATTATATTTACAACCAATCGCAATACAATTAGATAAGAGGGAAGGGCACTCCTATTGGTCATCCGTTGCCTCGTCTTGGGTAACCAATCCCTGCATACTTCGCAGCCAACCTGAAAGTAGACAAGCATAGTTTGAACATTAGAAAAACCGCCGAACCTACCATGCCTTACAGAACGATGAGACGATGACTGCCGCGAAAAATATGGAGTTGGGTTTGAGCAAACAACCATGAATTGATCGTTTAATCTTCAACTATATTAACAGTTTCCTTTCTTCTACTCATAGATGCTTGTGGGAAAATGAGAGAAGTATTTCCGGAAATTGCACCTTCACTCTGTAGATCCCTCAGCGAACTTAACTGACATGCGCACTAACTTTTGCAGATGCACTTGCCGTTTGTTTGGTTAATGTTAACTTAATCCACATTACTTAAGTCTTAGGTTGATTTTGGTGCAGTGGATGGTGCACAGTAAGCTCAAGAGGGGAGCCATGTGAACCCAAAGTACATAAGTCTTAGGCAAGATATCGTATGATACAGCTAACTGAGCGAATAATGTATGAGAAAGGCATATGAAACGGCCAAAATCCACTAGCCAGCAAAGCATTTGGCATCAGTCCCTTCACACTTTATCTTTTGGATTTAACTCTGCTGGTAGAGGAACTCACACCAGCTAATATGGTACGTAATGTATTGGGGTTATCATGAGGACTGTATAGTGGAATGGAATTGATCGACGCTAGTAGTGTCCTGTCCTAGTTCAGACCAAACATTACCAGCATGACAAATTATTCAATGTGATACCTTTCATAATGTTCAGCAGAGCTCGACGGGGTGCATCCTCTAAACTGTGATCCACTGATGATCTAGAACCGTTGTAGAGCGCACGCCAAGAAATCAAAAGGATCTCACAGGCTTGACAAAAAAGCGATTGAACATTTGATGAGCGCCACTTTCGACAAAGCCGCTATCACAAAGACTGTCAATTAAAATGAGGATCTTTAGCTGATCACCTCGGTAAGAATATTTGAAGAGTGATTACTTAAGCTGTGTTATGTGGGGGCATTGAAATTAAGAAGGTGGTTGCTTTCAAGGTGAAATTTAAGCACCTTTTTCCGATAATTATTATAACTACACTATAATGTTACATGTTCATATAGTGCTTTTTAAATATAATAAAAGACAAGCATATTACGGGAATAGAGAGCGGAGTATTCGCTTTTTCTGACACGGAATTACACACATTACTCTTTTCTTAAGTGTCATGAGCTTTCGCGAAATTTCGGGAATACCATTTTTCCACAACTGTCATCGGAAATTTTACCACCTCGAATTTTTTATTTAGGCACTCAGAATCTGCAATAACTAAGTAGTGTAATTGATTATAAGGTTTATTTCCCAATACCATATCAATTGGGTTTGGAATCTTCGTATTTCCACTGATAATGCGGAGACAAGCTTTACGTGAAGAATTGTAAGGGTTCTATCAAAATGTGTTGTTCATGACTGGCAGTGCTCTCACTGTGTGTAAGTGTCCCTTTTTGCATTCATTTAATGAATGTTTCCAGAATACCGGTAGAATATTTCAAGAACTGTTTTAGGTGTGTGGTCTCTCTATACTCATTCGGCCGTAGTAGGAATGGGTTTTTCACAAGGCTACATATAAGTTGTTGACTTATCAGTATAATTAAGCATGAAAGACTCCAAATGTGTATATTTACTGGCGTATTTTAGGGATTTTCTGGATCAGACTTTCTGTGAATTACTGAATTTTTGCGTGAGAATTTAAACAGTCCGAATTTGATGGCAATCCGTATCTTCGGAATGTCTTCTTGTAGATCGCAGTTATGAGTGCATACTTTGAGCAGGCCAGTCTAAGTGACAGTGATTGCGCCATATAAATATGCTTTTATATTTCGAAGATGAAGTAGTAAGTGCCGATCTTTAGTGTTCCTGGTGCTAAAGCATCTTATTCACTACTTTGGATTGATGAAGTGTTGTTGCGTAAAAGGACTACAATGATACGATAATACTTGTATAGTATTATGTAGCTCATTAATGTACTTGATGTGGACAGGGAATCAGTTAGGGTTCTATATAAGAACAATTTGATCGTCTGAAATACGAAACATATTTGTGGATCGTCACTGTTGAGCTGTTATCGATGTCTTACCAACTCGACGTCGTACCCGAAAAAGTGAGCCTGACACACCGAGGCGCAAGTAGCGTGTTTGACGGCGTACTCTCAGCTTTAGCAATCGACTTTAGCATGGAATTTTGGTGTCAAAGTTTAAATTATTATTTTTTTGTACATGGACTTTATTTGACTACATCCTATTTTTGATGTCACGCTAGTTTTACTGTTTTTCCTAATGGGAAACATCTCTCATGATTTTTGTGGTGTTATCTAAGTTTCGAAATCCGTCCTATGGCTGCGAATTTCCGTTTCAGGAGATAAAGCGGGTGTTTGTGTTCACGCAAAGTGCGATGTATACAACGCAGGTTCTTATTCAGATTCAGATTTATTGGTTGAGGATAGAAGGCTTGGAGCCTATGCTGATCCTTTTCTAGTAAATTTCTGCGCCTGTCCAGACACCACTTCTTCTGGGAGTCGGTCCCAAGAGTTTATGACTCGGTGTGAGAACCATTACTCCACATCAATATGATTTCTTCCTGGCTTTTGAACTCTCCTGCTATATCCTCTAAGGTATTCCGACCTGATGGGAAGGAAAAGAGAGAATAGGTCAGGTCCGTAGTGATTATTTGTTCTGCTTAGACAGAACACAAATCAAAACACCAGACTGATAGTCCAAAATTCAAGATATATTTCGGAATCAGAATCCTAATGCGATGATCATGTACGAATGAGCGAACGTAACACGACGGTGCTAAATGGCGTGAATGCCTGACGTCGAACCTCCAGCTTAACGAGTTGACTTAAACAATGAAGGGCGACATCCAGTGCTGAGTGATAAACACTGTAGGATAATAACTTTTTTTGGGGGGGGGATTATTTGCCGCTACAGCTAACCCCCTCCTAGTGGCGTCGCTAGGACGAAATCAGCCGGAAGTAAAACTTTAGTGGTAGCACCATTGGTGAAACTGTTTCGATGGTTGTGTTGGCAGTGAGTTTCCTACTGGTCGTCTGCCCATGCTAATGTGGTATATGTACATCGCTACTCTGATGTCCGTCCATTGGATCTTGTGCTTCGTTTGCTTCCATCGTACCTGCAAAAGGAAACAATGCTGAAGACCTTTTCGAAGAAACCTACCAAAAATAGCAGTTGGATCAGGTCATACATAAACTATGTGAAAAAATCGAAGATGAGAAACGCCGAAAATTTTTTAAGTAGTTGATGTTACATGTAGACGAGATGTTCGACTATCGACCAAAGGGCGGGTGTACTGCTCATCAGTCCGCTCCGTCCTCCTTTATGGTTGTGAGACCTGGCCACTGAGAGTGGAAGACATGAAAAGACTAGCTGTCTTTGATCATAGGTGCCTGCGTTCTATTTCCCGTGTAAAGTGGCATAATAAGGTGAGCAACATGGAGGTTAGGCGTAGAGTTCTAGGTAAACAGGGGAAATCAATCGACGAAGTCGTGGAGTTACAAAGACTGAGATGGTTAGGACATGTGTTACGTATGCCAAGCCATCGCCTCCCTCGACGAGCAATGTTAGCGGATATAGGGTCAGGCTGGAAAAAAGCTAGCGGCGGTCAAACAAAAACTTGGCATCAGTCAATGAAATCCACAACAGTTGGTCTAAGACACGTAGAAAGGTGTAGACTTCCAGGCTGGGGTCCTCGGGACGGTAAAAATCTATGGTTGGAAACAATTGGTGACATGGCTCAAAATCGTTCTCAGTGGCGCAGATGCATCCACTCCCTGTGACTTATGATCTTCAATGAAACTGTTTTCTATTTCTTTATCACTCCTCTGTCTCACACCTCTGCTCACTGTTTCTATTATGCTTTTCTTGTACTTTCTTCTCTTGCTTCGCGTGCTACACGGAATGTGGCGACTTGAACTTCCGCACATTTGTGCAAAGTTCTATATCGAAAACAGACAGACAGACATGTAGTCATTGAAAAAATACACTTAATTTATGATGCGCGATTCAGCGAAAAATAATCTATATGCCTGAAAGAGAGTACCATAAACAGATTAAACTACCTTTCTTGGAAAGTGGGGCACCGTCATCTTATCCTGTAAGGTAAGCATGGCCAGTCTTGAATGTGTATTCCCTTGGGTCCCGTTAGAGGCCCCGGTTGCCTTCGCGGAGCTGGTTGCTTCCTCGAGGACTAGCGGACACTCAGTCAGCTGTGTATTATTCGGAACAACTGGTTCAGGGCTCATGGTTTTGCCTTCTAAGTAGGCTGGTATCAGACGACCGATTCTAACAGAGTCCTTGTGGCCTCTTTTGTCTAGAACCAAGAATTTGTCCATACGTTTGATTTTGAATTCGTCATCTGCACCGTTTATCAGGAGTTAAAACGATTCTGCCTAGGTCAGTTAGGTGGAAGAGACTTCAAGCTGAATGCTACAGTACAAAATAAATTATAGACAGTCCTTTCATGACAATATCATCTCAATGAACCAACCATGATGAGTTTTTTGTATCCCATAATATGGGATGTCAGTATTTGTGGACTAGGGAATATATGACCAATACACCCTTGTTCTGTTATGGAGTCTATGTTTTGCTTTTAAGTTCATTGTTCACATGCTCCGCTTAAACTACAACTTTTTTCTAACTCTGAGATTTTTTACACTTTATTAATGGTGGTATGTGTTATGGTAACGACATATCCTGTTGTGAAATGAAATATATAGCGGTCTTCACTAGTCAATTGGCAGTATCCTAATTCTCTGTAACTCAGCTAGTAAAGTACTTAATGGGGACAACCTCCTAGATTCAAAAAGTTTTTCTAGCACCCTCTATCTGACTGGTTTCAGCGTAAAACTTTGCACCGATGTGCAGCAGTTCGAGTTGCCAAACTTCACTGAGCACACAAATCAAAAGAAGAAAATAAAAATAGGTTCAAAAAGAGAGATAATAAACAGAGATACGGGGCAAAAAGAATAGTAATATAGAAGAATCAGATAGTTTTATTGAATCTCATAAATCACAAGGATTGGCTGCATCCGCTGCGTCATTGAGACTGATCTTGAGCCATATCACCAGTTGTCTTCGGCCTTCATTGGTTTTTACTGTCTTGAGAACCCCAATCAGGAGTCGGTATACACCTCCCTACGTGACTGGCTTAAACTAACTGTTGTGGGTTTCATCGACTGATGAGTCCATGTTTTGGTTTGACCACCACTGGGTGTTTTCCAACCTGATCCATCCTATGTCAGATAGCACCAACCATCGAAGAAGGAGATGACTGGGGATGTATGCGTAACACATGTCCTAACCATCTCAATCGGTGTAGCTTCACGGCCTCGTCTATTGATTTCCCCTCCTTACTTAGGACTCGACGCTTGACCTCAATATTGCTCACTGTTACACCACTCGGCACAGGAGATAGAACGCAGGCAACTATGATCAAAGACAGCTAACCAGCCTTTTCCTGTCTTCCACTCTCAATGACCAGGTCTCACAGCTAGCCATAGGGGAGGATGGAGAGAACTGCTGAGTAGTACATACGCCCTTTGGTCGATAGCCAGTTAAATATCACGTCTGCGCCAGAGACGGCATAGACTGGCAAATGCGAAACTAGGCTTCTGTATCCGTGCTGACATTTCGTCGGCGATCAACCCGTTGAGGTTGGCTGATGCAGTGGTCAACACGCTTTACCACTCTAAGTCCTGTAGCATCATCGTACACTTGGCGGGAGCGAATCTCATGTCAAACATTCGCAGATTGCAGCTCAAGGTGTTCAGAAGACTGCACCTTGTCAACGTCTTCACCTAGAAGGCCTATACCATCTGCATATTCTAAGTCAACGAGATTATTCCCTGATGGTAACAAGTCAATCCTTGAGTCTCTGAAGTCAGTTAGGGTTCATTCCGTTGTTACATCTATAATGAAATTGGATAGAAACGGGGACAGTGGGCATCCATGACGGACCCCACTGGTTGTCACCACTTCAAATGACCACTCTCATGAGTTCGAGTAGAGCGCCTTGATCAGTGCAATGTATTTTCTCGGCATTCCCTTTACAGCCTAGCATCGCCATAGTACCTCTCGGTCGACAGAATCGAATTCCGCCTTTAGGTCAAGAAATATGACGATTGTTGGACACCGACGGTAAGTATGCCTATATTCTAGAATCTGTTGAAGAGTGAAGCGCTCTCTATAGACTTCATGAATTCGACTATAGCTCTCCAGGGTTCTGTCTGTTTTAGTTTCCCTTCCTCATTCAGCAAAATGCCATAAATCTACTACTCCACTGATTTTAGATTGTCAGTTGACACATTAGAAAAGTCTGTCTGCATTTTTGTCACCTGCAGCAGTTTTTTTTCACTACCATCTGTAGTCGGTATTCAGTGATACTTGATGAAATTTGGATAGTACTCTTGCTCATTTTCATTGATCTACGCAGTTGTCTCACACGTATTATATTTTTGTATCAATCGAAGTAAACTTATTTTCCGTATCGATTTCTAAAGATGAAAGGCCCAGACTTTATTTGTTTATGGTAAATTTTAGTATTATGGTATTAAAAAGTGCTTATCCGTTTCATTCTTATTTAGCTGAAACTTTTGTATGTTTTTGTTTTCCTGTTCAGCCTTGTAAAGTCACCAATTTTAACAACGAAGTCAAGATTTTTTTGTCATTTATTTAAATGATCAAAGTACCTGGTTTTACTGTCTCTCATTTACTCGGACGAGGGACATATGGACTTGTGTATATGGGAAAGAAGTTTGTAAGCGAGGCTTTTTTCCTTCTTCTTGTATAATCATCTCTTTCTGTTCATCATTTCATCAAGGGATCATGTAAACTAGTCGCCATAAAGTGTATGATGAAAAGTAGACTAGGCAAACAAGCTCAAGATAATCTAGTCAGTGAAATTTCAATTTTGAAGACTCTTGAACATCCGCATATTGTTTGTATGCTTGATTTCACAGTAAGAATCTGTTTGTTGATTGATTAGTCATCATCATTTTGTAGTGGGATGCATCTTATGTGTACATAATTATGGAATTTTGTGGTGGAGGTGATCTTGGCAGATTTTTAAAGCAGAAACGAAAGCTAGACGAGTTACTTGTACAACACTTTTTACAACAATTAGGTAAGTCAGTGAGTATAGTTAAATCTGTTAAACCTTAATTCTTGACATTTGTTAGCCTTAGCTCTCCAGTATCTAAAAAGCAAGAATATAATTCACATGGATCTAAAACCACACAATATTTTACTCACATCATTTAATAATCCAACGTTAAAGCTTGCAGGTATGTTCCATCACGTTTTTGGTCGTGTTTTCTTCTTAAGTTGTGTAATACAAGTTTTGCTGTTTTAGTCCCGTCTAGATGTTGTTCGTCAAAGATTTTGTTTGTTGAATACTGTCTCTTGCTTTTGTGGATTTACCACAGGTGAGATTTAGATTATCCAATGGAGTGCCATATCGTTTCCGACGACAGTCGTATTTATACGACAATTGTGCGTCGGTGGCACAGTAGTCATTTATTTATTTATTTTTCATTACAGCTTGATTCCACACCGTATTTTTTGGTACACGTATGAAATTTTCAGCATGTGATATCGGTAGCCCAAATTTTACAGGCCGACCATAGATATCAGGTGTGAGTCGGCAGGTGGTTGAACCTTGGACCATGTGCATGGTCGACGAGAGTCTGTGCGTTGGTGGCACAATGGTTAGGACTGTCGTCGACTATGCACACTGTCCGAGGTTCGACGCCCTGCCGACCCACACCTGATATTTATGGTCGGTCTGTAAAATTTGGGCTACCGATATCACATGCTGTAAATTCCATACTTGTACCAAAAAATACGGTGTGGAATCAAGCTGTAATAAAAAAATAAATAAAATAAATTGCTGATTAGTTTTATTGATTTTTTCACATGAATGATTGCTGTGAAAACAGCTCTTATGTATTTTCCACTTGTGTGAATGAGTTATGTAATCATATTCAAGTAAAAAAAACAGTAGTAATACAAAGGTTGCACCCTAATACAGGCTTAAGTGGCACAAAACTGGTGCAGAAATGGGTTTGGAATCTTGTGTATTAGGGTGTGTGAGCTAACGGAATAAAATTTTCTTAAAAATGAACAAGATTTTATAGAAGTTTCTAAGTAAGGCAAGATGGTGAATACATGTATGCTTATTTTTGCGTAAGTGTATGCGTAATTTGTAAAAAAAATTAGACGTATATGTACCGAGGATTGTATTGAAGATGAAATAAATCTTACGAACGCCTTGCTACAAAATAACTACCCTACCAACTTTGTAAAGAAATATATCCACGAAACTACACATAAAACCGAGCGAGACACAGTAAGAAAAAGCTTTACTTAAATGTACAATTCAAAGGCGATATAGCCAGCGACATATTAAACTGCAGATTGACAAGATCAATTGAAAGAACTTTTAATGCCGCAAAAATTCATATCCGTTTCTCAACCAAACCGACATTGACACTGTGCATTGAAGATAGATTGCCCAAAATGGCGACATCAATGTGTATATATAAATTCAACTGCTCCTGTGGAGCTAGTTATATAGGTCGTACCAAGAGGAATTTATCTTTACGCACTCGTGAACATATTCCTGTTTGGCTTGGGAAAAAAGCAACCAAATCATTAAATAGTGCAATTCTGTCTCATTTAGTGGAGAGCGAACACAGCACCAAAGTAGATGAGTCATTTACAGTTGTGTATCGAGTATCGAGTACCGAACAATCTCCCTAAAGGCACACAATTACGCCTCCTAGCCATAGCTGAGGCTTTAGAGATTAATAGAGAGAGACCAGACCTATGTGTACAGGAAAAACTTATTCACTCTCTTTGTTTACCTTGGCCCACTATAAGGTCACCAGGATCATAATTTTTCGTGCTATTATTATCATTATTACCATTTTGTGATATCATGTCTTTATTATCCATTTCCCCACCCAGTTTATTTCACCTCATTGTTACCCTTAATTTTTGTCAACCTTTATGATTTTATACTAAGCCTACCAATTCTGTAACATCTTATTACAATTTACAATTTAGCCTCTTTATTTTAGCATTAGACATTATCGGTCAGCCCCCACATTCAGTGTCCCCTTTGTTAATGTGTGTTTGTATGTATTTTGTGGTTATCGCATTTCTCTCACCCCAGTGACGACACTTGTATTCTGTTGACTATAAAACAACAACACCCTATACACAATAAATTGACTATGTTAACTAGTGGACTATCATCTCAACTTACACATGCACCCCAATACAGTCTCTGATATTATTTTCATTTGCCTTTATTGGCTGGCTATATGTACTCTATTATTCATGGATTTATAACTAACTGTAGAGCCTGAAGAAGAAGTTATCGAAAACAATTGTTCGCTCAAAATCTTGTTTTGAAAAAAATTATATTTGTAAAATCTCAGCGAAATTGAAATGAGTAATTCCAACGTTTCCTGAGTTCGGCAATCTGGTTCGAACTTCTTGTGGGAAATTAATCGAAATTAACATAACAGAGGTTTATATATAACAGGAAGATCTCTTGTTTTTTTGTCCAATCATGAGTCATAAAACAAGTATCGACAAGTATAGTAAACAAAACTGTATGAGCTGTGATCAAAACTTGACCTTGATATTACTGTGTTTGCAATTCTTGATATATTTTCTAATGACTAATTGTTTATCTAAGTGATGTAATTGAAGTGTAATGCACTTTATCTTAATTTTAATCTCTCATATCCCCTCTCCCCTTATCTATTTGAACATGACCTGGAAAACATTCGCACCTGTCTTTCTGCATGACAAATTCAATGTAGTTCATTTGCATATCTGTCTTGTGTCTCCCAATGTAATTTCAAAAGTGTATATGTATCCGTGTATCTAGAGTATTCAGCTGACGATTTATTATTATTATTATTATTATTATTATTATTATTATTATTATATCCTTTAATTCCTAGGGGAACATAGGGTTTCAGCTGCGCGTCTCCATTGCGTTCGGTTTTCTACCAACTTTTTCACCCAGCTCCAAGTCTGTCCACATGCTTTCATCTCCTCTTCACATCACCTCCTCCAAGTCACCCTCGCACTAACGACCAACTCGCCGCCTTTCTCTTTCGGGTTTCACTCGAGCAATGGCTTGGCGTGTGATGTCACTTGATGGTTTCCTCAGCGTATGGCCAATCCATCTCCATTTCTTCCTGCCTATTTGTTTCGCAATCGGTTCCTGCTGGGTTGGTTCGCTCATTGCCAGGGATCCCTGTTGCTGATTTTTTCTGGCCGGCCATCTGATCTTGAGTATTGAGCAAAGACAACTGCTAATGAAGGTCCGTAGTTTGTTTGAGATGCTCTTTATGACGCACCAAGTCTCCGGTCCGTATAGTGAGTAGCAGTGACTTCACTTTGGAGTTGAAAATCCGGATCTTATTTTTCACTCTGAGGAGTTCTGTTGACCTCCACACAGATTTGAGAGTGACGAAAGCTTGCCTTATTTTCCGCCTGTAGTTGAAACGATGCTTCTCAGGTGGGTAGGTAGGTAAAGGAGGCTGCTTCTTTCAGATTCCTTCCATTTATGCTGGTTGATTGTTGTCTGTTGTTGTTGTTGTTGCTGTTGCCCAGGAATCATCACCTCTGTTTTATCTATGTTCACTTGAAGTTCTATCTTTGATGCTTCTTCTGCCAACTTGTTGCTTTTCACTTGCATATCTTCCAGTTTGTGGGAAATCAGACATATATCATCGGCGAAGTCCAGATCCTCCAAGATTTTTGTGTGAGTCCATTTTATGCCTGTTTCCTCATTGCCCGTCGTCTGTCTCATTATCCAATCTACTGCAATCAGGAAGATCATTGGCGATAGCAGACAGCCTTGCCTCACTCCCGTCCTCACTTCGAAGGATTCCGTAAGTTTCCCGTTGTAGATTACTTGGCATGCAGCATTGTCGTATAACTGTTGGATGATGTCGATGGGGCCCCGTAGTAGCGAAGTAGTTGCCAGATGACCTCTCGATCGACGCTGTCGAAGGCCTTTTCAAAGTCGACGAAGTTGAGATAGAGAGATGACTGTCATTCCAAGCTTTGTTAAATGATGATGCGTAGTGTGGCAGTTTGATCATTACATGACTTGTTTCTTCTGAATCCAGTCTGTCCCAACCGAAGTTTTCCATCCAGGTTGGCTTGTTTGATTCTCTCAAGGATGATGCGGCTTTCAGCTGACGAGTTCTATCAAAATTTAATAAATTCATTAAATCATCCTGCTTTATGTAACTTTGTTACCCATTTTAAATTTGTATTGGGAAATAAATGTTTTTAATTCACATTAGATAGGTTTGTTTAGTATGGTGCACAATTTATTGCTTGTAATCATATCAGTGTATTCAAACGACTTCATAATTTGCTCTACATATTTCTTCTCTCTCCCTTTTTGTTTATTTGAATTTTCTATATTTCCAGTATAGGCGTTACATCATTTCGATTGCACGTGTTTGATAGTGATTCGTTGAACAAAGATTCAGTAATCAACCTCTCCCTCCACTTATCTATATTACTTTTTATAACTGTAGCTCTGCCCCACCTATTGTGTGTTAATCTGCATATGGAAAAGAGAGGTTAATCTGTGAATCTTTGTTCATAGAATAAACACCAGACACGTGCAATCGAAATTCTACAACGCCTATACTGGATATATAGAAAATTACAATAAACAACGGGAAGGGGGGAGGGTTGGTGGAAAAAAATGCATGAAAATCAAATTACGAGGCTGTGTGAATGAATTCCTGGTGTGGTGAGAGCAGGCTGCTAGCCAATTGGTAGACATTAATCTACGTCAATGTCCAGGTCACTAATATTGGCCGTGAGAAAATATGAACAAGGCTGATTCAGCAACAAGTCACAGCAGACTTAACGTGGGCAAATATGATTCGCAGGTAGATGGCCTCACTTTCCGAGAAACCCGAAAACAACCAATCAGAAGACCATGTTTGTCTACTTGAATAAGCTCTAATAATGTACATAAAATACACATAAATACGTACTGATTTCCGTAATAAAACGATCTGTTTCCGGTCCTTGTCTTCTGTTGTTACACTGGGAGAGGAGTCATCGGTGAGCACTGGTGAAGAATCCCAAACAAGAACGAAACAGTTGTTCAGTACTCCCTGGTTTCTAGTGGTTCTCTAACTAAAGGCAGTTCGCGATCAGTCTTGAAACCAATCAAAAATTTGTAGTCTATACTTTTTTAGTTTCGGATGAAATGCCTTAGTAGTTTGATTGCGCCGATTGCGAGTGATGGAGCAAGTGAAGTGGGATGATTATCAGCCTTAATACAACAACATCAATGGCTTGGAAATCTAGTCACTTATCCAATATAAAGTTTTCAAGCACCACGTTGTATGTTAGAGGTGGTGATACTATCCAGTTGCTCAAACTGAATTAGGTGGCGGGGAGGATTTTGGATCTGTGACCCACTACTACTTAAAAGTCATGTATTAAAGTCAGTGAGTTAAACTGCTACACTTTTCTCTAGCCCTGTGGCTGTTTAAAAGCAACTGAAAGGTAATCCACTCATAATATGAAGTGGAGTAAAAGATAACTGCTTAAAATCGAGGTCAACTAAGGTCATATAACACCCTCTTTTTTTTGCAGTATCTTTTCCTATTTCGTGTGGTGCATTTCTTAAAACCTGTGCTGTATAAATTAATAAATAAAACGGTACTGACAATGATGATGAATGCTGAACAATGTGTCATTGTTATCCATTCGTTTACACTCTAGTGTGGTAACTAAGTTTTTTTTGTGTGTTCAGTTGATGTACTTTTTCACTGATTTTTTTCATTCCATTTCGTCCCGAATGGAACATTGGGCTTTACACTTGAGCTGTAAAGTTTCAATAGCAGTGGTGTATTTTTCTTATGAAGTAAGCTTGCTAGCCCAACCATAGCTCTTTACCAGGGTTACTGCCAATTAAACGAGGTTTAGCAGGGCGTCAACCGGGAATCGAACCCAAGCCATGTGGGTGTTCGGTGAGCGTTCTACTATAGAACCAACAAAGGTTACTCACTGATAGGTTCCTATTTCTTCATTATGGATAAGATTTTATTTTGATAAATCATACAGTGTTGTACAGTAATATTTACTAATGATGTTTCAGCAACAAATTATTGCCACTCATTATCATATCAAGGCACTCACGCAACTTTCCTGCTTCGCTTAATATACATGAGTAAAATTGATTAGACAATTGAATAAAATCAATATAAGATGAAGTACATTCGGAAATAATAATAATAGTGTTATCAATCAAATACAATCAGATGGGAAATAAGACGAGTGTTTTTATAGTAAAAATAAGTAACTTGTTAGAATGTTATCATGTGAATTGAATACATTTTAGAATTATTTATTCTCTAATTTGCAGGTGGTAATAATATCTTCCATAAATATCTCTGGTATTTGCGTTGAGTCATTTCTGTGGTATGTGCTGGGTGTGTAGACTCGATGAACCAAGCAGGATTCAGTAATCAATCTCTCTCCCCACCTACCTATCTGTATTACTTTTTAGAATTTTGACTCGCACATTATTGTGTGGTTGTGCTAATGCATATAGTGATATTGCTGAGCTTTATTCTAAATTACTTATCTTGTGAGATCAATCATTCTAATCTTAGCTAAATTCTTATGTTCTGATAATCTCACTACTCCTGATCTACTGGTTTGACCCATATAGTTGACTTAACTCACAGTTATTGCAAGGTATTTTGAAAATTATATTATTTTGTCTAATTGGGTCAACCCACTGGGTCCTTTAGCCTACACAGCTTGTCTCCCTGAGTGAGTTTGTAGCTTTGAATGCCACCCTAATTCCTGCTTTGTTGAGAATCTACGTATAGAGGGTCTCAGATGTCCCCTCCTTTTATGGTATAGCAGTGGATGACTTATATTCTCTCTTATTTATGTTATCATTATTAGTTTAACCATTATTTTTACTTTGCTTTTGACCTTTTTTGATCTTCCTAATGAATTTTATAGGATAGTTAGTTATTTGACACCAACGCTTCTTCTATCTGTTTTGTTTCGTCATTTAAGTCTTTTCTTGTGCTACTTAGTGCTATTGCTCGGTTTGTTAGTCACTTAACAAGTAAGCCTACCTTCACAGACAACAGATGAGACGAATTAAAGTCTAAATATCTATTAGGGGAATGCGTTGGTTTTCTATAAACACAAGTGTGTAGTTTGCCTTCTTCTATTCGTTTTATCTTACAATCAAACATCTCAGCTAATTCTCCTTGTTCATTTTCCGATTCAAATGTGAATTTTTATTCCCTCTACTGGTGAGTTTATATGTGTCAAGAAGCTAGAGATATGTTCTGTTTTTAACACTGAGTGAAAGTGTCATCCACATATCTCCACCATATATTTGGAGTAGGATTAAATGTATTAAGAGCACTATTTTTCCAACCGTCCATAAATATATCCGCTACGATAGGGGATATTGCTACACTTTCTGTTTGTCTATATATTTTTCCTTGGAATTTAAAGACAGTAGATGTGAAGCATAACTGAATTCCTGAAATAATTTTCTCAGTGGGCAGCCTTGTCCTATGACTTAGTTCGAGGTCAGAAGTTAGTTCTCTTTAAACCGATTCTAAGTTCATATTGATTGGTATATTAGTGTAAAAACTAGTTATATAAAAACTAACCATTTCTTCGTTATTCTCTAAGTGAATGGTATTTAGTTTCCTTTTCATTTCATATGAATTAGTTAGCCTAGAGACATATTAGAGCTAAGTGTTTTGATAATCCATAAGTAGGGGTATTTCTGAAATCTACTATTGGTCTTATGGGGTAACCTGGTTTGTGTAATTTAGTAGTACCATATATTCTACTAGCATTATTAGTTTTATTGGATGGAGGATTTCATCATGAGGTGACATCAGTTAGAGAACCACTGGAAAACCTGGGAGTACCGGAAAGCTGTTTCGTCCTAGTTTGGGACTCTCCATCAGTACACATCCACCGCCGAAGTTCGAACCCAGGACCTTCTAGTTACAAGGTGAGCTCGTGTAAACCATTAAGCCATTGGGACCCACCCGATCCAATGGTCCATGAATTCTAACTTCTGCCAATTCACGACATAGCGTGACCAATTCGCAATGTCTTCTTCGATGAGTTACTGCCTCACCTTCAACCTGCTGTACGCTACTGGTCATGGCTTCCCACTGGAACCCCAGGTTAACAGCCTGAATAGCACCATTCGCTAGTAAGCATCAGATTAGTTTTCAAGTATCGGTTTTTGTAGGGATTTAGTTTGATTGGTTGCAGGATTTCATCATGGGCTGATATCAGTTAAAAAACCACTGGCATTAAGTTAAACTATTTAGGTTCCTATTTCTCTTATCTATTTTGCTTACACATTCTGATAGTTCCAAAATATTAGCTAATCAATTGACAATGTCATATTCATGATGTGTCTGGTGTATTGATTATCTTTTCAATTTTTGTTATTTCCTCTAACCAAGATTTTGGTTTCGCCAAGTGTATTGAAGGAACAGCTCACATGAATGAAGTACGTGGTACACTATTGTATATGGCGCCTGAAATATACTGTGAAGGTGTTTATCATCCATCTTGTGATTTATGGTCAGTTGGTATTATTTTATACGGTGAGCTAAATGGTTGTTTTTCTTTTTTAACTCTGTTCATTTAATGGTGTGTAGTGGAATGTTAAAACTTCTCATCTCGACCAGTCACTTCTACCCTTACGTGGTGGTGATGGTGGTCGGACTTGGATGTTGCAACGACCCAACAAACTACACTGGCTGGAACTGGTGTTCCTGTCAGGTCCCACTATGCCAGGAAGGTCATCTTGATAGCGGTCAAAATAAAAGCAGTTACCGTCATGGTATAAGTCGTTTATACTATGTTTAGGGTATGTTAGCGAACTCGTACTTCTGGCAGATAGGGATGTGATAACAGTAAGGTGTTTCCTTTAGATGACCAGCATGCCAGTTATACTGCCTCTTCGGCCCGGGAAGATAGAATGGAGTTAGAATAGGTTGATTTCGAAGATTGTTCATCCTGACATCCTGTTCGTAGCTGGCGGTAATATATTAATACGGTTACAACTCGAAAAGCGACTCAAACAGTTGACGCCTGGGCTGTCTGCAGTCACACAACACTAAGACTCTTTCTGTTCCAGATACTTTAAGAGGAAAAAGACTCCCAGTGGATTCATTATTTTTTCAATAGGTTCGTTTGTTTAGTTGTAGGTTTGTTCCAAGAAAAAGAATTATGTTAGAGCTATCATGATGGATTTGTCGTCCTGGATAGTTTCTCCATTGTAGGATTATATTTCTTTATTCTTTGCTTCTCGTATTGTAGATTCTTATAAAATTATGCAGACTAATTTTTGTTATTTTAACAATTTTTATTACCGACCGGAAGTGGTTCTAAAGTAGTTTACAGTTTGTGATACATGTCAAATGGAGAATCGGGAAGGCGAAAAACACATTCATCATCAACCTGAAACCAATCTGGAAATCTACGTCACTCAGCCAGCATCAACAACAAAATTCGGTCGGATTTTCAGTACAAACGTGGTCAAGTCAGTCAGTCCTTCTATACGGATCAGAAACTTGGCGGGCGGGTTACAAAGAATATTTCCACCAGCAGCCTGTTGCAGACCTTCATCAACCAACAACTGTCTTCGCTGGATCTATACTGAAGATGAGATGGCCGGGCCGGACAGAATCACCAACAAGAAACTATGGGAATAAACAAAACAAAAGCCAATCGCCAGCCAACAAATATGCAGGAGAAAGTGGAGATGGATGGATTGGACACTCGTGGCTGAGGAGGCCGCTGGGTGACATCGCGCGCGCGTCAGGCCATCGCTCGAGTGGAACCAGGCCGAAAGGGAAGCAGGCGGCGAGTGGGACGTCAGTGCAAGGGTGACATGGAGGAGATCGTGTGAAGAGGAGTTGAAACAGTATGGACTAACATGGATGGATGCAGGTGAAAAGTACAGGAGAAGACAGAAGCGAGTGGAGACGTGCAGCTGAAGCCCTATGTTCCACTAGGAACCCAAGGGAACAGTAATATAATAGTTGAAACGTCTAAATAAATGTAAACATTATAAATAGTTCGTTTAGAAGGGAGTTTCAAAACAATTTGTCCATTACCAGAAGTGTAATGAAACCGCAAAAGACGAAAAGATAGGATGATTAGATAAATCTTAATGTCACCAGCAGTTTCAAACCATTGCTTATTAGCGTTCCGATGATCCCCAAGCAGGACAGTCTACGCATCCCTACGTGGATAAAGCCAACAGTTAATGACTTCATGGACGCGTACCATGTTATCATGTGAAATGACCCTTAAAACTTTTTCAAAGTAATCCCACTTCAGGTAACGTTACTCGTTAAGGAAGATGGTGGATGAGGATGCGCAACATTCTCCTCTACCACCTTAATCGAAATCCTCACTGTTTGATAGATTTGTGAAATACATTCCAAAGTGTGATCTGATCACACACTAACTTGTTGAGTCGATGTATATAAAAGTGAAAAAATGAAAAATCGATTAGGCTGGAACGCGTTAGAGGATTTAACACTGCTCTTGGTACCGTAACTTGAAAGAGATTGCTAAGTTTATTTATTTCCAGAAATTATTTCTCCTCGTTTATTTTCACCTTTTTTGTTTTCTTCTCACTGAATAGAGTGTCTGTTCGGTGCTCCTCCATATGGTAATGCAAATGTTCAGCAGTTGAAAGAATTACTAGTGAAGGATGATCCTATTGAGGTAATTTATCATATTTTTCTTTAGATTATGTGGTTGCTACATGGATTAATTGGATTAATTTCAGTGTGGATTTCATCAGGGACCAATATTTGTGAAGGAATCATTGAAACCATATAGCACTGGGCAGTTGTCTGTCTGTCTCTTTTTGACATAAAACTTTGCACATATGTGCGCCAGTTCAAGTCGCCACACTCCCGCCATGTAGCACACAAAGCAACAGAAGAAAGTAGAAGAAATGCATAATAGAGACAGTAGACGGAGGTGTGAGACAAAGGAATAGTAATAACGAAGAGCAATGTAGTTTCATTGGAAATCATAAGTCACAAGAAGTGGATGCATCTGCGCTGTCATTGAGAACGATTTTGAGCCCTATCACCAATTGTCCCCAGCCTTCATTGGTTTTTACCGTCCCGAGTACCCCAACCAGTCAGGAAGTCTACACCTTCCTACGTGGCTGGCTTAAACTAACTGTTGTGGATTTCATTGACTGGTGAAGCTATGACTACCACTGGTTCTTTTCCAGCCTGACCCTATGTCAGCTAACATAGCTTGTTGTTGAGGAAGGCGATGACTAGGCTAGTCATACGTAACACATGTCGTAACCATCTCAGTCGATGTAATTTCACAGCCTCGTCGATTGATTTCCCCTCGTAACCTAGCTGGCACTTGACCGGTGCCTAACCTCAATATTGCTCACCTTATTGTACCACTTCATACGGGAGATAGAACGTAGGCACCTATGATCAAAGACAGCTAATCTATTCATGTCGTCCACTCTCAATGGTCACCAGGTCTCAGCTGTTTCATTCTAGTTTGAGACTCCTCATCAGCGAATACCCAAGATGCAACCAGGGACGGAAACTTGGACCTTCATGTCACGAGACCACGCTCATAGATCATTCAGACACTTGAACACCTACTTCATCTTGACATGGTGGATCCCACTGGTCACAGTTTCCTAGTAGAGCCTCAGCACACAGATCCAGTGACCATCAATGAGCTGGAGAATGATAACCTGAATGATAACCCAGGTTCGATCCCTTGTTTTGTGTCTTGGGTATGCACTGCTGAGCAGTAGTCTCAAACTAGTATGAAACAGCTATCATCCAATACTTCCTGGTTTTCAGGGATCTCTCTATCTGATGTCGGTTCGTGACAAAATCTGCATTGAAGTATTCATCTCTGTTTGTTTATGTTAGGTAACCTTAATTGTTAAGGTTTTTATTATAGAAAACAATGAAGACCGATATTTATAGTGAACTCTTTTAGCAATAGGCTTTAAAGTAGAGGTATTTCAGCCCTATGGGTTGAGACATCCAACCGAACTGTAAAAGTGGTGTGAATCCGACTTATCTATTTTTGATTTGCACAGGAATTGACTACAAGTAAAGTAAGAATCTTGGTAAACAGTATGTGCACTCAGTGGGTGGGTGAAATATTCTAACTCGAATACTGTCATTCTCATGTGTTCTGAAAAAATTCTTGTTAGTTTTTTCCTGCTCTTTATTTGGATGAATTTATGTTTGTGTGTGTGCGAAATATGCAAATATCTCTATCACATGATTGTTTTAATGTTTTGTGAAGAGTGTAAATTCGATTTTATTTGAGCTTTAGATAGAATGTATTGTTGTGTATAAATGATTTGGATTAATATGGTTTATTAGAAAAGTTATAACTTAGTAGTGTATGCTGGTGTAAAATATGTGCGTTGGTGGTTGTTCAATCGTAGAATGCTCTCCAACCTCACCTTAAGTTGTCCGGGGGTCGATATCCAGACGACGCACTTAAACTTCGCCTAGCCGGAAAGGTAGAAGGTTGGGCCGGAGGCTAGCCACAGCATCTCATAAAAACCAAAGCTTAAGCTTAAAGCACTATGTTTTACTTGGGATGCGAAAATAATGAAGAAAAATGGTATTGTCAATAAAGTAGGCACTTTAAAACGGGGTTTGTACTGTTAAAGACCAATTTTGAAGGAGTATGTTAAGCAGTTTTGTGAAACAAGGTATGATCGCAGCGAATATATTCATTCAGACATCTATAAAAAGAAACAAAATAATTGAGCAAAGAATATCCTTTTCGATAATTTCCTCTTCTGAACATCTCCCTGCGGGGTTAAGTAAAGGACAAACAAAATCTCTTCGTAGGGCTGTTCTATCTCATCTTGTGGATGCAGAACACAAGATTGATGTTAGCCAGACAGCTTTCAAAGTCATTTACCGCATACCAAAAAATCTTAATTTTGCCTTAAGAGTTCGATTAGTCAATATTGCCGTGGCTGTTGGGATCCATCTTAAGAAGACTAACTTGTGCATCCAAAAGAAGCTAGTTCAGACATTGTCCTTATCTTGGCCATCTAGGTTTGAATGATCATGAATTTTTGTGGAAATTTCCTAATTTTAGTTGATATTGTATTTGCTATTATATCTTTATTATTACTATAATTTAAGCATCTTTGATGAACTGTAATTCCATTGATCTCACTTTACAAATCGACATTATTTAAAAAACACTAATATTATTATTGACTACTATTCTAGAATATTATATATATATATATATATATATATATATAATTGAGCCAGAAGAGGAAATTATCGAAAAGGATATTCTTCGCTCAATTACTTTGTGTTTTATAAAGTATGGTTGTGTTGAACTGATATGCGTCAGTTCACGTCGCAATGTTAACAGATATTACTCAAAATAGATATTATCTGTGATCACACAGTAAATTTTTTGTTTGCTTTAATCTCAAAAGAAATACAGGTTGGGTGGACTAACTTGTAAATGCATCTTATGAAATTGCCTTTTAGTCATTTCGTTATTCTTTACATGTTTGATCACGGATCGATTTCAGTTAAAGAAACACTGAAAACCAGGAAATACTGAACAGCTGTTTCTTCATAGTTTGGAACTCTTCATCAATGCCGTTGTTTCGCTAACTGACACCGATCTATGATCAAAATGGAGACCAATCTAATCCCCACCAAGTAACAGTTGTTAATTGATCTAATAGTCATTAGTGTCCAAATAAGTTGCCTGAAGCTCCAGTGAGAGGGGGCGAGTGTAAGGAATAGATACTATAGATATGACGGAGAAGATTTGTAGCTCAGGTGGATGATTTTGATGTAGTTGTGTTCTCTCTAAGCTGGATGGTTCATTTGCGAAGCTTTCATAATTTCCCTACTAGGCAACATCTTCAGCGCATACTACAATTTCTTGAAGTGAGCTTTTAGATTTCTCCACGAGTTTATTAGTCATCTCTCCTGGTGACCTTGAATGTGATGGCTTGTTTTTGTGTTTTCACACCCTGTAGGCTACCTGTATTGGTATTGGTGTTGATTGTTTCCTTGACCTGAAGTTTGACCCTTTGTGTATGGGATTTCTTTCTTATCGATTGGTAAACTTTGTCTATGGCTGACGATTCGTTGGAATACCAGGCTTCTAAAAATTCTCTAGCATTCTTGGTGTTTTCTCTGTCTAATATTTGAACGTTGTCCCAATCGAATTGATGTCCGTGGTTGTCTGTATGCAGTGAGGCGATATGAGGGAGTGGATGTCATGTCTTTTGATGGCTAGCTTATGTTCGTGGATACGAAGATGAAGGGGCCGTCCACTTCGGCCAATGTAGTGTTTTTCGCAGTCGTTACAATTCATTTTGTAGGTGATGTTGGTTTTATCTTCTTTTATTGTTGAGTCTTTTGGTTGACATAGAACTGAGTGAAGTGATTTTGTTGGTTTGTGTACGACGTCAATTCCTAAAGGTTTGAAGAGTCTTGCAGTGATTTCTGAGATGTCCTTTATACATGGTAGGGCGATTCTCTTTGTGCTCTCCTTGAGGGGCTTTGACTTGATAGGTTGACTTATGGGGTATATGTCTTTTGATGAAATTTCGTGGATATCCATTCTTTTGGAAAACGTCCATGATATATCTTTCTTCAATTTTCCTTAAGACGGGAGTGCTGCAATGAGTCCTGGCTGGCCCTCTTGAATAGTGTTTGTATACAATTCCTTTTGTGTGTTATTGGACTGTTGCTGTTGTGATTGAGTGAGTATTTGATCCGTGTGAGTTAATTTTCTATAAACATGAGTTTCTAATTCCCCTGTCGGGTTGTTCGCTTGACTAAGACGTCCAAAAATCCGAGAAAAAAAATCTCATGCTGCAAATATACTTTCTTTAATAAACTACTATATTTCACCTAAGAGAATATGAGTGGTTAATTCAGGATCATTTAATCGTGGTACCTTTTTTGTGCTGTTGCCCAGTGTGGGGTACACCAAGTAGAGTGTGAGGTCAAATATTCGCCGATGACATTGGTTGGAGGTGGCATTGATAATCATAAATCAATAGAATTTAGAATTTATGGGTCACAGGATTCCATCCGAGTGGCTGAATGAATTGTGAACGAGCTCTTCTCGTGACCTGAAGGTCCTAGGTACGATCCCTGGTTAGGTCATAGGGGTGATAGTGCTGAAGTGTTCCAAACAAGGACGGAACAGCTGTGTCCAGTGCACTCTAGCTAATACCAATCCATGGTCAAATCTTAAATCAATTAAGTCCCTACAAACAATGTGAAATTGTGCCTATGTTTGACAATGTTTCAGCAATCTACTGTTTGTTATTTTTATTAAAAGTAATGAATATCTAAGCCACTTCTTTCCCGTATTCTACTCGTATTTTCCGTAGGTGCCTCAGACCAATGAAATCAGTAAACAATGTGCTGCATTAATACGTGATTTATTGAAACGTAAACCCTCCGAGCGATTAACTCATGAACAGTTTTTCTCTCATCCATTCATCGACTTGGATCATATACCATCTGCACAAAGTATAGATAAAGCTGTGAGTTTTTTGTAATTCTTCTATATATTTACCTATTAACTCTCTGAGCGATTTATCCATCATTTAACGTTTTTTTTAAAAAAAAATCATTCAGTTAGGTTTTTCTTTATTTTAAAAGTGCTACTAAGAAGTTTCTTGTAAATAATATATTGTATGTGTGTGATATCTTCTGAAAGAGTATAGAATAGTGGAGTGACAGATTATAAGTGGTGAAGAGGAGAAATGAGGGATCCTTGTAAAACAATATTTATAGAAGACAAAAAAGGAAGAGAAATGAGAAGCATAAAGCGAAGGACGCGGGCAAATAGAGGTATCAATGCAAGGTTTATGCATTTGTTATAATTACACGTGTTATTCTGCCAAATATAAAAACAATTCGGTTATCAAACTGCCCCACCGTTGTTCTGTAGTCACGGTCATAATTCGTGTTGATGATTTTTTTTTTATTCCTCTACAGTCCCAGTGGAACATAGGGTGGGTTCAAGCTAGAGGCTTGAAGTTTCGGTAGCAGTGGTGTTTACTTTTACGGGGTTGGGTTGCTAGCCTCATACCCCCAACCTTACCTCTTTATCAGTCTTATTACTGGCTTAGTGAGGTAAAGGAGTGCGTCGGTGGCCGAGGATCAAACCCCGGACCAGATGAGGCGTAGTTGGCGAGCATTCTACCTCTGTGCCACCGACGCCGTTGTTGATGATGATTGCAGTTAAAAATCGACGGTGGGACTCAGTTAAAGTACATACCATCATGGTTTAAGAGTTTGTAGTAAATAATTTATCAGGGTTTATCAAGTAATATAACTTTATAAACAAATATTAACAACACTGTGTGTATGTTTTGCAGTGAGTGACACTGACTGACTGGTTTCAACATAGAAATTTGCACCGATGTACACTGAGAACGATTTCTAGCCATATCACCGATTGTCTCCAGCCTTCATTGGTTTTTACCATCCCGAGGACCCCAACCAGTCACGAAGTCTACACCTTCCTACGTGGCTGGCTTAAACTAACTGTTGTGAATTTCATTGACTGATGAAGTCATGTTTTGGTTTGACCACCACTAGCTTTCTCTTTTCCAACCGGATCAGTCCTATGTCAGTTAATATTGCCTATTGTCAAAGAAGGCGACAGGCATACGTAACACATGTCGTAACCATCTCAATCGATGTAACTTCACAACATCCTCTATTGATTTCCCCTCCTTACCTGGCTAGCACTCGACGGAAGCCTAACCTCAGTATTGCTCACCTTATTCTACCACTTCACACGGATGTAGAACGCAGACGCCTATGATGAAGGACAGCTAGCCAGGGTTTTCATGTCTCCAATGACTTTCAATGATCATGTTGCATTCACAGCCAGCCATGAAGGAGGAAGAAGTGGACTGCTGAGCAGTGCAGACGCCCTTTGGTCGACCGTCAGTCGGATATCACGTCTACTAAGTCAGAGATGACTCATTATGCTTAAAATGATAGTGTCTGTGGGGTTGTTTCTTTTCTTTTATATTTAACTGGTTAATGATGAGAGCTTAAAGCATCTTAGTTATAACAGAATTCGAATCACCACCTATGAGCCAGCCACTAAATACACGATCATATCAAGGCACTCACTCACTCACGTAATTTACAAACTTCGTTTTTAAACTTCCATTATTTCTTAACCTTTGATTGTTTCGGTAGTAATATTTTCTATATTTGTCGTCACGTCTCTCCTAGTGCCCATATTATGTGTAAATTTGATTAACAAAGGCTCAGTAATCTATCTACCTCTCCCTCCACCTACTTGCATTACTTTTTAGAACTATAATTTTGTTTCCCTTATGGATAAGATTTTATTTTGATAAATCACACAGTGTTGTAAAGTAATATTAACTCAGTTAATATTACTGTACAACACTGTGTGATTTGAAGACATTTATTTCCCGATACGAATTTAAGACAAGCAACACCAAAAGTTAATAAAGCAGGATTTAATGAATTCATCAAATTTCGGTAGAACTCGTCAGCTGAATACTCTACATGCATGGATATATATATACTTTTGAAATTACATTGGGAAATGTAAGACTGGGAAAGACCAGTCGCCAATCCTCGACACTTCAAACTGCGTATATCAATTTGAGTGTGTTTGTGGAAGCAAATACATAGGTCATACGGAAAGGCGATTGTCTACTCGCATGATGGAGCATTTGCCAAAATGGTTGAAAACAGCTGAGTGTAAAGTGCCGAAATCCTCAATAACAAAACATCTTGTGGATTACGGACATGATATCGACTCTGTCAAGTCACTCACTATTGTCACAAGACAAAGAAACAGGAAGATGCTTGCAATTGCAGAGACTTGCGCAATTCTAGTTTATAAACTAGGTCTCTGTGTACAAAAGGAGATGGTCGTGACTCTGAATCTACCATGGTAATACGTTTCACTTATTATTCTACCTCTTACAATTATTATTATTCTTGATTCATTTAAAACTATCCTTTATCAGTAGGATTATCTTAACTTACTTCAACACTATTATTATTATTATTATTATTGTTATTGTAGCTATTACTATTTATATTAGTCTGTTTGCAATTCTCGTTATATTCTCTAATGTCTAATTGTTTATCTGAGTGATGTAATTGAAGCGTAATACAATTTATCTTAATTTTGATCTCTCATACTCTCTCTCCCCTTATCTATTCGAACATGACCTGGAAAACATTCACACCTGTCTTTCTGCATGACTAATTCAATGTAGTTTGTTTACTTATCAGTCGTATATCTCCCAATGTAATTTCAAAAGTATATGCGCATATCCGTGTATGTGGAGTATTCAGCTGAGGAAGAGTTCTACCGAAATTTGATGAATTCGATAAATCATCCTGCTTTATTAACTGTGTGATTTATCAAAATTAAGTCTATCCATAATGGACTTATGCTCTAACACAGTGCCCAAGTTTTGTACTTATAGCAATTTCGTTCCCCCACCCCCCTGTGTAATTGTGTGTTATCGCATAGATTGCGATCGCTGAGTTCTTCTCTAAACTAAACATCTTCGTGAGGGGGGGGTGGAGGGACGATCATCCTACATTTAGGCTAAATTCTTATGCTCATATAATCTGACTATTCCTAATCATTTTATTCACTCATAATCTATTCACAATTTAATCGTTTTGCCAGTTTTCTTTTTTTATTCAATAAAGTGCAGGGAATATATATATATATATATTATATGAGAGTGTTTCCGTTATTTTTCTACTATGCAGACAGTATAATTCAGTTATGTATGTTGAGGTATCAGTGTCTGAAATAATATCATGCAGTCTGTCTACTACTAGTGAGGCGAATCTCGTCTCGTTTGCTGTAGCTTGTGAAATGAGTAGATCATCCGGTCAACTAACATAAATTCACATAGTTACATAGATGTACTAGATAACTCTGATCGATTTTACTTGTTTTCCGCCCTCAGTAAACTAGTTGAATGTCTCTGACTGAGTTTTCAATAGTCTCAATCCATCGGTTTTAGCATCTTAGGAACCCCAACCAGCCAGTCTACACCCTCCTACGTGGTTCAAACTAGCAATCGAAGACTTTACGTTGTGATTCGACCACTCCTAACTCTTTCGCAAAGTAATCGTATATCAGCTGAGATTGTTTGATGGGGAAAAACCATGACTTGACGTGTGTGTAATACTTGTCGTAGCCATCGCAATCGATAGAGCTTTACCAGCTCATCGATCGACTAGGCCTAACCTCCGTATTAATGACCATATTATACTCCTGAATATTGGGGACAGAACTCAAACACCTGTGGTTAAAACAAATAGCCTTTGCATATTTTCCACTTTCAGTGATCATGTCGCTGTAGAGAAGAATAGAGGAAAATGATGCATAGTACACACAACATTTGATCGATTGTTGAGTGGCAATTCTTCTCTAGAGATGACGTAAGTTAGCAAATGCCTCACTAGTCTTTTGTATCTATGCTAAGATTTGGTGAGCAATCAATCCATTAAAGTTGATGCATGTCCCCAAATGAGTAGGGCGATCAACACACCTAACCAATTCCATCTCTATCTTTGAAATAGGAGTTTGTGGAGACCAGTTCTGCAACGTTATCATACACATGACCTGCGGTGAACGGTGAACCACACATGTCATACTAAGATTTCTGTCCAAAGTGTTCAGCATTTTCATCTAGGAGGACATCCGCAGACTCTTAATTGGTACGTCTGTACTCGGGTAACAAGCTAGTCACTAAGTTCGACTAAATGGTTTAATTTTTATCATCCTGAGCAGCATCATAATGATAAAAGTCATGGAAAATACTCGTCTGTCACTATGATCTCACCTGTATTTGCACCAATCATGTTTTGCCCGGCCGATAACTGCTACCTTGTCGTGGTGGTCGGGCTTAAATGCCGTAATGACCCAACATGCTAAACTGACTGGGACTCTGACCCTGCAGGTCCTACCATGTCAGGAAGGTTGTTGGATAGCGGTTAAACTAAAAGCAGTTACCATGGGGTACATGAGCTCCAATATCCAATCGGATCAAATGGCGTATGAACCCATATGGGTCACCGGAAACCATGGGAATGCAGCTCCTGAAGCTGCTCCTCTGCCTTGGGGATTAGACTCCAAGTCAAAGGCTCGGGGGTGGCCCCTTAATAAAGCCACCTGCTTCGGTCTGGGCACCCGGGCAGTATCTCAGCCCTCACACAATGAATTGAATAAAGCAACAAACAATCAAGGAAACTTATCGCGCGCTATTACACGTGTTGCAATTTCCTTCTTTCTTCCCTTCCCGATGATAGTTAACGAATAATGTTTGAACTTGTTAAGCATGACTGTCTTCCTTCCAGATGAAGTTCTTTATCCGTTCTCTACTTATATATATATTTCTCTTCTTTCTTTTTTCTTTTGATCTATGTTGTTTTATTATTATTGTGTGGCGCATCCTTCTTGGTGCCATATTGTATTAAATAAATAATCATGTTTTGACCTGACATTTCATCTTTTTCGGCTGTATGATTTTTCCACTGGTTGATGAATTTTTACTGGCTGACGATTGATTCGAGCAACAGGCTTTATAAAAAAGAATTCTGGTATCATTTATCGTGGTGTTTCATTTCTCTAAGATTTTGCACGTCTTCTCAATAAAGTTTCTGTCTACAGTCGTTCACTTGGCTTGATTAAAAAAAGGTAAATTATCTCTATGATTGCGGTGAGAGCTGGCCGTTAGTCAAAATTGGTGGACAGTAATTTACATCAATGTTTATGTCCCTAATATTGGTCGTGAGAAAAATGAGAACAAATTAGAACAACCTATAGCTGATGATATGACCATGAACAATAAAATGGTGTTTGGAATTTTTTCTGTTTCACTGTGTGGTTTATACATGAAAGAAGTTTATATGGAATTACATACTCCATCCACAGTGCCCAAGCTTTACACATCTATTAAATGATTTTGCATAGTTGCTTTTTGCACCAAGAGTTGTAGTTGATTGACTTGTGCAATAAAGAGATTTTCTGTCTGTCATTTTTACTTCTCAACCTGAAAAATTGCATAACAAACAGCTGGTATGAGTTTTACAAGTCTTGAAAATTAGATAGTCTAGTGAGTTTTGATGCCGTATATGCTGCCGATCGATTGATTGATTGATTGATTGATGCAAATAGTTGGATACCCACTTAAACCAGCAGTGGTGCTTGTTAGCCAACCAGATCGTAGTGATCTGAACATCGGGCGGCCGTTTCACTTGTTTGGGGCGGAGCTCATCAGTTGTGAACGTGGTATGTCTCAGCCCCTCTGATGCAATGTGCGATTTGTAAATTTATTATTCACGACTTTCACTTTACGCAGTTTGAGCGAAATGGCTGGTCGGGGTTTATACCACTTCGATATAGCTGCCAAGCACTACTGGTTAATGTGTGTGTGTGTGAGAGAGAGAGTGGTATAAAACTACTCTTATCAATCAATCAATCAATCAGCAGTGTGTGGTCTCATGCGATTATGCTTGCTTTCTTGATTTCCACTTATGGAATCCAGCAGACGACATACTGTGAAATATAAATGTTTTTGGTCTCCAAAGGAAACTGTAGTGAAATAATCACCTCAAACTGTGCAAATCACGCATAACGAATTTTATTCTAATGTAGTTTGACAGTAAAATTGTAACTTGCATCAAATCAGTGATAAATGCTTACCCATCATCACTCTAAGAAGAGCTATGTACTTCTGTGTAAGGACAGAAGACAAGGGCCAGGCAACAGATCGTTTATTGAGAAAATCAACAGATATTTATAGATTTTTATGTACCTTAATATTCTCGTTATTGTGAGCATAGAAGCAACGTCTTCTGATTGATTGTTTTCCTGCTGAAGGTTATTTTGTCGTCTTTTTGTTGCGGTTTCTTAAACAGTCCTCTGATATATCTGCTAATCGTATCCGCCCACGCTAAGTCTGCTGTGATTGGCTGTTGAGTTCCTCAAGATTAGGCTTTGTTCTTGTTTTCTCTCCTGACCTCGATTTGGGACGTAAACATAGACGTAAATTGCTGTCTACCGATTTTAGCTAGCAAACAGCTCTCACCACTTTTCTACTTAAAGACTTATCTTGTTGACTATGCAAGTTTGATGAGTTGATCATTCCGATGTAAGCCAATAAAGCAATGAAAGTTAGAAATTGTTAATAAATATTTCAATCAGTAATACTTGAATGAGTTCGTCGGTGATAGAGCAGTAGATTGCTAGCCAACCACGCATGTGGTTCGGGCTTTGTTCCCGGCCACCGAGGCACTACTTTACCTTACTAATAAGACTGATAAAGAGGGAAGGTTGGACATGAGGCTAGCAACGCGACCGCGTAAAAATAAACACCACAGCTACAGAAACTTTAAGCCTGTAGTTTGAAGTCCTATTTTCCACTGGGAATGTAAAGGGATTTTAAAAATATTCTAATGGGTGATATAATTTTCTGAAAATAATCTCATAGGTAATTTAATTCTGAACGTTGATTGCTTCTTCAACTCTGTTGAGTTTGATGTCTGGTGCAGAGCTGTCAAAACAGTTGATTTTGATGTAATTTTCTTGTCAGAAATCATCGTAAACACGTTTATCCATGTAACAATTGAAGTTGTGTCTTTCTACAGGTATTCTAACTAGGTTGCTTTATTTCTACTGTTACTATAATCGTATAATCATTGTCACAAAGTATTTGAGTGGTGTTCACACTACTCATAGAGAGTATGTACATGATACATGACTTCCACCTGCATTGGACAATGTCTGTTCATATGATAATTCAGTTATTGAGCGTGTGAATGCGAATTGATTGCCATCTTTAGGTCATTTTAATTATGCCTGGTCGCTTTTAATGTGTTAGCAGAATAAATGCCATTCAGTTACGACGCATAAATTCATGCATTAGCCTTTGATGTACTTTTTACGTTCGCTGATAATGCTCTTTGAGTACATCCACCGATTGATTGGGTGTAAAGTAGTTTATAGAGGTGTGGTTCATTGAATTAAGTACTCAACTTTCAAACAATAGATCCCGCGATCGAATCCCGCTTCACCTACTTTAGTCTGGGCAACTAGACAGTATCATTAGCCTTTACATGATAAGTGTGGCTCACAGCCCCTGGTATGGGGTAAATGAGTTCTAACTAAAGTAGTGTATTCAATGAAACAAAGCCGTTTTGTGGAATAGAAATAGAATTCCGTAAAAAGGCCGTAATTAATTCAATTAGGGTATGCCTGTTATAACGGTAGGGAGTTGAATGATGACGTTTTCACCTTATTCTGTCTGCGCCTGAACTAATCTGTCTATCTACTCGTCGTACCTTCCGACTTAGCAAAGCACGCAAATATCAAAAGACAAAGGCTGGACTGTGACTGTGTATTGAGGTGCAACAACGATAAAGAAAGCCATGGTATTTATACATTTTACAACAATATGGACAGCTAACAGCATTTGAAATAATAGACCTTAATAGCCAATAACAAAGTGTGTGAGAAATGATAATATGCCATATGTGCGACATTGACAGTCAGTAACAAAATGTGTGGGAATGATAATATACCATATATACAAAATTAGCAGTCACTACCAAAATACGTGAGAATGATGATACACAAAATTAGCAGTCACTACCAAAATGCGTGAGAATGATAACATACCATATATGCAAGTTTAAACAGTCAATACCAAAATATGTGGGATCCTATCACCTCCCCCCGTAAAGAGTGTAGGACTTGCTTTTTGGATCTATTTGAAAAGGTTTCGGAGCTCTTCTTTGTCGAGTTGACCTTCGCGTGGTACTGGATAGAGTGTGATCTGTGTCCCGGGCTTCCGGCTGCGGAAGATTAAATGTATCTACTAATACTTCTAACGTGAGGTCTCGTCTCCCATTGTCAGGTCTATCTGACGCATCTCGTATATGATTCGTGTGTCTGACACATAACTGTCCTTCTACATTCACTTTGTATAAAACCCTTCCTTTCTGCCCCACTATTTGTCCTCGAATCCATCTCGGAGGTGAATAGCGAAAATCTCGTACATAAACTTGCTGATACAATTTGAAAACTCGACGTTTAGCTCCGTGATGGCGATTGAATTGGTTTTCCATTTTTGTATTTCTGCAGCCCTGCTTTACTTGCCTAGGCTTAATTGAGTCGAGGGCAGTTCTGATCTTTCGGCCAAATATAATTTCCGCTGGGGATAACTGATTTGGGGCGGAAGGATTTGGCGTCGTACGATAATGCAGCAAGAATCTATCCAAAATTTCTTCTGTTGTTCCCTCCCCCTTCGCTTTTGCATAAGCACGCTTAAAGGTGTCGACGAAACGTTCAGCCTGTCCATTCGATTGGGGATGATACGGGGGGCTACGAATATGCTGGATGCCAAACTGTTTGCAGAAATCTGAGAACAGTGATGAGGTGAACTGCGATCCATTATCGGACACCAGAACATCAGGCATACCAAAACGACAGAATAGTTGACGTAGGTGGGACACTGTTGCAATTGATGTGGCAGAATGCATAGGAAATATCTCTGGCCATTTGGAAAACGCGTCGACACATATTAAGAAATGCATACTATTGAACGGTCCAGCGAAGTCAACATGAACACGGGACCATGGTTTGTCCGGTCGTGGCCAGGAACATAGTTCTGTCTTGCGTGGACACTTTGATGCTTGAGCACATTTACTACACTTGCGAACGAGGTCTTCGATATGGTCATCGATGTTGGGCCAGTAAACATAACTGCGAGCGATCGCCTTCATTCTCCCAACACCAGGATGTGATATATGAAGCTGCCGAAGCACATGGTCACGAAGATTAGCTGGAACCACAACACGATCAGCAAACATTATGCATTCATTAACGATGGATAGGGATTGGCGTCGCTGGTAAAACTGTTTTAAAACATTTGAATGAACATGTGGAGGCCAGCCAAATCGGATGAACTTTGATACTTGCTGTAAAACTGGATCACGCAGTGTGTGTCTGGCAACCTCAACTGCAGTCACCGGAAGAAGTTGAGTCGCGCCTACCAGAACTCTGTTTACATCATCTTCAACAGAGATGGATGCAATAACAACATCCTCGCTTTCCAACTTCTGATGGCTTAGCAGCCGTGATAATGCATCTACCTGGCCAAATTCAGAGGTAGGTTTGTATTTGATATCAAAATTATATCCCAGTAACATGACAGCCCACCTTTGAAGCCGATTCGCAGTGTACACTGGAACGCCCTTTTTCGAACCAAATATCGATAACAGGGGTTTATGGTCAGTAAATAGGGTGAATTTCCTACCATGAAGCATTTTGTGAAACTTTTTGACTGCGAAGATAAGCGCCAAACCTTCTTTCTCAATTTGGCTATATTTGCGTTCGGTTGTATTCAGTGTTCTAGATGCATGTGCAATAGCTTTCTCCCTTCCGTCAGGAAAACGATGAGATATAACAGCACCAATACCATAGTCGGATGCATCTGCAGCAAGGATGATTTCAAGACTTGGATCATAATAAGTAAGCAGCATGTCTGACTGGAGTAACGATTTTACTTTTTTAAATGCATTTTGACATTCAGGTGACCAATTCCATTTTGCATTTTTCGATAACAGGCGATTCAGTGGAGCACGTATGTGATGAAGCTCTGGTAGAAATGCACTGTAATAGCTGATGAGGCCAAGGAAAGATCGCAGAGTGGCAACATTAGTGGGAGCGGGCATATTCTGAATAGCACGTACATTTTCTGGGTCTGGTCGACGTCCATGTTGATCGAAAATGAACCCAAGATACTTTACTGAATCCATGAAAAATGTACATTTATCCTCTTTAAGGTAGAACCCAAACTCTGACATTTTGGATAGCACAGCGTCAAGTCGATCAAACAATTCAGACTTACTACTCCCTGTGATTATCACATCGTCGAGGTAGACAGCAACACCAGGTTGGTTAGCAAGCATAGTATCCATGATCTGCTGAAAAATTGCGGGTGCTGGTTTCACACCAAATGGTAAGCGAGTAAACTGGTAGAGACCTCTATGAGTGTTGATTGTTAGCAACTCTTGAGACTTTGGTTCAACTTCTATTTGAAGATAAGCATCAGCAAGGTCAATTTTTGCAAAACATTTTCCACCATTAAGTTTGACGAATAAGTCTTCTTGAATTGGTAATGGATAAGCATGGTCCTCTAGAGCATCATTTAACCCAGTTGAGAAATCTGCACACAGGCGAATGGAACCATTTGCTTTGCGTACAACAACTATCGGAGCAGCCCAGGGCGAATACGTTACTGGTTTGATGACACCCAATGCTTCCAGTCTGTCGAGTTCATTCTCAACCAATGTGACAGCAGCATACGGAACTGGACGTTTTGGACGAAAAATTGGCTTCGCGTTTGGCTTTAGAGACAAAACAACTTGGGTAAATTTGCAGCAACCAAGTTTGTCCTGGAAGACAGAAGCGTGCTTTTGACGAAGGCGTTGCAAGAGAGATTGATCAGATACATCTCCGGGAACAACGTTGTGTGGTGAGGACGAAACATTAGAGCATACTGAATTTAATGGTACATTAAAGATATGGAGCTTGTCTAACCAGTCAAGACCAAGCAAATTCAAATCATGGTAGTTTGTAACGTAACATACACCATTGAAGTGATGCTCACCAAACTGAACCTGGCAATTTATCTCACCCACGAGTTTCAGTATATCTCCAGAGGCATTCTTAGCGACATGCTCGGTCGGCAGAATCTGTGGGCACCCAAGTTTGCGCCACGTAGTTCGGGAAATTAAGGTGATATCTGATGCCGTATCCAACTGAAGACGAATATGTTTGCCATTAATACCTAGTGTAATGTACTTACGTTTGCTGGCGAAATCGACTTTGGAAGTTGTGAAAATGGTCTGTACTCGAGGAGATTGTTTCGGCTTGAAACGACTACTTCTGTTCCTCACCGAAGAATTTTTCTGCGGTGGACAGTAACCCTCCTTATGTCCAAAACGGTGACAATTACGGCATTTATGTTTCTTGAAAGGACAGAACTTGACAAAATGCCACGAACCACAGTGCCAGCACACTGAAGGAGGTTTAGCTGAATTCTGAGACTGACGTGCTGTGTGCTTAACGGTGATCGGAGGACTTTTCACTGTGTTAATCGAACCAAATTCAGACGACTGTCGTTTGCACTCCACCATAGCAGTATCGTGCTTCAAGTTGATTAAACGTAGGCATTCTGCTGTCACCATTTGTAAAGTCATTTTCGGGTCTTGTTCCACGAGTGACAGAAGTCGAGTTCTTATGTCAGTATCTTCTGGGTTCTTCAACCCACAAATAAAAATCAAACACTTGAACTGATCTGATGTCATTTCGTGTGGTTTGAACCTTTCACATTCCTTGTTCACTTTGCCAGCGTAAGTGACATAATCATCGGAAGGCATTTTTGTCAACTGAAAACATTGATACCGAATATTAAACATGGATGACTGTTCACCAAAGATTTGTGATAAAACGGTGACTGTCTCATCGAATGATAACTCACGTGGGTTCTTAGGCAGAATGAAGTTAACATATCTGTTGTGCTCAACAGTACCAAGTTTTCTTAGTAACAATCGGACTTTGGCAGCATCATCAAACATGTAGCATTCAATACGGAAAACGTCTTCGTAACGATTGAACCATGCATCAAATACGAGACCAGATATTGGGTCGTAGTTGAACTCACTGATGGAATTTGAGATGCTTTCATATTTGTCAGAATGAGATGTTGATGGAACTTGAATGGACAGCTTCTGAGTGAGAGCTTCGATTAATTTTAGTTGAGCTGCTTCATTCTGAACTTGCTGCTGCTGCAAGATAGATTTGAGATCGTCCAGAGAGATAGACATTGTAATTGGGTTGTAATTAACACAGTCAAAAATGTTATATAGCTGCGCTGAACAGAATAAAAACTGTCGTCGTTTGCTTGCTATAACTGCAATGAATTAAGGTAAAACCCCGTCGCCAATTTGTTATAACGGTAGGGAATTGAATGAAGACGTTTTCACCTTATTCTGTCTGCGCCTGAACTAATCTGCCTATCTGCTTGTCGTACCTTCCGACTTAGTAAAGCACGCAAATATCAAAAGACAAAGGCTGGACTGTGACTGTGTATTGAAGTGCAACAACGGTAAAGAAAGCCATGGTATTTATACATTTTACAACAATATGGACAGCTAACAGCATTTGAAATAATAGACCTTAATAGCCAATAACAAAGTGTGTGAGAAATGAGAATATGCCATATGTGCGACATTGACAGTCAGTAACAAAATGTGTGGGAATGATTATATACCATATATACAAAATTAGCAGTCACTACCAAAATACGTGAGAATGATGATACACAAAATTAGCAGTCACTACCAAAATGCGTGAGAATGATAACATACCATAAATGCAAGTTTAAACAGTCAATACCAAAATATGTGGGATCCTATCAATGCCATCACTGTATCACACGAAGCAAGAGAAGAAAGTAAAAAGAGATGCAAAATAGAGACAGTAAACAGAGATATGAGGCAAAAAGAATAGTAATATGGAAGAACCATATGGATTTATTGGGTACTATGAGTCACAGGGAGTGGATACATCTGCGCCAGCAATTGAGGACGATTTTGAGCTATATCACCGATTGTCTCCAGCCTTCATTGGTTTTTACCATCCTGAGAACCCCAACCGGGAGTCAGTCTACGTCACTGTTGTGGATTTGATTGGCTGATTCTGGTTTTTGGTTTGACCACCACTGGCTTTCCCTTTCCCAACCTGATCCATCCTATGTCAGCTAACATTGCCTGTTGTCGAGGAAGGCGGTGGCTAGACAGGCATACGTAACACATGTTCTAACCATCTCAATCAATGTAACTTCACAGCCTCGTCGATTTATTTCCCCTCCTTAACTATCACTCGACGCCTAACCTCAATATCGCCCACCCTATTATGCCACTTAACATGGGAGGCAGAACGCCGACACCTATGATCAAAGACAGATAGCCATCCTTTTCATGTCTTCCATTTTCAATGGCCTTATCTCAAAGCCAGGCATGAAGGAGGACTGGGTGGACTGCTGAGCAGTACACCCGCCCTTTGGTCGACAGCCAATCGGATATCACGCGTGCTAAGCCAGAGATTGCCTAAGTTGACAGGCATATGCGAGACGAGCCTTCCATATCCGTGCATAGACTTCGTCAGCGATCAACATGTCTGGCGTTGGCTGATACAACTTCCCAAATAAGTGAAGCGGTCAACACACTCCACCATTTCACTTCCTATTTCTAAGCTAGGAATGAGTCAATTTAGTCCAGTCCTGTAACATCATCTTACATTTGGCGGAAGCGGATCGCCAAACATTCAAAGATTGTGAATGTTAGGTGTGCGATGCGAAACTGCATCATCCAGTTCTTCATTCAGAGATGTTACTTTTGAGGCTATTCGGACTCATGATTGTCCTCCTGTAGAACTCTAATAGATGGTTTGATTGGATACGGGGTAGTAGCCATTGTCATGCGCCTAGTCCTTGGTTTAGTGGAGACTGAATTCTATTAGTCAAGTTTACTATTATTACTATTAATATTATTATTATTCTACATATCCTGTCAATGATTTGTATGAATGTCACTTGTGTATTTATTCTTATCATCTATAGAATGAATATCTTGAACGTGCTCCCAAACTAGAATCATTGGGGAAATTATGTGAAGCGTACGATTGTTATCTAGAAGGGTTAAATCACTTAGTTGCTGCATGCAATTGTAAGTTTTAGTTTTTACACTCAGACTCTTATAATGCCTTTTTTGTAGAAAAAAATTTTTTATTTGGTAGTTCAAACACTTTTCTTTTCATTTGTAAATATGAAAGACCTGTCTATCGTGTCGTTGTTGTGTGCTGTTGTAACTAATTTCTTATGAATCATTTTTCTTTTAATATAAGAACAAAACTTGTGCTCTGTGGTAGAGTGTAATTCCATTATGAGTGAATTTTGTTTTGATAAAGTCTCACAGTGTTATACAGTAATGTTTACTGATGACGTTTCGAGCACAATGTATTGCTCATAATCATATCATTTTTCTTTTAGACATTTAAAATATTGACATATCGCATTCACCTACCGATTATTATTATTATTATTTATTATGACTCCCTTGGGTTCCGTGTACAATATTAGGGCTTCTACAGCACATCATCTCTGACTCATTGTATTCTCTTCAGTTCTTTTTAGCTGACTGCATGGTTGTGCATAATCTCTCATTTCCTCACAGAATCTCCCTCATGTTACCCTTGGTCTCCTAACTGTTTGTTTCTTACTCGGGCTCCACTCTAGGGCCTGCAATGTACACGGTGTTACTCAACGATTTCCTCAGCATGTGTCCTATCCATCTCCATTTCTTTTGACACATTATTAGTTTGTTGTACTACCAGATCTCCTTGTTGCTTGTCCCTTCTGACTGGCCATCTGGTCTTCAATATGGATAGAGAAGTGTGGGTAGCTGTTGGTGGGGAATTCTTCAAAAGCCCTTTGGAAATAATTTTCGTAATGCGTGCACCAAGTCTGTAAGACATACAGAGGCACCAACTTGACATTTATGTTGAAGATCTACACCTTGTTCCTTAGGCTTTTAGTGCATTAAGTAGATTTCTACACTGATTTTAGCTTAATGAAGGTCTCGTCCTCCTTCTTTCTAACCTCTCTGCCTTTGACATCCTCATCCGTGTGCCGACTGCCTGTAGTTGAAACAGCGCTCCTTATACTGTCATTTTTTATTTTTTTTGATTCTAGCTTGAAACCACTCAGTATTTTCGGTATAAGTATGGAATTTTCAGCATGTGATATCGGTGGCCCAAATTTTGCAGACCGACCATAGATATCAGGTGTGCGTCGGCAGGGGATCGAACCCCGGACCATGTGTATGGTGGGTGAGACTCTTAACCGTTGTACCACCGACGCACTAGAAGTGGAATCTACAGTGTGCATTTCATTCTACTTGGGACTCATCATCTGGAGGTACCTGCATTCTCCAGTGAGCTATTATGATGATGATAATGCTTCCCCCACTCCTACTCATGTTTATTCTGTCTGCTACGATGTATGTCATTATTTTAACTTGATGATGCTGTTCAGACCATAATTATTGAAGAATCTTTAACCAAAATACATCAACTTTTTCTTTCTTCTTACAGACGAACAAAGTCGATTTAGGAAAGCTGAAATACGAAATCTGGTCAGTTTATTTATTTATTTTTAAACAAATTTTTTTATCAGTTTTTTTATGTGACTACTAAAAATGTGTTTTTGAATTTTTGACTATTGCTTATGATCTTTTTTATAAATGAAGAGTTTAGGTAACATTGTAACATATTCACCCATCTTCGACAGATTCTGAAATATAATCATCTACACCAACGTGCGTCGGTGACATAGCGGTTAGGGCCCTCTCCGACCATGCACATGGTCCGGGGATCGATCTCCGGCCGACGCCGAACTCCTTTACCTCGCTAAGCCAGAAATAATTCTGTTGAAGAGGAAAGGTTGGGCATGAGGCTAGCAACCCCATCCTGTAAAACTAAACACCACTGCTACAGAAACTTCAAGCCACTAGCCTTATGCTTCACTGGGGAACGTGAGGGAAAAAAAACATCAACGTCCAACACTCGGCATATTTCTTGACATGGATGTGATATCAGACTTTGTCGACAGAGAGATGATGATATACCAATATTTGACTGTGAAGGGACTGATCAAGCAACTAATCGAACTCACAAAGAGCATTATAAGAGCTTATCGAGGATTTCATCTGTGAAAACAAAACACGTAGATCAGCGAAGGGTCTCTTTTCGGCGGCAAATTCATTTTCTTAGCTGTACAATCGCAAATATATGTGTTATGTTTTTATGTATGTGTACATTAAGTTTATCAAGCAAAAATACAATTGGTTATGGTTATTTTAACTAAACAGGTGAAGGTTGGTAATACAAGTCAAGAGAATTAGGTGTTAATGAAATTAGGGTAGTAAGAAAGGTGATGAGTTGTCACAAACAGTTTTTAAAAGAAGTTATGTAATAATATGAATAGTTTGATGAGTGAGTTTTACTCAGGATGCACATAGAAACAGAGTAGATAATACGAAATTACGTAAGAGTTCTGAATGAATACAGGAATTCTAAGCAATTAAAGAACAGGCAAAGAAACAAGATTAAGTCATCAAAATAAAAAAGAAACTCAAATCAAATCAAAAAGAGAAAAGTTGTTACCATGACAGTAGAAGTGGTTGAGTAATCTTCTTTTGTATGCACAGTTCCGGTTTTCTATGTGAATAGCCAGAGCCTCAGTGATGCAAAGAAGACGAAACCGTATTGCCTTTGTCAGGTTATTCACGAGTGATTCTGGGGACATCACTCGTACCAAATTCCCATGAAACTTCATGAACTCTCTTACAAATTGCCGCGCCTGGGCAGCGATGATTCGAGACGTTCATGAAGCCGGCTCATCCTCCCGTAGGAGATAGCCGAAGTAAAGTAAAAAGTAAAAAAAGTAAGTTATTCATGACTCTGTAGATTACTTTGAAGGAGGGGTTTGTTGAGATGGAATGATCAGTGTTAACCAAGTGTTCAATTATCGCACTCCTTATTGCACCACTATTGCCTTTCGCAATAGTGTTCTTGAATCCTCTTGGACAGGGTGCGCGTCGAACGGTCGATGTACCTGGCTCCACAACTGATATATGCACATAGAAGTAGTCAGATGCGGGATCTTGTCCTTGAGGCTTGTGCAGATCAGTAGGCGACTGGAGAACACTGTTCTTAGCGTTGCTGCAAAGAATGTTCTTCTAAGAGATGATGTGATCCTTCTCTTGAGAATATCGCTTCCTAAATCTCCCTTGAAATCCAAGTTCATATAAAGTTTATTTTTGGGCACAATTAAAGTTTCGTTTTTCCAAATTATTGGTTTGATATTTTTGTCGATGAATCTTATAGGGTATCCATTTTGGATGAAGATTTCTCTTAGAATATCTAATTCTGTTTCCACAACGTCGGGACTACAGATGCGTCGGATGCTGGTGACAAGTGATTTGATTAAATCCCGCTTTTGCTGAATCAGTAGCCAGCTATAGAAGCTTGTTAGTTGACCATTCCAAGTAGCTTTTCTGTGGATCGATCTTCTTAGGCTCCCATCAGTTCTTCTTGTCAGTTCCACACCAATAAACGAAATTTTCGACTCGTTTTCCATTTCAAGAGTGAATTTTATTGCTGGATGGCAACTGTTAAATGTCTTCAGCAGTAGATTGGGGTTGTTTTGTTGTCACAAATAATGAAAATGTAGTCCACGCATCTTTTATGCAGTCGCAAATTGTCAATGCTTGGCTTTAGTGGACCTCTCGAGGCTTACCACGAAGCAATCTGATGGTAGTGGACCCTACGGAGATCCCATTGCAGTACCATCTTTTTGTCTGTAGATGGTGTTGTTGAATGCGAACTGGACGTTCAGAGTGCATCTCAATAGTAATTCCTTCAAATATACTGTTGGTATTCCAATATTGAAGTGGTTTTCATCTATAGTGATGATAACCAGTAGTATCCGAGGCAAGCTCACTGACCGTTCGGCCACTGGGACAAATTTATTCTGAAACGGCGCAAAGCATCAGTACCCCACGGAATAGCTCCAGAGGTGTGTAATTATACTGTTAAGAACTGCTGTCTGAATTAACTAAGTTATTAGGTAATGTCTGAGAATCAGATATAGTTTAGTTAGGCCAGTGTAAGTGAGTGATTCTCCCAGTTTAGAAGAAGGAAAGAAAAAAAGTCTTCTTGTGATAATCATAAGGGGATAAGCCTGACTAGTATAGTATAATATCTAAAGTTCTCAGTTCAGTCATCATCCTTAGACTATGTAGTGCTCAGCAGAAAAAAACACAGAGGGCGTACTGATTACATACTCCCCCCTCCCCCCCCCCAACAGATTCTGGGACATATGCACACACATCCTTACTAACTTCCAACACTTGCTATATTTCTTGACCTGAGTGTGGAATTCCACTCTGTCGACTGAGAGGTGGTGATATGTCAATGTTTGACCGTGAAGGGAGTGTGTGTGTGTGTGTGTGTGTGTGAAGAGAACGTATATCGCACTGATCAAGACACTACTCGAACTCACAAAGCCGTATAAAAAGCTTATGGAGAGTTGTCATCTGAAGTGATATCACAAGCTGCATTCATTGCCCGTCAGGGATATCCACCGTCCCGATTTCTGTTTAATTTCACCATAGATGTACTAATAGAATTGACCCTAACTAACTTTAGTGAATTTAGGGATTAACTTGTTACCACCAGGAGGGATAGTGTTGTTGACTGACTTAGAGTTTACAGATGATATTTTCCTTCTGTGTGAAGACGCTAACAATGGCACATCAGTCTTTTGAACACGATGAGTGCCAATCTTCGAATGTTTAGCATGCGATTTACTTCAGTCAAATGTAAGATTATGCGATGCTACAGGACTTGACTACATCTCAACTTCTCTAGCTTAAAGACAGAGGGGAGTGAAGGGGTTGCTGAGCGTGTTGACCACTCTACACCACTCTTTGTGATCTTCTATATATACTCACTAGACCGTCATGTTTTTCCACGTTATCCTTCCTTCTCTCAAATATTTCTGCTTATTACAGTTCTATTGAATTTCTTTTTTCGGTCTCTCTTTTGTCTACCTTTGTCTGCTACATAGAATGTGGGAACTTTCTTGTTGAGTCATACATCACAATACGAATTATTTTTTCGGAGGGGTTCTACACATGTCAGACACTCACATTACACTAGTCACTGACTAGTGTCTAATCAAATATATCCAATACAGTCCTACAGGAGGCAAATCGCGAGCCTTAATAGTTCAGTGGTAACGTCTTCGACTGCAGCGCTCCCCAGAAGGGACATGAGTTCCTTCAAGGTTGCACATACGTCTTGCCGACTTAATGGTGGGTGCCAACTAGCACGAAACCTAGGTCAGACAAGGCTTCCTGTGGCCGATTTCCTCCAACCATCAAATACCAACAATTCACAGTGCACCGTGATGTGAAGCCACTTAGTGGCATGTTGACCACATTGCAACCTTGACTGATGATAGAATTCAGCCTTTCGCTCCAATCAAATGTAAGAGGATGTTGCAGGACTGGACTACACTGACTCCTAGTTTAGAAATAGGGAGTGAAGTGGTAGAGCACGTCGACCTCTTCACTTACTTGGGAGGTACCATCGGCCAACGTCAACGGGTTGATCTCTGACGAAATCTCAGCACGGATACAGAAGGCTAGTTTCGCGTATGTCAGTCTACGCTTTCTCTGGCGTAGACGTGATATCCCGCTAACTGGCTGTCGACCAAAGGGCGGGTGTACTGCTCATCAGTCCGCTCCGTTCTCCTCTATGGCTAGCTGTGAGACCTGGCCCTTGAGAGTGGACGACATGAAAAGATTAGCTGTCTTTGATCATAGGTGCCTACGTTCTGTTTCCCGTGAGAAGTCGTAGGTGTAATAGGGTAAGCAATATTGAGGTTAGGCACCGGTCAAGTGCCAGCTAGGTTACGAGGGGAAATCAATCGACGAGGCTGTGAAATTACATCGACTGAGATGAGTAGGACATGTGTTACGTATGACTAGCCTAGTCATCGCCTTCCTCAACAACAAGCTATGTTAGCTGACATAGGGTCAGGCTGGAAAAGAACCAGTGGTAGTCATAGCTTCACCAGTCAATGAAATCCACAACAGTTAGTTTAAGCCAGCCAAGTAGGAAGGTGTAGACTTCCTGACTGGTTGGGGTCCTCGGGACGGTAAAAACCAATGAAGGTTGGGGACAATTGGTGATAGGGCTCAAAATCGTTCTCAATGACAGCGCAGATGCATCCACTCCTTGTGACTTATGATTTCCAATGAAACTACATTGCTCTTCGTTATTACTATCCCTTTGTCTCACACCTCTGTTTACTGTCTCTATTATGCATTTCTTCCACTTTTTTCTGTTGCTTTGTGTGATACATGGCGGGAGTGTGGCGACTTGAACTGGCGCACATATGTGTAAAGTTCTATGTCGAAAACAGACATACAGACAGGAGGTCAATCACTAGCCTGAATAGCTCAATGGTAGCGTCTCTGACTCACTGCAGTATTAGGCGACGCGGGTTCGAACTCAGAAAGGACACGAGTTCCTTCGAGGTTGCAGATACACCCTGCTGACTGATTTGTCAGTGCCAACTAGCACGAAACCTAGGTCAGACAAGGCTTCCTGTGACCGATTTCTCCAACCATCAAATACCAACAATTCACAGTGCACCGTGATGTCAAGCCACTAGTGGCATGTTGGCCACATTGCAACCTTGACTGACTGATAGAATTCAGTCTGCACACACATTACACTAGTTACTGACTCTAGTCTCCAATCAAAAACATTTCTGCGTTCTTAGTTGTTGTTTCATTTCTCTGGCATATCCTTCTAACAAAATAAAGATGTATAATCTATCTAATAGTCTTAAGAGAACATGTTTGACTTTCTTTTTTGTTTAATTTCAGATGAAAAATTATTTAATCAAAGCTGAGTCATTGAAGTCAGAGTTATGCCTTATCACTGAAATGAATAAAGTCTCTCCATCGTCTACTTCCAAGTCTCATCGAATAAATGGTAACAATTCAAAGGATAATTTACCTGATCCTATTACTCCAGTGAAATGTGAGTTTTTTTCTGAAAGAAGTTTCTGAAAGTTATGTCGTCATTGCTGTTGTCATTTGTTTAACTGAATTTTTGGTTTTCCGGGTGATCGAGATGTTCGTCCTGTATTGACGTGTCAACTTCTAGTACGAATGCAGTGACGGCGATACCTGAGGATTGACTTGAATTAGTTTTGATGGATGGTGACCAGCAGGTGGAATCCTCCAGGATGTGCATTTCGTCCTATTTGCAACTAGTCATCAAGATGTACCTGCATTCCTCAGTTGGTGATAACGGTGTTCCCACTGAGACTCAAACCTTTCAACCACTATTTGAAAGGCCTCACTTGAGTCTTTATTTGTGATGAACTGGTTTATTTTGTTTAAATTGAATTGTGTTCGGATCAGTTTGATCCAACTGCTTGAAATTGTTTGTTTGATGAAAGTGATCGATGTTCCTTTGTTCTGGTTATTTGCTGCCTCTCTCTCTGACTGATTCGGCGTAAATCAAGAGGGTTTCAGTCTAATTCAAATCGACTGCTTTCCCACTTATGAAGTTTTTAAAGGTTTACTGGTTGATCTCCATAACTTAACTGAGCGTTTATGCATGACGACGTTGTTCACAGTGCGATATTGACACTTGAGACCTGGCACGCCGCTGATAAACTCTGTGACAAACAAGAGTAACGACCGTGTGGTATTGAAATCACTTCAATCTAGTCATCGTGTGCGTCGGTGGCAGAGTGGTTAGGACGCTCGCGACTATGCACATGCTCCAGGGTTCGATCCCCGACCGATGCACTCCTTTGCCTCGCCAAGCTAGTAATAAAACTGGCAAAGAGGGTAGGTTGGGCATGAGGCTGGCAACCTCATCCTGTAAAAATAAACATCACTCCTACCGAAACTTCAAACCTCTAGCTTGAAGTACTATGTTCCACTGCGAACGTAAAGGAACAAAAAACAAAATCTAGACATCAAATCCTACTGGTTAGTGTCGGTTGTATCCGACTACTCATATTAATCTATTAGTAGTATATACCACTACTGAAACAGCGGTGGCAACAGCAGTCTAAAACTGAGCGCCATTTTATGATTTATTCCAAATAATTTTCTCTAATTCATCCTATGCTGAAACAGTTAGTCCCTTTGATAATTTGAAATAAGGCATTAAGAAGACAAATATTATTATTATTGTACTGTTTTGTAGTTTCGCTATTCATCAACCGCTTTTCAAAGAACATGGTGCGCAATAATAAAATAAAATGTTTGACAATCAACCAGTCATATCTTAGTAAGTGAAGGAGTAGTCCAACGTTCGAAGTCTGTTGTCTTCTGTACACACATCATTGTTCACGATGTATGCAATTAATCCAAAGTGCTTCCGTCATACTTAATAATCTTACAATTAAGTTATTTGAAATAATTGATAAAAAAAGTCATCAATATTGATTTTGTGACCAGTCATTAATAAATTCTTTGGAATGTATGATGCTGGATTTCTATTCAGATGAAGTACATTTGAGTTTTCTATGTGACTTAATAACCTTTTAGGAACGTGTTCTTCTCGACGGCATAAGAATATTCGGCTAGGTTAAACTTTGAGCACCACTAACTGCCAATGAAGTGCGACAGCATCGATGACCTTGAAACTGAGAAAGAGCGAAACCTGGCAAATAAGTTTCAGCTTAGGTTTGGGAAAGATTTCGCTTCTCGGCTCTCTGTGCTAATGTGTGCATCGGTGGCACAGTGGTTAGGACTCTCGCCGACCATGCACATGGTCCGGGGTTCGAGCCCACGCCGACGCACACTTGATATCTATGATCGGCCTGCGAATTTTGGGCTACCGATATCCACGCTGAAAATTCCACACTTGTACCAAAAATACGGTGTGGAAACAAGCTGTAATCAAAAATAAAAATTAAAAAAAAATAAAATAAATTAAGTTACGGTTTAAGCCCAGGACAAGTTAGGGTTAGGTTAACTTAATAAGGGCGAGTTTAGGGTTGGTTCGAGTTAGATTGCCGTTGGTTTAGGGATATTTTCACGTTAGGGTTAGGTTCAGGAGAGATTAGGGCTATTGTTAGGGTTAGAAGACCTAAATAATTACATGCATAGAATGTAGTTAAATTACTCTGTTGATATAAGAATAGAACACGTACATTGTGGTAGAGTATAATCCCACTGTGGGTAAAATTCATTTTGATAGTCTCACAGTGTTATGCAGTAGTAATATTTACTGATGACGTTTCGAGAACAATTTATTGCTAAGGAAATATTACTGTGTTACACTATGAGACTATATCAAAATAAATTTTACCCACAATGGAATTATACTCTGTTGATACTCCAAACTAAAACTAAGAGCTATTTTTATCACATGTGAGAGAAAGGTATCCTCTGTAACAGTTTTCTACAGTTTTTATGCATTTCTTTCATAAATATATGTTTCCATACACAAAAATGCCTCCTTCACGTGATGGGTGCGTTCCAGGTCATTCGCTGATTGGTGGTAGTTATTGGTGCTTAAAGTTTAACTTTACTGAGTATTCTATTAGTTCTACCTCAATATGTGTCCCATCAACTGAAAGTGAACTTGTAGATACAGTATGAATTAGAGTTCATAGAACTTCATTCTTTAATTGTAGGTACAGGAGTTTAAACTGTTTGAGTTGTCAGGAAAATGGATGTAGCGCAGTATGTGTGCGCTTGATATCTGGCCTAAGGCTTTGAACTGTCAGTTGCACGATTTAGTCATCCTTGAATGGTAGTTTAATGGAAATAGCCTTCTTTGCTATGGAGGAGTTGTCTTTTCAAGAGGTAGTCAATCTCTCTTTATTGTGATATATACAATGAAGTTTTCAGGATATCCACTAACCAACAAAACTGAATGTTTGCACTGTAGCTCACTTGTTCAAATTTTATGGACCCCTTAATTCAAGGTTGTTAAAAGGTGATGGAAGCACTTTGGATTAGTCACATTCATCCTAAACTATGTGTGTACAAAAGGAAAACAGACTACGAATATTGTCAGCCATGAACTACTTAACTAACTAAAGTACGATTGAATTTATTAATGTCCACTTTCGTTTTACGTAACGAAATTATTGTCAAACATTTTATTTTATTACGAATTGTCAGTTTTCAGGGATTTGATTGACTACAGGTTTGATTGCAAGGTAACACAAGTTAGCAAAACCATTGAGAAAAACCTGGAGTGTACTTGGTAGTTGTTTCGTCCTACTTTGAGGCTCTTCATCATTACACACGACCATACTGGAGATCGAATCCAGGATCTTGTGGTTATAAGGTTAGCTCATAGGCCGACCATCTGGTCACTGTGCTCCAATCAAGTGGCTCATGAACATCGACTTCTGACACCACCGCCAGCCAATGTCATAAGAGAGTAACTGTTGTCTTACCTCACTATCAAATGAAAAAATTTGCAAGAGGTTACTCCTTCATTTATCGTTCCAACTAAAAGTGGGCGGCACGAATAAAGATGTCAAAGCCAGGATCGGAAAGACAAGGTACACCTGCGACACTCTGAAATCAGTTTGGAACTCTTCTGCACTCTGCAAAAGGAACAAGATTCGAATTTTCAACACAAACCTTGAATATCACTTCTTCTACGGCGTGTCCGTGTCACGCAAAGTATTTCAAACTGGCCATTGCAGACTTTCGTCAACAACTGCCTTCACTGGCTCCATACTGTTATCAAATGGCTAGCCAGAAATAATTGGCAACAAAAAACTATGGTAATAAACCAACCAGAAACCGATCGCCCAACAAAGATGTGGAAGAAAATGGAGATGAATTGGCGTACGATGGGGAAATATTGATTGACATTGCGCGCCAGGCCATCACTCTAGTGGAACCAAAATAGGATACAATAAGTCGAATGTCCGAAAGTGATATGAAGGAGATCGTGCAAGGAGGAAATGAGGGGAATATGGGCAGACGTGAGGCAGCTGAAGAGGACGACAGAAAACAGCACAAAATGCAGATGTACTGTTGAAGCCCTATTTTGTACTCGGGACTCAAGGGAACAATGAAAATAATAATAATCATGAATTGGTAGAAGTTGGAATTCATGACCCATTGAATCGGGTCCCAGTGGCTGAATGGTATATGAGCATGTCTTGTAACTGGAAGGTGGTCCTTGGTTCGAAACGTTGTGGTGGGTGAGTACTGCTGGTAATCCCTAAACTGGATGAAACGGTTGTCCAACACTCGCTGGTTTTGAATAGCTCTCTAAGTGATATCAATCCACGGTCTAACCTGAAACAAATAGAATCTTAACAAACCGATTCTTGAAAATAGTAATAATAATACCTGATTTGGTAGACCCTGCTGTGAACCATGAACCAGCTCTAAAGTGATCTTAAAGAAACTACTAAGTGATGCCATTCTATGTTACTACTAATTACCTATGGCTGGTTGTTAGTGTAATATGGGCCTTTTATTTGAAATCTATTTTATAGGCTACCGTGTTTGTCAACAACAACAACAACAACTACAACAACCTAAGAAGACGTCTTCACCTGATTTAAAAACAGATATCAAGCGTAAATCTCCAGCAGAATTAAAGGCTATTAGCCCATCCAGTATGTATTATCCAACTGCAAGTCAAACAAATGAAATCAATTATTATCTAAGGGAACAGTTAACTATAAATTCAATTTCAGAAATTAATGATTGTTTATCCTCAGATAAGGCTAGTGTTATTACACGCGTAAAACAATGGTTTACACGACAAAATTATAAAGATGAAAAAGTGTATGAATCTGAAAGAAATAAAGGTAAGCTAGTTTGTAACTTGCCTTGTCATTCATTATATATCACATTATTATTCTCTTGGTTTCCGAGTGGAACATAGGACTGCTGGAGTAGTTGACCCCCGCGGTCCCTTTCTAACTCACTCCATGATCGCTTACAAGCTTTTATCTCCTTCTCCTTGCCAGGCTAGGACACCCAACTCGTATTTCCCTAGTAGGGTTCCACTTCAGGGCCTGGCTCGTGATATATATTATCCCATGATCTCTCCTCAGAGTATGTCCAGTAGAAGTGACGTAATGATTGTATCTAATGTTTTGTAGCTACTTTTACTGAGTGATGATCGAAGGTGAAGTGTAAATTTGAGTAGCGGAGGACTTCAAACAAATGCCGCCTCCCTCCCCTCCCCCACCAAATGACTAGTCTTATACACTCTACCAGCTGAGCTACGCAAGAGCCTACTGCTAACTAGATCATTCATTATTCCGCTGTTATCATTAAGCGTAATACTCAGTTATCATATAAACAAACAATATATGTACTGACTGCGTTGGTGGCACAACGGTAAAGTGCTCGCCAGCCATGCATATATGGTCCGGGGTTCGATCCCCAGCCACCGATGCACTCCTTTACCTCGCTAACCCAGTAATGACTGGTAGAGAGGGAAGGTTGGGCATGAGGTTAGCAGCATCCCCATCCTGTAGAAATAAATACCACTGTTACCGAAACTTCAAGCCTGTAGCTTGGAGCCCTGCGTTCCACTGGGAACGTATAGGAATATAGAAAAATGTACTGACTGACTGAGTGAGTTTCAAGTTGCCACACTCCATGTGGTGCACAAAGGCAGAAAAAAGAGATAAAAATCAAAAGAACTGTACGGGAGAAAGAATAGTATGATGGGAAAACATGAGGATCTGGAATGAATCTGGAAGATTACAAAAAGTGAATGCATCTGCACCGTTGAGAATGATTTTTACCCGTACCACTAATAAGTAGTCTCCAGCCATTGGTTTTTGGCATCCCGAGGAACCCAACCACCCACCCACCCCCCTACGTGGCTAGCTCAAACCAATCGTCAAATACTTCATGGACTAATTCCAGGTTTCGGTTTGAGCACCTCTAACACTTTTCCAACCTAATACTATGTCATCTAACATTACTCGGCATGCATAACACACGTCCTAGCCATCTCAATCGATGCAGCTCCATAATCTCATCGATGGATTTACCCTCCTTACCTAATACTTTACGCCTAACCTCAATATTACTCACCATGTGATACTAATTAACACAGAAGATAGAATGCAAACATCTGTGATCAAAGACAACTAGCATTTTCAACTTTGTAACTGTTCCATTATGGATAAGATTTTATTTTGATAAATCACACAGTGTTGTTATACAGAAATATTAACTGATGACCATGTTTCGAGCGCAAACTATTGCCACTCATAATCATATCAAGTTACTCACACAACATTTTCTTTCATTTATATACATGTTTGGAATCGATTAGATATTGGAATAAAAATCAATATTTGATAATGTACATTCAGAAATAATGATAATATGAGTGTTATTGATCAATAACATTTAGATGGGAAATAAGACGAGTGTTCTGTTGATAGTCATAAAAAGTAACTTGTTAGAATGCTGTGATGATGTACGTGAATTTAAATAGAATACAATGTAAGATTACTTATTATCCTCCTCTGATTTGACTGACGGTATTAATATCTTCCATATCTCTGGTATTTGCATTGAGTCATTTCTGTTGCATGCGTTGAGTGTGGATTCGTTGAACAAGGATTCCGTAATCAACCTCTCTCTGCACCTGCCTACATCACTTTCTAGAATCTTACCCCTCTCCTACCCTATTGTGTGGTTTTTTGTTATTGCGTGAAGTGCAATAGCTGAGCTTTTTTCTAAACTACTCATCTTTTCGGGGTCAAACATTTTTACCTTAGATAAATTCTTATGTTTCGACAATCTGAATAACCTTGACCTACTAGTTTGACCTATGTAGTTGGTTGAACTCACAGTCATTGCAAGGTATTTTGTAAATTATATTATTTTGTCTAATTGGGTCAACCCACTGGGTCCTTTAGCCTACACAGCTTGTCCTCCCTGAGTGAGTTTGTAGCTTTGAATGCCACCCTAATTCCTGCTTTGTTGAGAATCCTACGTATGGAGGGTCTCAGATGTCCCCTCCTTTTATGGTATAGCAGTGGGTGACTTATATTCTCTCTTATTTATGTTATCATTACTAGTTCCACAATTATTTTTATTTTGTTTTTGGCCTTTACTGATCTTCCTAATGAATTTTATAGTATAGTTAGTTATTTGACACCAACGCTTCTTCTGTCTGTTTTTTTTCGTCATTTAAGTCTTTTCTTGTGCTGCTTAGTGCTATGGCTCAGTTTGTTAGTCACTTAACAAGTAAGCCTGCCTTCACAGACAACAGATGAGACGAATTAAAGTCTAAATATCTATTAGGGGAATGCGTTGGTTTTTTATGAACACTAGTGTGTAGTTTGCCTTCTTCTATTGGTTTTATCTTACAATCTAACATCTCAGCTAATTCTCCTTGTTCATTTTCCGATTCAAATGTGAATTTTATCCCCTTTACTTTACACATATAAACTCACAAGTAAGACCCAGTGGGTTGACCCAATTAAACAAAATAATATAATTTATATATATATATATTTCCATACATGCATATAAATGAAAGAAAAAAAGTTGTGTGAGTAACTTGATATGATTATGAGTGAAAATATTTTGTGCTCGAAACATGGTCATCAGTTAATATAACACTGTGTGATTTATGAAAATGAAATCTTATCCATAATGGAGTTATGCTCTACCACCACAGTGCCCAAGTTTTATACTTCTTTCAATTTGTAACTGTTCGTTCATCACTACTCTACCCACTCATCTAGGATTTATGTCATTTTATCATTGCTCCTAATTGAGTATGATATTACATGTCAACATTATTATTTGCTGGCGATAAAAACTACTTCATAGTGTAACAACAGAAGACAAGGGTCAGGCAACAGATCGTTTATTAAGGAAATCAACACATATTTATGTATTTTCATGTACATTATATTATAGATTATTGTTAGCAGAAAAACACAGTCCTCTGATTGGTTGTTTCTCACAGAAAGTTAACATTGCATCTCTTTGTGACTGCTTCTTGAATGTCCGGTCATCTATATATGTTAACTGTATCCGCCTGCGCAAAATCAGTCCTTGTTCATATTTTCTCACGACCGATATTGGGGATGTAAACAGTGACGTAATGTTATGTACTCATCGCCAAATTATTGTTATGTACTGGCCGAGAATTTAATAGTCCTGACGCAAGAGAAACGGAAATCAGAAGACCACTAGGTTTGCGATGATATTTCTATTTTCCAAACACAAGGAGAATCCAAGTCACACAAGTGTGTGACAGCAAAAATATTTAAGAATGTCCGAACAAGTGTGTGAGCGAATATTCAAAATGAACGAATCAATAGACAGTCTTAACATGATTGGCTAATTATAATGGAATATCGATCCATATATACATAGCAAAATATATCAGACTGTCAAACAAACACACATATTATATATAATATAAGGGGAAGGAGACAGGTTCACCAAAGTGAAATGGTCACAGACTAAGAGAGCAATAGAAAGAGAGACCACCATATATATGGGTACATATCACGTAAAATACTGTCAACCAATTTTGGCTAGTAGGCAGCTCTCACCACAATAGTTTACTTGCTATAAATGACGTGTTCAAGTTGGATATTATAAACGAATTACTTTTGAGACGATGTAAAATAGTTGTACTTCATGGAAATTATTTCTGTGTTACACTTACTGACCTACGGGATTTGATCATAAGATCCAGAGTTCTAAAAAAAGTTAGTTTAAAGTTCTACACAAAAAAATTTCGGATTATATGAGTTTGTGAAGGTATAGTTCATTGGCTAAAGCACTGGGTTTTCAGTCGATGGGACGCGGGTTCGATTCGCTCTCCAGCCAACTTACCATGCGCAACTTGGTGACAGTCTGTCTGTCTGTCTGTTTTCGACATAGAACTTTACACATATGTGCGCCAGTTCAAGTCGCCACACTCCCGCCATGTAGCACACAAAGCAACAGAAGAAAGTAGAAGAAATGCATAATAGAGACAGTAAACGGAGGTGTGAGACAAAGGATAGTAATAACGAAGAGCAATGTAGTTTCATTGGAAATCATAAGTCACAAGGAGTGGATGCATCTGCGCTGTCATTGAGAACGATCACTTTGAGCCCTATCACCAATTGTCTCCAGTCCTCATTGGTTTTTTACCGTCCCGAGGACCCCAACCAGTCAGGAAGTCTACACCTTCCTACTTGGCTGGCTTAAACTAACTGTTGTGGATTTCATTGACTGGTGAAGCTATGACTACCACTGGTTCTTTTCCAGCCTGACCCTATGTCAGCTAACATAGCTTGTTGTTGAGGAAGGCGATGACTAGGCTAGTCATACGTAACACATGTCCTAACCATCTCAGTCGGTGTAATTTCACAGCCTCGTCGATTGATTTCCCCTCGTAACCTAGCTGGCACTTGACCGGTGCCTAACCTCAATATTGCTTACCCTATTACACCTACGACTTCTCACGGGAATCAGAACGTAGGCACCTATGATCAAAGACAGCTAACCAGCCTTTCCATGTCGTCCACTCTCAAGGGCCAGGTCTCACAGCTAGCCATAGAGGAGGACGGAGTGGACTGCTGAGCAGTACTCCCGCCTTTTGGTCGATAGTCGGATATCACGTCGTGTAATATCATCTTGCATTTGACGGGAGCGAATCCCATGCCAAACATGCCAGTCGTAGATTGCAGCTCAAAGTGTTTAGAAGACTCTGCTTCATTTTGTCAGCGTCCTCGCCTAGAAGGACTGTATCGTCTGCATATACTAAGTCAACGAGATTATTCCTACTATTCTGATCACCTTAGTTGAGTGTAACGAGTCATCTTCTCAGTTGATGATACGCTATCATTACTTTTATGCGTATTCTGATGATATGTTGATCAGATCTATCGGTTGATCTCATTCACTAGTTGTGTTGCTTATTACTCTTCTGATTACATTTAATAGGCTGGGTGTAAGTCGATCATCTATATGCATAATCTCTATCTCTGTGATTCTCGAGGAAAACTGATCTGAATACACACACACACATACTCACATTTTGTTTTATTGGTTTGTATGTAGTGCAACCTAAATATTTCTTATCCTCATGATTTTTTTATAGAATCTTTCTTTTTTGTGAAATACGCTTTTTCTGTCTCATTACTTTACCACATATTTACATAAATATACTTTCATTCATTTGGGCGGGCATTAACGCTTATTTTGATGATGAGTATAACAGTCTTATCTCATATTGCTTGCTGCTTAACAGACAGTTCTGTCCTGTTATCTAAAGGTAAAACCAGTGTGCTTTTCTTTTGTTTGCTCTCATCCAATCTTTTGTGGTGAAATATGTATGTATGTATTTTGTTGTTGTTGTTGTTGTTAAAATGTGTTTATATTCATGTAAACGGGTTATTTTTCTCAGTATCAGTTGTAATTTTTCATCCAATGACTGCATTCTGTCAGAGTCTTCACCTAGGAGGACAATAATAGCCCCCATACTCTAATTTAAAAAGACTATAACCCGGTACCAAGTCATTCCTTAAGTTGCTAAAGTCAGTTAATGCCATTATCACATCTATGATGAAATTAAACAGAAATTAGGACAGTGGGCATCCCTGATGGAGGTGGGTACCACTGGTTGTCATCACTTCATATGACAACTCTGCATATGCTCTTACATGGCTTCGTCCCTTGATTAGTACGATGTACTTTCTTGGTATTCCCTACACGGGTAGACATTGCTACAGCACCTATTTGTCGATGGAGTCAAGACGTGTGGCAAGTGTTCGACACCCGTAAGTTGTAAGCGTATGCTCCAGAATCCATCGAAGGGTGAATAAATAATCAATGCATCGTCTTCCTAGCTTAAAGTCTGCCTGGTTTTCTGTGGTTTGTTTCTCCCTAGCACCACTAAGTCCGGGTGTGATTATTGAACCTAGAACTTTAGATACTATATTAGTCAAACTAGTCCCCATATGATTATCACAGGAAGACTTGTCTCGTTTCACACCAAATTTTTCCCACTGGACGAATGATTAGGGAGCTCACCTCGTTACGTGAAGGTCCTGGGTCCGACTACCAGCGGAATCATGTGTGCGACTGCTGAAAAGTCCTAAACCAGGATCTATTGTCTCATTGCGGATTGATGTAAAACTATGTCGAGGTGTTCATCAGTTCAAGTCATCGTACTCTTGAACAGACTAATAAAAGAAGAGGACAAAAAAGGAATTGTACTTTACAATGAAGGATAGTTAAGGCTGTCAGAATTGCAAAGATGATAAGGAGTGATTACATCATCTCCATTTCATCAAGATTCACCAAACATAATTTCTTCGCATGCTAACAACTTCTGACACTATTATTATAATAATAATTATTATTTCCTTTAATTACTAGAGGAACATAGGGCTTCAGCCGTGCGTCTCCATTGCGTTCGGTTCTCTGCTAAAGTTTTCACCTGGCTCCAAATCTACCCACATGCTTTCATCTCCTCTTCACACGACCTCCTCCAAGTCACCACACCCTTGCACTGACGACCAACTCGCCGCTTCCCACTCTGTCGGGTTCCACTCGAGTGATGGCCTGGCGTGTGATGTCACTTGGTGGTTTCCTCAGAGTATGGTTAGACAATCCATCTCCATTTCTTCCTGCCTATTTGCTTCACAATCGGTTCCTGCTGAGTTGGTTCGCCCATTGCCAGAGATCCCTGTTGCTGGTCTTTTCTGGCTGGCCATCTGATCTTGAGTAGTATTGAGCGAAGACAGCTATTGATGAAGGTCTGTAGTTTGTTTGAGATGCTCTTCATGACACGGCGCCAAGTCTCTGATCCATCCGTATTAGTACCACTGACTGACTTCACATTGGAGTTGAAAATCCGGATCTTATTTTTGATGCTGAGTGCTGTTGACCTCCATACAGACTTAAGAGTAATGAAAGCTTGTCTTACTTTTCCGATTCTTGCTTTGATATCCTCGTCAGTTCCGTTGGCCTGTAGTTGAAACGATGCTTCTCTGATGGGTAGGTAAAGGAGGTTGTTTCTTTCAGATTTCTCCCATTTATGCTGATTATTGTCTGTTGTTGTTGCTGTTGGCCAGGAATCCTCATCACCTACCTCTATCTTCTCTATGTTCACCTGAAGTTCTATCTTCTCTGGATGCTTCTTCTGTCGGCAACTTGCTGCTTTTCACTTGCATGTCTTCCGGTTTGTGGGAAATCAGACATATATCATCGGCGAAGTCCAGATCATCCAAGTTTTTTGTGTCAGTCCAATTTATGCCTGTTTCCTCATTGCCCGCTGTTTGTTGCATTATGCAATCTACTGCAATCAGGAAGATCATTGACGATAGTAGGCAGCCTTGTCTTACTCCCGTCTTCACTTTTAAGGATTCCGTAAGTTTCCTGTTGTTGATTACTTGGCATGCAGAGTTGTCGTACAACTCTTGGATGGGATGTATAATTGTCGATGGCACCCCGTAGTAGGTAAGTAGTTGCCAAATGACCTCTCGATCGACACTGTCGAAGGCCTTTTCAGAGTCGATGAGGTTGAGATAGAGAAGTGATTGTCATTCCAAGCTTTGTTTAATGATGATTCGTAGTGTGGCGATTTGATCAATACATGACTTGTTTCTCGTGAATCCAGCCTGTTCCGGTCGGAGTTTCTCATCCAGAGCTTGTTTGATTCTCAGATAAATTGTTTACTTCTTTTCCTATGTAGCTAAAATCAACATAGAATTACTTTAACGATAGGTAATTACCAAAAGAGTTAAATTACTACTAGAGATTCAGTTTCTCAAAGTGTTGTCTCACATCACTCGATTTCATTAATAAAAACATAATTAATAGCGATGGTGTCAACTCGGTTTTTACCAGTCCAGAGTCAACACATGTTTTCAAGCCTTTATCTTTGAGTCACTCCGTCTACTTAATGACGACCCTACACCCTGAGAGAATTCTCGATAAAATGATACCAAATGCATACGAAAAGCCTTTTGCAGACAAGGATTACCAGACACTGAGAATTGTCAAACATTGTTGTGGAACTGCTAGTACGGAGGCTTTGCTTACTGGAGTTTTTTTAAACCAAACTAACGTCATCACTGGCACCGAAAGGCAGTTCGTTTTGGTCCACAATGATCATATCCTTGAAGTTTTCAAAAATATCTGTTGTGCATTAAAGTTGTTTAACACCCTCAGTGGAGCGCAATATGGGCTTAATGGTGAATGATGAAAACTATACATTACTATTATTATTACTGTTCCTTTAGTTTCCGTGTGAAACATAGGGCGTCAAAAGCGCATCTCCACTTTGTCACATTCTCTGCAATCTTCTTTATCCGGCCTCACGGTTGTTCGTAGTCTCTTATTGCCTCCTCGCACTGTCTCATGCATGTCACCGTCGGATGCCCCACTTGTCGTCTCCCATTCGGGTTCCATCCGAGCGATGACCTGGACTGCAATGTTATTCGATGGTCTCCTCAGTGTGTGCCCAATCCATCGCCACTTTCTTCTATATATTTGTTGAGCAGTAGGTTCTTGGTTGGTTTGTTCCCAGCCAGATTTTCTTGTTACCAATTCTTTCTGGCTGGCCTGCCATTTGATCTTCAGAATGGAGCGAACGCACTTGTTGATAAAATTCTGCAATAGCCAGTTTGAAATGCTTTTCGTGACGCACAGTGCAAGTTTCTGACCCATACAGAAGAACCGACTTAGTCAACTTTGGTGTTGAAAATCCGAATTTTATTCTTTATGCTAACTGAGTGCAGAAGATTTTCAAACTGGTTTCAGAGTGTTGAAAGTGTACCTAGCCACTCTTCGACAGATTCTAAAACATAGACACACTTTTCGGCGTCCAACAATTGCCATATTTCTTGATTTGAGGGCGGCCTTTGACTCCGTGGATCGAAAGTTACTATGGCAATGTTTGACTGTGAAGGGAGTACCAAGAAAGTACATTGCGCTAATCAAGGCACTCTATTCAAACTCACGTAGTCGTGTAAGGGCTTATGGGGAATTGTCATCTGAATTGATAACAACCAGTGGTGTCCGACAAGAATGTCCACTTTCCCCATTCCTGTTTAACTTCATTATAGATATGCTGATGGAAGTATCCTTAACTGAACGTAACGACTTAGGAATCGACTTGTTACCAGAGAATAAATAGTTTTATGGACTTAGAATAAGCAGATGATATAGTCCTGTTAGGGGAAGATGCTGACAAAATGCAGAGTCTTCTGAACACCTTGGGCAGCAATCTTCGTATGTTTGGCATGCGATTCGCCTGCTCCTGTAAAATGTAAGATGCTGCTACAGGACTGGACCACGTCAACTCCTAACTTAGTGATGGGGAGTGAAGTGATAGAACATGTTGACCACTTCACCTACTTGGGAAGTTGTATTAGCACCAACGGACTGATTGGCGACGAAATTTCAGCGCGGATCCAAAAGGCTCGAGCTGCTTTCGCTGACTTACACCATCTCTAGCGTAGGCGTGACATCCGGCTATCAACCAAGGGACGTGTGTACTGCTCATCAGTTCGCTCCGTCCTTCTCTATGGCTCTGAAACATCGCCAATACGCGTTGAAGACATGAAAAGGTTGACTGCTTTCGATCATAGATGTCTGCGATCTCTTTCTCACGTTAGGCGGTTTAATAAGGTAAGTAATGTTGACGTTAGGCGTAGTGTTGGGCAGAGAGGGAAAATCAATCGACGATGCTATAAAATTACATAGATGCCATAGAGATGGCTAGGTGACGTGCTGCGCATGCCTAACCATCGCCTCCCCCGACGGGCACTACTAGCTGATATAGGTGCAGGTTGGAAAGGGTAAGTGGTGGTCAAACAAAAACATGGCCTCATCAATCCATGAAATCCTTGACAGTTAAACTGAGTCAGGTAGGGTAGGAGATGCAGACTTCCGGGTTGGGGCCCTCGGGACTCTAGGAATCAATGGCTGGAGACAATAGGTGACATGGCTCAAAATCGTTGTCAATCGTGCAGATGTATTCAGTTTCTGTAATCTTTCATATTCCTTTCTACCATTACCCATTCTGTTTCACTCTTATACTTGTCAGACTGTATTGATTCTCTTCACTCATCTTCTTGTCTACCTTTGTGTGTGTGGTATTTGGAACGTGACAACTTGAACTGGTGCACTTCGGTGCCAAGTTCTATGTTGAATCCAGACAGACAGAGACCTAGCCTTTCCGATTTCGGCTTTGACATTGCAGAATTGTCTTTTGTCTCTTCTAGCACTCTTCTGCTTCACCTTATCCAGTGAGATGTACATTGGACTCACCTTCTCCTTCTGTTGTCCTTCTTTGCATTGAGCCATCTTATGTTTCTCTATCGTCCTCTCCTCTGTTAGTTTCCAGGTTTCCGTTGACAATCGTTCATCCTCTTGCCTCTTCTTTCTTCCTAAGAAGGTTGTGCATGTTTTCTTGAATATCGCCTTCAGAAAGTTCCAATGTTCTTCCTCGCAGGTTTCCTCAGTGATGCCGCGTAGTGTCTCCAACTTTGCTGTGATGGCTGCAGTGAAGGTACTTCTTTTAGTCTCGTCCTTCAGTTTAAATCTTGAACTTGAATTATGTTCTATCTCCAGTTGTTCTGAATGTTTTCAACCTGACTCTGAAGGTTCCTTGAAACCGGATAATGGTCTGAATCCACATCTGCTCCTTTTCTTAACTTTGTGTATAGCAGACAGTATCTCCACTTCCCTGAAATTGAGATGAAATCTATCTGATTTCTTGTATGTCCGTCAGGTGAAATCCATGTCGCCTTTTATATATCACTGCCTGCATTCACCAAATGATTGAAGGTGCAGAAGTCTGAGAAGAGTTCTCCTCTCTCATTCATTTTGCTGAGAGCCTCTCAATCCATGATTACTTCTCGGTTTGTACCTTCTGCTCCCAGTTTAGCATTCATACCCTCCATGAGGATTTTAATGTCTCCGTTTGGGATGTTGTCCATTACTGTTTGTAGGTGTCTCTAGAATTCTTCATTCTTCTCTGATTTTGAGTTTTTTGTAGTCGTGCAACGTTGGATAATTTTGGACATCCTTCCTTTTGAGTCGAATCTCGTTGTCACTATCCTAGATCGACATTGTCTCCCACTGCATGAGAGCTTTTGCTGCAGTTGGTAACATGATAGCCACTCACAGCCTCAGTGTGCTCGCGTTTGTCGTCTGGGTGATCAGGCCCGAGTAGATTACTAACTCTTCAGTTGACAACTTTAACAGTCCACATTCATTCAATCTGCTCTCGCAGATACCCAGCACTTTCATGCCATATCTTCTCATTTCTTTGGCTACCTGGGCAGCCTTGGTGAGTCGGTGGCCCAGCGCTTAGAATGTTCTCCGACCATGCACATGGTCCGGCGTTCGATCCCCGACCGACGCACTCTTTTACCCCGCCAAGCCAGAAGTAATGCTGGTAAAGAGGAAAGGTTGTGCATGAGGCTAGAAACCCTATCCTGCAAAATTAAACACTGCTACAGAAACTTCAAGCCACTAGCTTGGAACTCTACGTTCCACTGGGAACGTGAAGAAAAAAAACATGGGCAGCCTTCCCAGCCAGCTTCGTATATTGTGTGAACATTCCACGTCCCCATTCTTATTCTTGCTTGCATAGGGAGAAGACACATCGGCTGGCTGACTGGCTTCGTGAAGGCTTTCACCAGCCAGTCCACTGTGTCATTTCGCCTCTCTGATTCCAGGGAGAAATAAATGTACTTTTTATATATTTTGTATTTTTAATATTCTTCTTGTGCGTTGAAGTTTCTATAGCATTTTGATTGATTTTCCGGAGGAGAGCTGCTAGCCTCACTTCCAACACTCCCTCTTTTTTTGCGCTTGGGACCGATTAGAAAAGTAGCGAGCTAGTAAACTAGGCGTGGTTATTTTGGGCATAAGCATGCCAAACAGAAATGATTCGACATTCTAGGTGACTGACTAACTATATGAACTATGTAACATTTTCTATCATGTGAGTAATAAAAATAAGGACTGATCGAAATTCTCTTCCGTCAGTAAGAAAAATATGCACAAGAGGAAAAATATTATAGAAAAGCTGAACTGAATTGAATTTCCAGTGTATACCTTTTCACTAAAGTTCAGCAGTTCAATTTACCACACTCTCTGTAGCACACAAAGGTGGAGAATGAAACCTAAAGAAACTTTAACGAACGAAAAATGTATGAGAGAGAAAAATAAGTACACGGAAAATTATGACAGTGCGATGGATCTAGAAGTACCTATAGAGTGGAAGCATTTGCGCCACTGATCCACATCACCAATGGTCTCAAGCCATTGGTTCTTAAAATCTCTTGGATCCAAGGTAGGCAGTTTGCGTCTCCCTACCTGGCTCAAAGTAACAGTCGAAAACTCCATGGATTGATGACATGTTTTGAATTGACCAATCTTTGCCCTTTTCCAACGTAATCAGTGAAAATTACTTGACGTAACATATGTCCTAGCTATCTGAATTGATTTAGCTCCACAAGCTCATCAATAGTCTCTCTGTTCTCACCTAACACTACGCCTAACCTCAGTAATGCTTATCACATCATACGTGCTAACACGAAGTATAGAATGCATACACATATGTTCGATAACCCCTGCATTCTTCCATATCTTCCACTTTCAACTACCATGCCTCACAGTGAACTGCTGCACAATACAGGTATCCTTTGATCGGTAGTCGGATATCACGTCTACTCTAGAGGTAGTTTAAGTCTTTTGTATCCGTTTGTAGAGATATTCGCTATAACAGACATTTTTCAGCCTAACCTATGCTGCACCGCAGCAAGAGCTTGATTCATATAATTCTATCTTACTAATTGGATTTTTTTTAACTTATTTTCTAATTCACTGCCTAACCATAATCCATAAATTTTTGATCCTCTATATCTGATCGAGTTGATTTTTGTGTTGTTAATTCCTTGTTTCGAACTCTAATCTCTTTTCCATCACACTTAAAATGTGTTATCATTAACTGCTAAATATTCTAATATGTTTTTTTTTTGTGTTGAGAATTCAAAGCTGTGCATAATTGATGAAAAATCGTGAAATAAAATCTTTTAATTTCAAAACTCTGTTTGTTCTTCCTCTTTCTTTGTTGAAAATTATCATGGAGAGAAAATGAAGAAGCTGGCTTGCAAATTAATTTACAATTCACATAGTTCGGGCAGGTGAAATTCGGCCACAGCTCCTTTTGGAAACCGAAGTTACTCAGATCACACAATACATGTGTGATCTGCTTGATACCATGAACGGTAATCATGTGTAAATATGCACATAATTGTATGCTACTTAAATGACTGAGCCGAGTAGTTGCATACTACTCACATTAACCAGTAGTGTCTGTTGGCTAGCCAGCCAGATCGAAGTGATCTGAACTCCGAACTGTAGTTCCGCTCATTTAGGGAGCAAAGATCACCAGCTTGATTCAGCTCAGTCAGTCATTAGTACTTTAATTTTATGCAATTATGCTGGCTTTCTTGATTATGACTTACGGTATCAAGTAGATTGCGTATTCAAAGGAAATTGTGGTGAGATTTCACCTCCTGGAACTGTTTAAATTGCAAATCGCGAGTTCCATATATGGTGGTATTACCAGTTCATCTATGCTTTGAACTCATCCGACTCTCTGAGCTGATTCATACTGAGTACATTATCATTGATGAGCTCCGCCTCAAAGGAGTAAAACGACAGTCCAGTGTTTAGAACACTTCAATTTGGCTGGCCAGCCACACCAAGCACTACTGATTGATGTGAGTGATATTCAGTGACTCATGTCAGTCAGAAGATCTCAGTTTTCTTATTAGGGTAGATTGGTTCCATCTTCCACACAAGCACCACGATTTACATAGACACGGGAATAAACGAACTTTCCCGACTATAATAGTACCGACATATTGGCTACCAATCTGCCTTAGGCCTAAAATGGACTTGTTCGAAAATACTCCTCATTCAAGATCCACGAGGATCTTTATTTCTCCGCTTAAGAAAGTATTATAAAATTAATGTAGATGAGCGGTCTGTTTAAAACTTCGGCTCCCGAAAACCTCTATCAATATGTTGCGTATAAGAGTACTGTTTACTCTGGAGAGTATTTAAGACATAAACAACATTCTGACTCGCATTTTTCTCCTAAACATGAGAAGAAACATTATCCTCGATAGCAACTCATCCCAATGCATGAGATGACCGTTCCTCAGTGGTGTCCTCCGTTCACCATCTGTACTCCTACATTTTTTAAATTTGCCATTCAACAAAATGTCGTGTATTTCTTGAAGGTGAAAAAGAAGAGATATCATAATTGGTGGATTGGTTTGAGCGCTTCAGGTCAGGTAGAACTGTGTCACACGATCTACCGTCAGTCAATTAAATCTTTTATTTGAAGATCCTAGCCGAAGGGAAAATATCATGTAATAAACTCCATTGAAAATTCTGTACATTATATAAACATTGTTGGCAGAAGAAGCATCAAAGATAGAAATTAAGGTAAACATAGAGAAAACAGAGGTGATGAAGATTCCTGGCCAAAACCAACAGCAACAACAACAACAGACAATAATCAGCATAAATGGGAGAAATCTGAAAGAAACAACCTCCTTTACCTACCCATCAGAGAAGCATCGTTTCAACTACAGGCCAACGGAACTGACGAGGATATCAAAGCAAGAATCGGAAAAGTAAGACAAGCTTTCATTACTCTTAAGTCTGTATGGAGGTCAACAGCACTCAGCATCAAAAATAAGATCCGGATTTTCAACTCCAATGTGAAGTCAGTCAGTGGTACTAATACGGATGGATCAGAGACTTGGCGCCGTGTCATGAAGAGCATCTCAAACAAACTACAGACCTTCATCAATAGCTGTCTTCGCTCAATACTACTCAAGATCAGATGGCCAGCCAGAAAAGACCAGCAACAGGGATCTCTGGCAATGGGCGAACCAACTCAGCAGGAACCGATTGTGAAGCAAATAGGCAGGAAGAAATGGAGATGGATTGTCTAACCATACTCTGAGGAAACCACCAAGTGACATCACACGCCAGGCCATCACTCGAGTGGAACCCGACAGAGTGGGAAGCGGCGAGTTGGTCGTCAGTGCAAGGGTGTGGTGACTTGGAGGAGGTCGTGTGAAGAGGAGATGAAAGCATGTGGGTAGATTTGGAGCCAGGTGAAAACTTTAGCAGAGAACCGAACGCAATGGAGACGCACGGCTGAAGCCCTATGTTCCTCTAGTAATTAAAGGAAATAATAATGATAATAATATAAACATTGTCCAGAATAAAGCTATTACTGTTATCTTAAAAAAACCATCATGAAGCTAGAATTGTCTTGCCGAAACCTCTTTAACAAAGTTATAATACACAAAAGACAGTCTGATTTGGTAAATGTTTGAATATACTTTTTCGTACACTTTCAGTGACATTTTGAGATGATTCGGAATCTTTTCATCAATTCCCATAGGCAGATTTCTGCTGCAAGGTCGATATGCACCAATAACTCGTTTAGTGGTTAGCTGCGAAACAACTTAACGCTTTTTGACTGTTACGCTACACTTTGTAGGATAAACTCGAGGCGTAGACAGGAAAATTAGTCAGCTTTCGTTAAACCTAGTGATATGTATCCACATATATATATTTATGTGTGTGTGTGCATGTTGGTCTCTCTTTCTGTTTGCTCGGTTAGTCTGTGACCACTTCACTTGTATGGACTTGTCTCCTTTAATAATGTGTATTCTCCTTATATTATATTATATATAATATGAGTGTTTGTTGACAGTCCGTTGCTTGGTGACATATATCCATATATGTTTGTTGGCATGTCTGCTATATTCGCTATGTATAATTGGATCGACACTCCATTATAATTAGCCATTCATGTTAAGACTGTCTAATGATTTTTCCCACGCTTGTCTGAATTATTTATATATATTCGCATTCACAATTTGTGTGAACTACTTTACTTTACAACTACTTGACTTGCTTACCACTTTGGTGTGAGACCATTTATTTTCGTCTCCTTGTGTTTGGACAATAGAAGTATCATCGCAAACCTAGTGGTCTTCTGATTTCCGCCTTCTCGCGTCAGGACTATTAGTTTCTCGACCAGTCCATAACAATAATTTAGCGACGAGTACATAACAATTTGGCGACGGGGAAAAACATAACAATTTGGCGACGGGGAAACTAGTACATAACAATTTGGCGACGGGGAAAACTACTATTAACCACTCAGCAGCAGCAACATAACAATTTACTATGGATCCTATTAAATTGGAATTATTGTTTGAACGACAAATGAAATTAATGGAAATGTTCGTCAACCAACAGACTGGTCCAGCTCCACCTTCAAGCAATCCCAATCATACCATGCTACCATCTGTCGACGGAATTGTGAACAGCATTTCACAGTTCAATTATGACCCAGAGGCTAATGTCACTTTTGACACATGGTATCAACGTTATGAGGATTTATTCACTGTTGATCTCGCCTCACAAGACGATGCCTGGAAGGTGCGAGTTTTGCTACGTAAATTGGGTCCGGCAGAATATGAACGGTACTGCAACCTAATTTTACCACAGAAACCACGTGACAATTGTTTCGATGATACAATAAAGTTGCTGCGTGAACATTTCGGAGACCACTCCTCATTATTCAGTATACGTTATCGTTGCCTCAAGCTGGCAATGAATGAAAATGATGATTTTCTTACTCACGTTGGCACAGTCAACCGAGAATGTGAGAGATTTCGACTCAGGTCCTTAACAGATGATCAGTTCAAAGCCTTGATTCTCATATGCAGTCTCCAATCTCCTCGTTTCACAGATATCCGAACTCGACTGCTCAATCAGCTAGAACAAAATCCCAAGTTAACATTACATGACATAGCTGATGAATATCAACGGCTGATTAATCTGCAGAAAGACACACACTTGGTCGAATCAACACCTCCGAGAAGCTCTGATATTCGTGCATTACGCAAGAGCAAAAATCTCTCATCAGCTACTCCTGACCCACCTACTTCTCTAATGTTCCGCGGAAATCTACACATACTCGTCCAACTTCACAAAATACGACAAAGAAGACCCCTCCATCACCATGCTGGCATTGTGGCGCGTGGCACTTTGTAAAGTCTTGTCCATACAAAAATCATCGTTGCAGCAAGTGCAAGATCATCGGTCACAAAAATGGTTTTTGTCAGCCACGCAACCCAGATATCAAAATCCAGCAAAAGCTCAACAAAATGTTGGTCCTAAATCCCCCAAAAAGTCATTGAGTCTACGCGCAACCCGTCAAGTCACAACACCAGCTATGCGGAAATATCTTGATCTTCAGATGAATGGTCATGATGCTCGTCTGCAGCTAGATACCGCCTCTGATATTACTGTTATATCAGAGAAACTTTGGAATTATATTGGCAGACCACCTATCACCAATACTTCCCAGTCTCTTGTCAGCGCCTGTGGTGGGCGGCTCAAACTAATTGGTGAACTCAAATGTTCTGTTTCCTTCCGCAATACCAAATTCACAGGAATTTGTTACGTCACGAAGAATGATTTAAATGTTTTGGGACTTGATTGGTTCGATCGTTTGCATCTGGCTGATGTCCCACTAAATTCTCTACGCAATACAGTGAAGAAGCATAAAATGCTAGACAATTCCGGACGGAGCCGAAGCCGCAAACCCAACAATCAGACGAAACGACAGGCGTCAACAACAAGCCCAAAGGTCCCAGATAAACCCCCAGGTAAACATCCTACTAATCATCCATCTTCTCAAAAGGGGAGGTGATATGTATCCACATATATATATTTATGTGTGTGTGTGCATGTTGGTCTCTCTTTCTGTTTGCTCGGTTAGTCTGTGACCACTTCACTTGTATGGACTTGTCTCCTTTAATAATGTGTATTCTCCTTATATTATATTATATATAATATGAGTGTTTGTTGACAGTCCGTTGCTTGGTGACATATATCCATATATGTTTGTTGGCATGTCTGCTATATTCGCTATGTATAATTGGATCGACACTCCATTATAATTAGCCATTCATGTTAAGACTGTCTAATGATTTTTCCCACGCTTGTCTGAATTATTTATATATATTCGCATTCACAATTTGTGTGAACTACTTTACTTTACAACTACTTGACTTGCTTACCACTTTGGTGTGAGACCATTTATTTTCGTCTCCTTGTGTTTGGACAATAGAAGTATCATCGCAAACCTAGTGGTCTTCTGATTTCCGCCTTCTCGCGTCAGGACTATTAGTTTCTCGACCAGTCCATAACAATAATTTAGCGACGAGTACATAACAATTTGGCGACGGGGAAACCAGAACATAACAATTTGGCGACGGGGAAACTAGTGCATAACACCTAGAAGTGTTATTAGATTATTTGGATTCTCCTTTAAGGTTTGGAATGTATACTGGATATAACTTTTTTCTATCCTGCTTTATTTCTTTAGGAATATCTGGAAATTTTAAACGATTTGAGTAGAAAAATTTCGATAACTAACTATTATGCCTGTGTGAAAAGTGCACGAAGTTACGCGTGTAGTTTCACGTAAAAAATTTCGGTCAAATGATGAGGTTTGAATTCGCGGTTGCACTGCTTTAAATATGTCAGTATCGCATTTAACTCAACACATTATTTCAGCTACATTACGGATAAACTGAAATAAATATCTCTATACATGCATCAGAACAAGTTGTTTATCTGTGACTGATGATACCTAGCCATCACCTTCCTTGACAACAGGCAATTTTAGCTGACATAGGATGAATCAGGTTAGAAAAGAGTCAGCGGTTCTGAAACCAAAAAATGGCCTCATCAGTCAATGAGATCCACAACAGTTAGTTTAAGCCAGTTCGGTAGGAAGGTGTATACCTCCTGATTAGTTGGGGTCCTCGGGACAGTAAAAACCAATGGCTGGAGACAGTTGGTGATATGGCTGGAAATCGTTCTTATTGACAGAGTAGATACATTCACTCCTTGTGACTTATAATACCCAATGAAACTATATTGTTCTTCGGTATTGCTATTCTTTTTGTCTCATATCTTTGTTTACTGTCTCTACTTTGCATTCGCTTTTACTTTCTTCTCTTGCTTTGTTTACTGAGTGAAGTGTGGTGACTGGAACTGGTGCATGTCGGTGCAAAGTTCTATGTTGAAACCAGTCAGTCAGTCATTGTATATGAAGTGAAGTCTTTCTGACTTGTTGCGATTGTGTTCATTAATATTCTGCTGTCGATATTCTAATGAACATCTTTTTTGGCTTATATCTTTCATTCTGAAAGCTTTGTAAGATTGTTTATGTTTTGATTCCTTGTTCTTCTGTCGGTTAACTACTCCCATCGATATACCAATAAGTACAGTGGCTTGAATCGATGTGTCAGGCTATGTGTTCTCTAAACATCTGCCTTTCTAATTTTCCTCGTGAAATGCAATTGGAGGCAATTGTCAACCCTCGCTTTTTACGAAATGTTAAGTCAAGTAAATGGATGCTCAGATAATATCCATCAGTTGAATATAAACTTGGATTGGGTTCTGTAAATTTGTACTATTCTTTGCATTGGTCATGAATACTTATTACAGAAGACTGACTGACTGACTGACTTAATTTCGCCATAGATTTCTGAACAGGAATGTGCACAGAGATAGGAGCGGAACAGTTAAAATGACTGTAATCAGCAGAAATGGGTGAGAGTAACATTAGTAGCATAGAAAAACATGAGAATTTAGAGGATCTGAGAAATTATAAAGACTGACTGAGGACCCCAATGAGACAATCTACACCTCCCTATGTGACTAAAACCAACAGTTAGTGACTTCATGGGTTGATGGCAGGTTTTGGTTTGGTCACGCCTAGCGTTTATCCAATGCAATCCTATGTCAGCCAATATAATTACTCGACGAGAGATACGATGGCTTAGTGTGTAAGATGCGTTCTAGCTCTCTACCTCAGTTGATGTAGCTTGACAACCTGATTCATTGACTTGCCCTTCTTATATAACACTTCACATCTAACCTCACCATATTATGCTGACTAACACGAGAGATGATAGAGCGCAAACATTTGTGGTCAAAGACAACCAATCTCTTCAGATCTTCCACCTTGAAAGGCTACATTTCACAGCTACACAGAGAGACAGGGCGAACTACTGCGCAATACACATGTCTTCTGACCTATATTATTGCTGAAGACTTCTGAAATGGGATGAAACCTTTGTTCAGTGATTCTGTAGTTGTCTATGGTTCATGTAAAAATAAACCTTCACTGAGGAAACCATCAAGTGACATCACTAGACAAGCCCTCGAGTGGAACCCGAAAGGGAGGCGGCGAGTTGGTCTTCAGTGCGAGGATGACTTGGAGGAGGTCATGCGAGGAGTAGATGAAAGCATGTGGACAGACCTGGAGCGGGGTGAAAAATTGTCAGAAAACAGAAGGTAATGGAGGTGCGCAGCTGAAGTCCTATGTTCCTCTAGGAACTAAAGGATACAATAATAATAATAGTGCCCATTATGAGAAGTTTATAGTTGAAAAAGGAGGAGAATATCTTCATAAGTTAAAATTAAGCTGTGTCTGGTCAATGCAAAGAAAGGTCCTGTGCATATTGTCTTAGAACACGGATTCCAACTTTCATAAAGAGTCCTGCTGGCTGCTGTTCTACAGAATAGTTGAACTTGTTAGATGTGTGTCAGGTTAGGTAGAATAAAATTCAGGAATGTTAACTGTCGTTTCCAGTGTGTTTGTCAACTGAATCGCTTAAATATATAAGAAACAAAACGTTGTCCATCAACTATTTGCACTTTCATTCAGTTGACAGTATTTAGCTATCCAGTTTCCAGATAGGAAGGGATTCGAACCCGTGTTCCGGCAGTTGTAGTTGAGTGGCTAAACTAATGCACCATAGCTCTATTTAAATACTTAAGGATGGGGTGAGTGTACAGTTTGTTTTTGTGTAATGAACTCAGTACAAGTCGACTGAATGGGCATGTATCATAAATGTGTTATAATGAATGCTTTTCAGAAAGCTTTTTGAAATCGTTCTGACGTTTTACTATTTATATCTCCTAGAGACAGAAGTATTGATGTCTTTGCAACTGTTAACATTGTGATTTTCGTGTTTGTTGAAGTTATTGATTTCACTAGCTAGCCTACTGAATAAGGGTAGTACATTGTGTGTCGGTGGTTCAAGGATGTAGAATCCTCGTAAACCACCCATATGGTCTGGGGTTCGATTCCTGGTTGAAGTAATCCTAATCCTTGCCTAGATTACCATTCCATAGTAATTCAGGAGAAGAAGGATGGCTTAGTGTGAGGCTGGTAAGCTCATGCTGTAAAAAACATAACCACCATTGAAACTTCAAAACTGACGCTTTGTTCCACTCGAAACGCGAAAGAAAGGATAGGAGAACTGAATGACATTATAGGATTATTATGCTTCCTAAAACCTTTAATTCTGTCCGTGAACTGAAACAAAATGTCATATGCCTTATGTTTTACAAATTTCTCTGTGATCATTGCATTATACCGAAAAGCCAAGCACATTTACAACTCTCCGAAGCGATGAACCACTTCCACATAGTTTTAGCAAACTGTATGCTATAAGCGCCACACTATCAACAGGAATGGTTTCTTTATGCATGGAAACCGGGTTATTTTCAACACAAATGAAATTGCTGTCCGTTTTATCAGCTCGCTACTATTTGTCACACAAACTTTTTTCGGATTTACATTGTTCAATTGCTTAATTATTGTTTATGTTATTTTGTTTGACAGTGACTGATAGAAAATCCAGGATGCACATTTAGTCCTGTTTGGGACCTGTCACTGGATGTACATGCATTTTCAGCTGTAGCGAAGGAAGACAAGCGCCAGGCAACAGATCATTTATTAAGAAAATCAACAGATATCTATAGACTTTTATGTGCATTATTATTAGCCTTATTGTTAGCGGAGAAGCAACGTCTTCTGATTGGTTGTTTTCTTGCTGAAGATTATTCTGTCATCTGTTTATTGCTGTTTCTTGGACAGTCCGTTGATATATATCTGCGAATCGTGTCTGCCCACGCTGAGCTTGCTGTGATTGGTTGTTGAGTTCCTCAAGGTTAAACTTTGTTCTTGTTTATTCTCCTGACCCCGATTCGGGACGTAAATGTTGGCGTGAATTGCTGTCTGCCGAGTTTGTCTTGCAGACAGCTCTCAGCACACAGTGAATGATGATGGTGTTACCCATGAGACTCGAACACTGCACCTATCATTTCACATGTGAAAGTGTTATCCAATGTGATCTAGTGGATAACATAATCAGTCGACAATAAATGCATCATCATCGTTCCTTGCTCACCGATTGGAACATAGGGCTTCGGACTTTGAAGTTTCAGTAGCGTTGATGCGGTGGCATTAATAGCACCATGTTCAAACCCCCATCTTTCCCGGGCTTACTGCAGGCTAATAAAGTAGGTGAAGTTTATAAAGCACATCGGTCGGGAATCGAACCGTAATCATCTGCGTGGTTGGTGAGAATTCTCCTACTGAATCACACATTACTGACCATTCTGTTTACATTCAGGATATCTAAGCAAATCCTGAGCAACATTTTTGTCAAATTGTAGTTCACTATCATGTTCCCTGCGTAATGTTATTATGTGTGCATATACTAGCAGTGGCAGATTGCGTAATCGATTTGGGGATATCTTAAGTCTTGTCTGTTTCGTTGAAATCATCGATTTATTTACTCTTTATGATATGGTAAATAGTCTTTCAGTATTATTTTCCGGATAATGAGTTGAACACAGTGGATTATCCATTATGATATTAATTTGTCTGGTCATCATTATGTATTCTACTTTAAAGGCTAAATAATGTTACTTATAAATAGTTTCTTGTTTTAATTATCCGTACGACTACATTACTTTTAACAATTTATATGCATATAAATTAGGTCATGTGCCAACTGGTGTTTTGGTTGATGTGAATCCTGTAAAATCTGCACAATTATCCTCGGCGCCTGTGAATTCTCATTCCCTACATCAGTCATCAGTCAGTCCTCCATTAAATCAGAATTCTTCATCCTCTGGATCAGATACTTTAGTCGATCGACAGACAAATGAAAGTCTAGCTAACAGCCAATCAGATAATTCTTTGACGAATGCTGCTCTTCCATGCGTTAATTCAATTCCTGCAGATGTTGCAAAATGCGAAAATTCACAATCATCCGATTCTGGGGTAAAAGTGAATTCAGTGAAAATCGAAGATGATTTAATTCAAATATTTGGTCGAAATCAACTTTTAGAACTAGGTGATTGATTTATTGATTTTTTTTATAAAAATATTTTATATTGGTTCAAAAGTATTTGTCATTTTTCTGTCTATTCCTGAACTAAATGTGTATTTATTTAATTAAATTTTTTAAATTTTCCCGTCGATTGACTGGACTGAAATGCTCGGTCTCAGGTTGACATGTCGGCTTCTTGTGCAGATGCTTCGACGATGTCTGGACATGTAATTAGAATTTAATTGGTGGATGGTGACTGACTAGCAGTGGAATCCAGGATGCGTATTTCGCCTATCCTATTTGGGACTCGTCAGCTGGATGTGCCTGCATTCCCCAGTGAGTCAGTGATGATGTTCCCACCGAGGCTCGAACCCAAAGCCAATAGTTTTAAACGCCTAAGCTCTATCGAGGCATCTGCACAAGAAGCCGACATTTCAACCTGGGACCGAGCACTTCGATCCAATCAATCGACGGAAAAGTCTAAAAAATTCAATGAAATAATTAATATGATCCGTTGCACAAGAAGTGGCTCTCGTGACTCAAGTGGTCTAGTGGATAGCGCTTTGGCGTTTGAAACTATGGGCACTGGGTTCGAGCCCCGGTGGTGGGGACATCATCACTCGCTGGGGAATGCAGGCGCATCCAGCTGACGAGTCCCAAGTGCGCATCCTGGATTCCTCTGCTAGTCAGTCACCATTCATCAATTAAATTCTAAATGTGTATTTGTTCACCTGTGTGGTTACTTTGGGCGTCGGTGGTTGTTCAGTGGTGCCGACCACGCCTCACGTGGTCCGGGGTCAGCCCGGTAAAATGGGAAGGTTGAGGGTGAGGCTAGCAACCATACCCTGTAAAAAAAAACTAAAAGAATGCACTAGTGTTACTGAAACTTCAACGCTCAAGTTTGATGCCTTATTTTCTGGTCAGCACGCAAAGGAATAAAACAAAATGTGGGTGCTTTAGACGGCCTAGTGAATTTGTTTTCTAGGTGACAGGGCATTCATTTGTTTGTATATTGTTATTATGGTTCCATTGCGTTCCAAGTGGAACATAAGGCTTCAACAGCAAAACTCTACTTTGCCCTATTCTCTGTGGTGGTGGCCCTCTTTAAATAGCCCCACGATTACCCATAGTCTCTGATCTCCTCCCCACACAATGTTCTCCATGTCACCCTCGGATGCTCCACTTATCGTTTCCAATATGGGTTCCACTCGACCGATGGCCTGGAGTATGATGTCATTCGGTATCCAATTCTTTGTATAGGCAACTCTAATATGGGACTGTAAACGTCATTTTGAACGAAGAAAGAATGAATATATTTGCAGGAAATGTTGAAGTTGTTTTATATTTCATGAATTCTTGTCAATTGCATGTAGCCTAAACGATATCAAAGTATACATTACAAAAATTTTAAACATTATACATTAACCACAGTGACTTCGTGTTATTCATAGAAAGTAAGTATGGGCAACATAACTTCGAAATGATGTTAGCAGACAAATTATTCAGCGTTGAAAAGGTTTACTATTTATGGTATATTGGTTACAGAATTTCGTCATCAGCTGACATTGGCCAGTGCCAGTTGTGCTATATCGTGAATTGGCAGAAGTTGGAATTCAGAGGCTGGCCATCGGATCAGGTTCCAGTGGCTTAATGGTCTACAAGCTCGCCTTGTAAGTGGAAGGTCCTGGGTTCTAACCCTGGTGGTGGATGTGTACTACCGAAGAATGCCAAACTAGGCGGACAAAACAGCTGTCCAGTACCCCTGCTGGTTTTCCAATGGTTCACTAACCGATGTCTGCTTATGATGGAATCCTGTAATCAATTAAATCGAATCCCTGCAAACCAACACTTGAATATTCATGGTAGGATTAGACAAGAAAGATAGGAGCAGAGTGCAAATTTTGCATAGAAACAGGGGTAAACTAAAGATAGGATACAAAATCGAACTAAAGAATAAATTTATGTGTATAATGTGATGGAGGGTTTGAGAAGGTAGGAATGGAAAGTAAAAGTAAAATTATGACATAGACAAACAATCAGGTAATTTGGGAAACTGAATAGTCAGTTCAACTTAATAAGCGAAAATCAATATTGGGTGCAGTATTAGCCAGCCGGAGAAGCAAATACAAAATTCACACAAGAAAAACATTTACACTTATCACCATGGTATTCAGAAGTTTATCACGCTATCTTGCTGCATACAAAGGTTTGGTTGAAATATTTTGATACCTATGACCTCTGTGATACGAAGTAATGAAGGTTTCCTGTGTTTATTGATTATTTTGAGAGCTTGACTAATCTTAACCATATTTCCTGTACTAGATAGTTGGAGGCAATCGGCCACAGGAAGCCTTGCTTAACCTAGGTTTCGTGCTAGTTGGCACTCACAAGTCAGTCAGCAAGGCATATCTGCAACCTTGAAGGAACTCATGTTCCTTCTGAGATTCGAACCCGCGTCACCCCATTGGGTTGCAGTCAGAGACGTTACCAGCACTGAGCTATTCGGGCTCGCGATTGACCTCTTGTATTTCCTGTGTCAATCAGGTGTCGGCCAATTGCACTTTGCTATCTTTCATACAAAGACGTCCAGTAGTATGCTAAGAAAATCTAGTAGACACTCTCCTCTCAGTCCTTCCTATGTACTTACTACTACGAGTGTAAGTGCAGATACGGTTGATAGAAGCAGGATACTAATCTACTTCTGTGACAGAATTATTCTTATTTGTTTTATCTGTGTGATTTTTGTGTTTATTTTTGTTGCGTAATACTCTACCCAATTTTGATTTTCACTTACTGAATTTCCAAATATACCTAATTGTTTGTCTATATCCCACAATGTTACTTCTAACCGGGTTCGAACCCTAGTTGGTACATGCTGCTGACGAGTCCCAAACTGGGATGACACACAGCTATCTAGTACTCCCTAGTTTAAAACATTTAGTCCCTTTTATAAATTTGGATAGCGTTATTAGAAGACGGAGATTATCTGAAAAGTGATGTGATGAATTTGCGCTATACATTTCGAGCAATCTGGTCCCTCACACATTTATTTGTCAAGTCGATAGATATATGAAAAAGTTATTTAAACAAAGTGACAAAAAATTTAAGAATGATTAACACAACGTTTGGTAATCCAATCAAATAAGGATTACCAAGGTAGGTTAAGAGTAATAACAAACTGTTTTTGAATACACAGGGGGGGGGGCTTAAGTTTATGAATAGCTATAGCCTCAGCGTATTTCAATAAGCGCCCGTGACCGTTTTTATAGATGACCTTAAAGGCTGAGTTAACATCAGTCTTATGGTTCATCTCGATTAGGTGTTTAGCTATAGACGAAGTTGGTAATCTGACACCTGTGGCTATTGGTTTTTCATAATTCATTTGTTTTTCTAGCCATTTTGGGATATGCTCTCCCACCTTCACATGCAAAACGCAAATACTCCTCCCTATGTATGTGTGACCACACACACACGAAAATTGGTAAATAGTGTGGGATGTGACATAATCATTGGTGCACTTTTGAGGTTTGCAATGGAACATTTTCTAGCTTTTTCGGCAATTACAAGCTGGGCTGCATAATAGGTTCTTCGGATGATCGAATTCAACCTTTGTCTCAAAATCATACTGTTTATTTCCCCGTTATATGGTAATTTGATGAAAACATTTTTCTTAGGGGCGGTATAAGTTGTAGGTTTAAAGACTAATTGACTTCTACACCTGTTTAAAAATTTTAAAGGATATCCGTTCTCAGCAAGAGCATTCATCAATATTTCGTTTTCTTTGTCTATAACATCAGCCGTACAAATACGCTGAATCGTATAAAATAGTCATTTCACCAAGCCTCTCTTATACTGTAATGGACAGAAACTGTGAAAATTAAGGTATTGCCCTGTCCAAGTGGGCTTTCTGTAGGTTGATCGTCTTATTGAACCATCATCTCTTCAACTCAGAAGTATGTCTAAAAATGCAAGCTGGTTACGACTTTCTTCCTCGCATGTAAGACTAATATGATTCTGTAAAGAGCTAAGTCTGTCTAATAGACGACTGGCATCTTCATGATCGTTGCATATCAAAATGATATTCTCTACATACCTCCTATAGAAGGGCAATTTAGAAATTAAATCAAGAGACAAGTTCTCAACATAAGACATATAAACGTCCGCTAACAAAGGTCCTAATGGACTCCCCTAGTTTTCCAATAGTTCATTAACGGATGCCAGTTTGTCAGCGGACCTGTAACCAATCAAATCTCGGAGAACCAACTCTTGAAAACTAAATAATTTGTCTACCTACCGGATTTCGGAATTATCTTGCTTATACTTTCTATGGATAACTTGATGTCATTATGATGAATGTATTATGTTCAGGCCTTTATATAACTCATATTTTGATATTGTTAAGAATGTATGCAGTTGACAAGAATTCGTGAATTATAAATTGATTTCGTATTATGCTGCAAATATGTTCTTTTTTCAAACTAATTAAGGGAACCGGTTGTATGAAGTAGGGAAACCTATTGTCTGAAGTACTGAATTACGGATTATGCACTTGTACAGATGTGTAGTTCGACTGTGTACTTCTCATTCATAATACACGTATCTCTACGGTCACTTCCAAGCATATGTTGGAGTTTTTAAGGGTTTGCGTTTTTTTGTGAGAATGCTGTCTAACACCAGTGTATTTAGAAAAATTAAGATTTAATATTGATATAAGAATAAAACTTGTGCACTGTGGTAGAGTATAATTCCATTATGAGTAAATTTTTGTTTTGATAAAGTCTCACAGTGTTGTACAGTAATGTTTACTGATGACCACGTTTCGAGCACAATTTATTACGCTCATAATCATATCAAGGCACCTACTCACACGACTTCCTAACTTCATTTATATAGTTCCATTATTTTTCACTTGATTCGATTGGTAGTAGTATTTTCCATATTTCAGGTATGAGTGATGAATCATTCTTATTGCATGTGTTGTGTTAGGTGTAGACTCGATGAACAAGGATTCAGGAATTAGGGTGACATTTAAACCTACAAACTCACTCAGGGACAAGCTGTGTGGGTTAAAGGACCCAGTTGACCCAATTAGACAAAATAATATAATTTACAAAATACCCTGAAATGACTGTAAGTTCAGTCAACTACATAGGTCAAACCAGCAGGTCAGGGGTAGTCAGATTGTCGGAACATAAGAATTTAGCTAAGGTAAGAATGGTTGACCCTGAAAAGATGAGTAATTTAGAAAAAAGCTCAGCAATTGCAATGCATGCATTAACACACAACCACACAATAGGGTGGGAGAGGGTTAAAATTCTAAAAAGTAATCTAGATAGGTGGAGAGAGAGGTTGATTACTGAATCCTTGTTTATCGAGTCTACACCTAACACAACACATGCAATAGGAATGATTCATCACTCATACCTGAAATATGGAAAATACTACTACCAATCGAATCAAGTGAAAAGTAATGGAACTATATAAATGAAGTTAGGAAGTCGTGTGAGTAGGTGCCTTGATATGATTATGAGCGGTAATAAATTGTGCTCGAAACGTGGTCATCAGTAAACATTACTGTACAACACTGTGAGACTTTATCAAAACAAAAATTTACCCATAATGAAGGTTTAATATTCTCTTTTATCAAATTTTGTTTTACTGAACGCATATTTCGAGGGGGGGATAATTCGATTATACCTGTCTACCGCGAGTAAATCATTCGCAATGTAGACACAGTTTGATTGTTGATTATAGATTGCTAGAATTTGATTTTATGGTTATTACAGTGTTATTGTAAAGAGGCTTTAAAAAACCAACAACAACAGCAACAACACCACTAAAATAAAGTATGAAACACATAACTCTTTATTATTCTTGACATTTCATTCACAAATCCATCATCATCACTTATGTAATAACACCGCTATTATCTGTCTCTAGTTTTTTTCTTGAGTATTTTAAAAATGACTTTTACTTACCACTACATTTTATGTAGTGATGATGATTATACATTACTTATATAAAATACCACATTACTAGTTAGAGCGTTTTTTTACATGAAAGAATTTAGTTTATTTCACTGTGCTAACGTGTCTGGTGAATTGTTGCCATAGTCTGTCTGTCTATCTATCTATTTTCAACATAGAACTTTGCACCGATGTGCAGCAGTTCGAGTAGCCACACTCCATGTAACACACAAAACAAGAGAAAAAGTAGAGGAAACTCAAAATAGCGACAGTAAACAGAGATAGGAGACAAAGGGAATAGTAATAAATGAAGAATAATATAGTTTCATTGGATATTATAAGTCACAAGGAGTGGATGCATCTGCGCTGTCATTGACAGCGATTTTGAGCCATATCACCGATTGTCTTCAGTGTTCATTGGTTTTTACCTTCCCGAGGACCCCAACCAGTCAGGCAGTCTACATCCCTCTACATGGCGGCTGGCTTAATCTAACTGTTGTGGATTTGATTGACTGATGAGGCCATATTTTGTTTTGACCACCAGTGGCTTTCTCTTTTCCAACCTGATCTGTCCTATGTCAGCTAACATTGCTTGTTGTCGAGGAAGGCGATCGCTAGGGATGAGTGCGTAGTACATGTCCTGACCATCTCACTTGATTTAACTTCACAGCCTCGTCTTTTGATTTCCCCTCCTTACCTGGCTGGCACTCGGCCGAAGCCTCACCCCAACACTGTTCGCCTTATTCTACCACTTCACACGGGATACAGGACGCAGGCCTCTATGATGAAAGACAACTAGCCAGTCTTTTGATGTCTTCCACTTTCAATGGCTAGGTCTCACAGCTATAAAGGAAGACAGAATTAATACAGGTAATACACTTTGTTACCTGTCGGTTGAATTTCCGTAAACCTGTACTTGCAAACATGAGATCTGTGTATAAATGGGGATAAAAACTCTTTTCCGTATATCATCTTTTGTGTATATGAATGGTACTTTTCACTTTCGTACAGTTAACTGAAATAATCTTCGACTGGTGAGCAGCATTTTTTTTGTATTAATTAAGGAGTTTTATGCCAATGTTTTGCTTTAAGAGAATTACTTGATAAAATCTGTGTTATACAATTTATTATAAACAGTTCATAGTCCACTATATATTTGCTTTAATGTTATGTTGAATGATTTTCATCATATGCTCTTCTTGTTCTTCACCTTTCTGTTTCGCTTTGACGTTGACATGTTCACTTAGAGAATCACTGGTAGACTAATAAGTACTCTGCTGCTGTTTTGTCCTAGTTCTAGCCTTGTCAGTTGTACCGACACACCGGGGCTCGAACCCAGGGCCTTCCGGTTAAAGGGAGAGCTCTTGTTTTAGCGGCTGAATCGTCTATGAGCTCACTCTCTAACCGAAAGGCCCTGGGTTCGACTTCGGTGTGTACTTAGTGTGCAGAAGTCGTCCCAAGCTAGGACGAAACAACAGTTCAGTGTTCCCTGGTCTTCCACTGGTTCTCTAACTGATATCACCTTGTTATGAAACCCTGAGAATCAACACTGGAGATAGACATTTTCATTAAAGTTACAGTTCCCTTTTCTTAATTGTTTTTTCATGAACTTGGAATTTGTGGACAACATTATTATGCTAGTATTAACTTGTTGATACAGGAGGAATGGGGAATTTTTCAACTTAGATGCTTCAGGACTGATGATATTAATACTTTAATTGAGTATAAGGAATCAATATGTTAAACGTAGTGACCATCTTACTTATCTGGCATTCCCATCGGCAATTGATGAAGTTTCATCAGGAATATGTAGTGTGGATTAATACTTACTTACTGATTGCCTACTTGCTAAAGCTGCTTATAGAATCACTGACAAACCCAAATGTTTTTTCTGAATGTAGCGCGGATTCTTCTCTGTTGTAATGCTGTAAAACACAGGCATTTGAATATTACAAGTATCAAGATTACATTGACTGTATTGTCTATATGGAATTTAGGTGTAGAGTTAATTGGTCGTTTGGTATTTTTGTAAGCCGCCTACTAGTGGTATCATTTATTAGCCTAAATACCAATTTTCTAACGTCCTTGTGTTCAGTGATATTTGTAAAGGCAGCTAATGGCTAGTACTAAGACATAGCTTTATACCATTTAAGGTAGTGAAGGTTGTTGTTTAGTGGAAGCTGACTAGCAGGGAATCCAGGTGCACACTTTATCCTTTTCACGGGGCTCGTCAGTCGGATGTGCTTAAATTTACCGATCATGCAGTAAGTCCCATGCTTTCTCTACTGGGACTCGAACTCAGTATGTTTCCTTCCAAACGCTAAAGCGTTATCCAGGAGACTACTTAGACCAGGTCTGAGAAATTTTGCTTTTGTCGATTGATTGGACCGGAATATTCTGTTTGTCTTGATATGTCGGTTCGTAGTACAGTCACTTCAATGATGTCTTAAGATATTTGGTGGATGGTGACTAGCCGTAGAGTTCAAGATGCACATTTCGTTCTGCCTAGGAGCTGATACGTCAAGAGAGACTGCACATTTCGATTCAATCAATCAAGTAGAAAAACAAAATTCGGCTTAAAAAAAGTAATAACTTATCCACCTTACACATGAGGTGGCATTCATTGCACAAGTGGTTTAGTGTGGGCAACACTGATGTTTGAAACGAAGGTGGTACAGAGTTGGTGTCCTTATGGGAAGAACATAACTCATTGGAAGATTACATATGGGTCTCAGAAAGGACGAAACGGCCGTCCTGGACTCTACTAATAGCCGCCATTCTATGAATAACATTAGATTAGCGAAGATTGTCTGGTTGGAGTTCACGATGAAAAAAAAATAATAGAAATCAGTTATTGTAGAGTTTTGTAACATGGCGGAGAACTGATCCCAATAGCGATTGTGTTTGTCAGTAATTTCGTTATTCTCCTCTCGTCACTCCCACCTTTTTCACCTCTCCAGTCTCTGCTACTATTGTTGATTTTCTTGCCTTCTACTCAATGAAAGCCTCTCAGGTGTGTGCGTTCGATATCATGCATGGCTTTTCTATTATTAATAATTTGCATAATACGCATACAACTCGTAATTGTTGGTTTGCAGAAAATATTGCTGAATTCTCCAGTTATGTGTTGATTTACTTACAACCCAATAAATAAATAAATGTATAAATACTTCGTTTACATTACAGTAAAATCACTATGAAGTACAGTAATTAATGAATGAATGAATGAATTAATTAATTAATTAATTATTGATGATTTCATGTGTAAGTTATAAATCCTATATATTGCTAAAATCTTTTAAAACTTTTCCTTAGAATAAGTCAGCACTGAAAATGCTGTCCAGGAAGACAAGTGAACTATGCATTCTATATCTAATGAATTAGATATGAAAGCCAAGATACAGAGATAAGTCATCAAACTTTGGTCCGCAGGGACTTGATTGGTTTCAGAATTAATCACGAATTGACTTCAGTAAGAGAATCATTGAAAACCAGAGAGTACTGATGAGTTTCATCGGTAGGCAGTCATCACACAAAGGACTGAACCTAAGTCGTTCAGCATACAGAGTGAGCTTTTCGACTGTTTAGTCACTGGAACCGAATCCAGTAGCCTATGAATTTTAACTACTGTCACTCGGCGTCCTCGCCACATATCATGATACAGCAGAACTTAGGACTCCTCGGCCATTGGATTCTATCTCAGTGACGAAATGTTCAATGAGCTTGCCTTGTAACCTACCTGAATGTCATCTTGGTCTCATCCCTGATGGGGTGGTTGTGAGTGCGTGCAGATGAAGACTCTTGGACTAGGACCGAAAGGCCATCCAGTTCTTCCTCGGTAGTAAGTGTTCTGGAGTAGCAGTGTTCCTAGTTTAGACTTATTAGCTAGATAACATTTCATATCAATCCACATGTGTATAACATCGGCATTTAGATCTGCTGAAGAGTTACACAAGGATCAGTGATTTACTGGGATTTTCAATCTTTAATAATATAACAGTAATAGCTCTGTTATAAGCAACATCTTGATATATACAGTAATGTATTTCCAGCTTCGTTGTATCTATTCCTTTATATTCAGTTGTTTGCTTGCAAGAAATTGATTTGATTGGTCACAGAATTTCATCATGAGATAACACTGGAATACCTGGGAGTACTGGACAGCTGTTTCGTCCGCCTAGTTTGGGACTCTTCAGTGGTACGCACTCGCCGGGGTTCGAACCTAGGACCTTTCGGCTATAAGGAGAGCTTGTAGACCACTAAGCCTCTGGGGCCCTATCCAATGGCCAGTCCATGAATTCCAACTCACGATATAGTGCTACCATTGGTCAATCTCATCCATGGCAAGTATTTGTCCTTACACCCAACCTGCTGTCCCCACTGCCAGTCATGAATTCTCACTAGAATCCAGGTAACTATCTAGCTGAATAGGGTCAGTCATTAGTGAACATGAGATTGGTATTCAAGTGTTGGTTTACAAGGATTCAATTTAATTGGTTACAGGATTCCACCATGATCTGATGTCGGTTAGAGGACCATTGGAGAACCTAGGAAGGAGTACTGGACAGCTGTTTTGTTTCGCTTATACCATTCGATGCAACATGCTCCTTCCGACATCTAACGTATTTATCACTCCAAAATAGACCAGATGGTGTTTTGAAATCTATGAAAAATCCCCACATGAGTACAGATTGTTCTTCAAGGACGTAAATATATATTGACCAATTAAAACAAACTATACTTGTGAGTAAATTTGACGCGCAATATGCACTTTAAATAATTAGATTGCCAAACGATTTAAACAAAAATCGATTGATCCTTATCTATTTGCATGTGTATAAACTTTCATCACTTTGTTGTTGTTTTTTTTGATAAAAGAGACAGCAGTTTCTTGCACGTTTCCCGATAATTTAAAATTCGCTTTTGTTTTTTTTTGTTTTCTTTTACAGCAGATAATTGTAACAAAGATGTGATAAAATTTTTGAATAGATTTTATAGACTTGTACGTACGTACGTTTTTCTCCTCCTCGGGAATTGCGTTTATATATATGCACGTGTGTGTCTTGCGTATTTTGTGTTTTGAAATAATATTTATGCAGTCGTTTGATGTTGAATGAACAAAATGCATTTTTGACATTTCTTTTCCTTGTGTCTTCTATCTTAAGTATCTTACTGAAAATAATAATTTTTTTGGCTTGAATTAGAGCTATATGCTCAGAAGAAGTAATTGAAGATGAATTAAGCATTGTGTATGATACTTTGATCGAAAATAGCTATCCCGAAAAAAATTTATCAAGAAACATATGAAAAGAAAACGGAGGATAAGAAGCACTCACTATCTGTAAAAAGAAGCCTATTTATATACGATTACAATTCATGGGTGATATACCAAGCGAGATAGTTGTGAAGAAATTAAGAAAATCAGTTCAAAGAACTTTTACTGCTGGCGAACTACACGTATTATTCTCTACACGACCGATGGTGATTCCTCGACTGAAAGATGAAGTACCTAGACTAGACTGGCCACTTCGAATTGTATCTATCAATTCAACTGCACTTGTGGAGTCAGCTATATTGGCCGTTGCTTAGGAACTTGGTTTTTCGTGCTCACTCGAGAACATCTCCCAGCATGGCTAAGTAAAGGTCTAGTGAAAAATATTAACAGCTCGGTATTGGAACATCTGGTGCAAGCAGGCTACAAAGACAGCATAGATGAATCCTTCTCTATATTATACCGGGTGCCAAATACATTACCAAAAGTCATCGAAGCACCGCAGGCTCCAAACAGCAGAGGATATTGTGATTCGCCTCAAACAACCAGCTCTCTGTGTCCAAAAGTGCAAGTCCAGCCCCTACTATCGCCCTGGCTTCAATAGAAGCTATAAAGTCATGAATTTGTACTATTATCTTTCCTAATGTTTCTGACATTCAGCTTATTCTATGTTGATGCTATTTAGCTGTAATCTATTGGTATTATTAGATTCGATGTTATTTAAACAAAATTAATGTTATTCACAACACTAACTCATTCATTCACTATAATGTATATACAACTGTAGAACCTGATGATGACTTTATCGAAAAGAGCACTCTTTGTTCAGTATCCATTCTTTTCAAAATTTTAATGGGCATTTTTAATCAGTGAAGATTATGCGTAGATAAGTTGTTGCTGTTGATTTTTTAAGAAACTTCAACTCAAGTAAATGAATACTGATGGGAACTAGCTGTTACCTTCGAAATTGATACTTCGAACGCCTCGATTTTAGACACCTCTGGAGCTGTTGTGACGTAAGCCTGGCTGTCAAAGGTTGGTATGCAGTGTTTTGGCTACTCTCAGTGCTCTTCTACCCCTGTGAAATCTGACCTCTTCGAGCTGGGGATGTGAGACGAATCTGCCTATGTCAGTCATCACTACCTTCGTGGAATTGATTGTGTTTTATAGTATTATTGTGTGAGTGATTCTGAGGTCCGGTAGCGTTTGTTTGGACACGATGGAAACCATCATTCATTGAGTATAGTCATCTTGAATCACTAACTACGTCAGCTTGGAAATGTATGGATGTCATCCTGTCTGTCTGTTTGTTTTCGACATAGAACTGCTTTGCACCGATGTGCGGCAGTCCAAGTCGCCACACTCCCTCATGTAGCACACAAAGCAAGAGAAGAGAGTAGAATAAATGCATAATAGAGATAGTAAACAGGGGTATGAGGCAAAAGGAATAGTAATAAAGAAGAACAGTATAGTTTCATTGGACATTATAAGTCACAAGGAGTGGATGTATCTGCGCCAAGCATCGAGAACGATTTTGAGCCAAATCACCTACTGTCTCTATCCATCGGTTTTTACCGTCCCGAGGACCCCAACTAATCAGGAGGTGTACATCTTCCTACGTGACTGGCTTAAACTAACTGTTGTGGATTTGATTTGTTTCGGTTTCACCACCACTGGCTCTTTTCCAACCTGATTCATCCTATGTTAGCTAAAATTGCCTGTTGTCGAGGATGGTGATGGCTAGGGATGAGTGCGTAGTGCATGTCCTGACCATCTCACTTGATTTAACTTCACAGCCTCGTCTTTTGATTTCCCCTCCTTACCTGGCTGGCACTCGACCGAAGCCTCACCTCAACATTGTTCACCTTATTCTACCGCTTCACATGGGACACAGGACGCATGCTCCTATGATAAAGACAACTAGTCAGTCTTTTGATGTCTTCTACTTTCAATGGCCATGTCTCACAGCCAGCCATGAAGGAAGACGGAGCGGACGTCTGAGCAGTACACACGCCTTTTAGTCGGTAGACGGATATCACGTGTGTGCCTAAGACGGCGTAAACTAGTGTATGCCGAATGAACCTTGTGTATCCGTGCTGAGTCTTTATCAGCGATCAACCCGTCTGGCGGTGGGCCGGATGGCTTATTTGCGAAGCTTTTATTGTTGCACCTCAACAACATCCTCATCTGAGCGCATACTTCAGTTTGAAGTGATCTTTTCGATTTCTCCACGAGTTTATTAGTCATCTCTCCTGGTGACCTTGGCCACGGATATCAATTCGACTGGGACAACGTTGAAATATTAGACAGAGGAAACAACAAGAATGCTAGAGAATTTTTAGAAACTTGGCATCCCAGTGAATCAATCGTCAGTAAATAAAGGCATTGACATAGACAAAATTTACCCATCGAATAGAAGCAAATCTGACACACAATCGGTCAAAGTTCAAGTCAAGGAAACAGTCAGTTCCGATACATGTAGCCATCTAGAGGGTGTGAAAACACAAAAAGAACCCATCACGTTCAAGGTCACCATGAGGGATAACCAATAAACTCGTAGAGAAATCTAAAAGCTTACTTCAACAAATTGAAGTATACGCTCAGGTGAGGATGTCGCCCAGTGGTGGGGCGATGAAAGCTTCGCAAATAAACCATCCAGCTTAGAGAATACACCTACATCAGAAAGACAGATGTACAGAAATTCATATTAAACTAGGTAACCTTGGATATTAAGTGATCATTTAGGAACAACAATATAATTGACCTTCGTATTAACTCAGCTCACTCGGAATCATCTATATAAATACTTAGAAAAATTATATGAAATTCACAAGTCGACAGAAGTTGTGGGGAAGACAAAAATGATGGAGATATCTAACCAATAATAATAATAATAGGCACTAATCATCACCAATGGGAGAAATCTGATGAAATTTATCCCTCTTAGCGAAATCCTTTCAACTACAGGCGACACATATGAGGATATCGAAACCAATCAGGATTGGAAAGGCAAGATGACAGGATTTCATTACTCTGAAATCCGTGTGGAATTCTACTGCACTCAGTATAAGAAGCAAGATTTGGATTCTCAAGCCAATCAGAGCTTCTGTATATTTCAGAAACTTGATGGGAGCGTCATCACAAATCGTTTCCAATACACTACTGCCTTTCTTTGTCCTCATGTAGAAGATTAGATGACTGGCCGGTTGGAAAGGATTGTCAACCAAGAACCCATCGCCCAACAAATATACACTAAAGAGGAAATGTTGTTAGATTAAACATACTGTTCTGAAGAGACACATTCTACACAGGTCCTCTGGTGGAACCCGGATGTGTGACGACGAGTTGGCGTGTGGTCAAGGCTGATGCGGGGGAGATCGTGTAAGGAGGAATTCAAAGCTTATGGGTAGTCATGGAGCCAGCAGAATGAGGACAGCAAAGAATATAGAGTGAGATGGAGATGTGCCGTTGAATCTCTACGTTCCACCAGAAACTCAAGAGAATAATAGTAATATAAAATATTTCCTTTTACAGCTGTTCTGAATATAGTATCTTGACTGGTAACCGAAGATTCCTATTTCCTCTGAAGAAAAAACTAACTTAATTTATTTAGAAAGTATTTCTGTGTCACCATATCATTCATAAATCATTTTCTCAAACACCACAATGCAACACTTTTTATGACTCAGCGTAATCCATCATTTCTATTCTTTGCTGTTCACACGTACACATATATGTATGTATATTGTCTTAAGCGTAGACGGTTTCTGTAATTTTATCCTCTGACTCGAGCCTACGCTTGTGACGTGTTTCCTAAAGTAAATTGACTGGAGATTGGTGTTCTTACGATGCTCGTCACATGAGGCATTCGCCTTTTTTTTCTACTTTCCACATTCCACATGTTCTCATTATTACAAACAAGTGATTTTTCACTAGTGGATACAGAGCTTGAACACAACTCTGTCTACGTGAATATAAGTATCTAATATAACCGTGATACATTTCGTTGTAAGGCTCAGCTAAATACATATTTCTTATATATATATTATATATATTATATATATATATATATATATATATATATATAATGTAGGAGCCTGCATGTGACCCGCCCGCATTTAGACAGGTTTATATTAATAGTAACTTGAGATAAATCTGAGTAAGTAGATATTGACAGAAAAGAATATTAATATTAAGTTGAGATTAACCATTATTTGTCATCGATCAAAATCCTAAAACCTTAAATCACACTGTCATCAACATCGTCAATAAATTGTTATAATTAAATAAAAAGAGACCACCTACTTACGCAATTAATTCTGCTAGTGTCATGTAATATTGTGTCAATTTCATGCAAAAATCTATTCATTTTTGAAATAATGTCGCATTGATACTCTAGAGTGTTCAATTCAGAAAAATTTTACAGCGGACTGTTGTTGATTTTGTGTTTAATATTAGTATAAAAAAAAGGATTAAGTCGAAAATATTCTTTTCGATAACTTCTTCATCTGACTCTACAGTTATTTGTACATGCAAATAATAATTTAAGAGTAATTCATTATTTTAATGACAACATTGATTTTTTCTGTTTAAATAATATCGAGTTGTTCAATAGATCCATAGATTGGGATTTCAAAAATATGTGTAATCGTGATAATATGCATAAAAACGTAACGTAATACTCAGACAGTCTCTGTCTGTCTGGATTCAACATAGAACTAGGCACCGAAGTGCAGCACTTCGAGTTGCCACGTTCCAAATAGCACACACACAAAGGTAGACAAGAAGATGAGTTAAGAGAATCAATACAGTCTGACAAGTATAAGAGTGAAACAGAATGGGTAATGGTAGAAAGGAATATGAAAGATTACAGAGACTGAATACATCTGAGCTGGCCATTGACAACGATTTTGAGCCATGTCACCTATTGTCTCCAGCCATTGGTTCCTAGAGTCAGTCCCGAGGGCCCCAACCCGAAAGTCTGCATCTCCTACCCTACCTGACTCAGTTTAACTGTCAAGGATTTCATGGATTGATGAGGCCATGTTTTTGTTTGGCCACCACTGGCTCTTTTCCAACCTGCACCTATATCAGCTAATAATGCCCGTCGGGGGAGGCGATGGTTAGGCATGCGCAGCACGTCACCTAGCCATCTCTATGGCATCTATGTAATTTTATAGCCTCGTCGATTGATTTTCCCTCTTTGCCCAACACTACGCCTAACGTCAACATTGCTTACCTTATTAAACCACCTCACGTGAGACAGAGATCGCAGACATCTATGATCGAAAGCAGTCAACCTTTTCATGTCTTCAACTCGTATTGGCCATGTTTCAGAGCCATAGAGAAGGACAGAATTATGAAAAAATCAATGCTGCTATTATTATCATTTTTATCTCCTGTAGTTCGTAGAGGAACATAGGGCTTCAGTCACACATCTCCACTCCGTCCGATCCTCCGGTAACGTTTTCACCTAGCTCCACATCTGTCCACATGCTTTCATCTCCTCTTCACATGACCTCCTCCATGTGACCACACCCTCGCACTGACGACCAACTTGCCGCTTCCCATTCGGGTTGCACTCGACCAATGGTCTGTAGTGTGATATCACTTGATAGTTTTCTCTGAGTATGACCAACCAATCCACCTCCATTTCTTCCTGCATATTTGTTGCACAATCGGTTCCTGCTGGGTTGGTTCGTTCATTGTCAGAGATCCCTGTTGCTGACTTTTTTCTAGCCGGCCATCTGATCTTGAGCGAAGACAGCTGTTGATGAAGGTGTGTAGTTTTTTTCGAAGTGGCCTTTGTGATGCGGCGACAACTCTCTGTTCCGTATGGTAGCAGTAAATTCACATTGGAGTTGAAAATCTGGATTTAATTTTTCATGCGGAGTGCTGAGTGCTGTTGATCTCCACACGGAATTGCGAGTAATGAAAGCTTGTCTTGCTTTCCCAATTCTCGCTTTTTTAATAGAAGTGCTTGGAACCTGTGATAGCAGGTGGAATAGATGTGGGGATGCTGAAAGCTGTTAACTGAAGGGTAGTTAGTAATCTACCGCACTTACCCAAATGACAATCACGAGCACACTGAGGGAGTGACTTTCATGATGTCACCAGCAGCAACCAAGGCTTTTAAACAGCAGAAACCTACCTCTTCCAGAATAATGATAGCAAGATTCATTCAACTTCGAAGGAAGGAAGGCAACAATCATCCAGTCGTTACAATTACAGGTGACAGTATGGATGAAGATGTCAAAACCAGGATGTGAAAGGCAAGTCAGATTTTCACTAATCTGAAATCAATTTGGAAACCTGCTGCTAAGTCAGCCAATTCTTTTATGCGGTTCAAAAGCTTGGCGCCATCATCACAAAAAGAGCACTTCCAACAAGCTACTGCAAATTTTCATCAGTATCTGCACTCATTGACTGAAAATCAGATGGCCTACCGTGAAGGATTCGCAACAAAAAAAAAACTGTAGGAATGAACCAATCAAGAAACTGTTGCTCAAATAATATGACTAAGAAAATAGAGATGCGTCAGACACGCTCTATGGAGACCGTTGGGTGACGTCGCGCACAAGGTAGGACTTCGTGTAAAACTCGATTGGGAAACGACATGGAGGTGATCGTGTAAGGAGGAGGTGAAAACTTATGGGCAATTATAGCTCCAACTAAAGAAGCCTGCAGAGATTGTGCTGTTGAATGCCTTGTTTACATCAACTTTATTGTTGATTATCTTCAAAGTGATTTCAAAAACAGAGCTATGAATAGATTTTGTTTGTCCACCGCTTAACCACTAAGCAGGATGATGCTCAGAAATCTGATGATGAACTTGCTTAATTGATCGCCTAATATAAGTGACTGTATGGGAGCATTCAAACTGGTGAATGCATATCAAGGAGGGGAAATGAGATTGCAGCGTGATGCAGATTGGTAGGAAGCGGCCAAATATTGAAATTAACATTTTAAATCAACGTCTGCAGAGGAAGGACTCTCGCCCACCATGCACATGGTCCGAGGTTCTATCCCCTGCCGACACACACCTGATATCTATGGTCGGCCTGTAAAATTTGGGCTACCGATATCCATGCTGAAAATTCCATACTTGTACCAAAAATACAGTGTGGAATCAAGCTGTAATAAAAAAAAGTCTGGATCGAGTTTATGTTGTGGACATGAAATAACCTCATTAGACAATTTATTTGACCTTGGGCCGGTCGCCAACCAATCAGAGCAGCTTGTTTTTTTCGCCGATCTAACCGAACTTTAATGTGGAGTTTTTCCTTAATAAAGAAGTCCCTTACCAAGTCTCTTATCTTCTCTCGTTACAGGATAATTTATGTTTAATTCCCGAACGTAGAATTGTTATCATTGATGTAATCAACAAGAGGACTGCAGTTTGAAGAACAAGGGCTTCTTCGAAGTCATTGATATGTTAGCTGTCTTTGGCGTTAAATTCATATTTTTGTCGATAAACTTTTCTGGATTTTCATTTTCCCCCGGGATTTCTCTAATAATCTTGACTACTTCATTAGTACAGTCATTTGAATGGATTAATCTAGCTCTGAAATCTAAACATAGTTTGATAAAATGTTTGATTCACAAAGGTACGAGACTCAGGAAATGAGTCTACTGACCATTGAATGTATATTTTCTGTATATACAGAAGTGTGTCTTTAAGAAGTTTACTGATGTCTTAAAAATCATGTACAAAAAGCCTCGGATATAGTTAGCACAAATTTTCACGAGGCATATTATCAATGCCAGTGTAGTTGTAAAATGCTTCTATCTCCTCTGTTTGGTGGTACGATCGGGTGAGTAGTATAGAGGTTAAGTGTCGAGTTTTAGGTAAGGAGGGAAAGACAATCAAAGAAGTTGTGAAGCTTTGTCGATTGAGAAGGCTACGACACATGCCCAACCATCACCTTCCTCGACAGGCAATGTTAGCTGACGTCGGTACAAGTTGGAAAGTAACTAGTGGTGATCAAACCAAAACTTGGAATCACGAGATTTTTGACAGTTAGGCTGAACCATGGAGAGAGGTGTAGGCTTCTTGTTTGGGTCATCGAAATCCTAAGAACCAGTGCCTGGAGACAATTGGTGGTATGGCTCAAAATCGTGCTCAGTTGCTCACTGTTTGTGATCTCCCATGTCTATTAGACCCTCATGGTTTTCCAAGTTACTATTCTTTCACCCTCACATTTCTATCTATCATTGTTCTTTCGGATCTCTTTCCTTTCTGTTCAACGTGGATGTAGTGTGGCAAGTTGAACTGGTGCAATTCTGTGCAAACTTCTATGTTGGAATTTGTCAGTCAGTTGTAAAGTGTTGCGCACACAAAATATTTTATTGAATGGTTCCTCTTCCTGCATCTGTGTATGTGTTCGACCCGACCTATCCCCGACCAATGGATGCTTTAACTAAGTAGTCGATTAGGATGGGACTCGCAGGATCGCTCGAATTCCGACTAGTCCTAGAAGGTATCGTAATTTTCATGTTTGGTGTTATTTTAATCACTGATTCCTTTAAAACCTTATCTTGTTTTTTTTCCGACCAAGTATTTTAACCTTACAAATAACTAACTTTATTTTTCGACCACCTTCTGTCCTCTTTTAGATTTCTGAACGACGTCACAAGGAGGCATTGCACTATTTCGAAAATGATTTCGCCACCTGCTTAAAAGCAGTTAAAAGTAAGCTAGTTCGTGTGAATTTTGTTTTTTTTTTTCTGTTTATGCCTATGTGATATTAGACTGAAAAGAACAAGAAGTTCAGCAAAGACGGCGATCTTTTCGGCGATTTCATTCTCAAAAGCAGCTGTACAATCGCATTGATGTAGATTAGTTTACATGGATACAATTCTAATTTGTTTAATTCCACATAGTAACGAAGGTGATAATAATTTTCGACTTGATGTATGAAAGTTTGAAGGTACGAATATAGATTACAAGGGGCTTAGAGACAAGATTTCATAGGATTAGAAAACAGTTACAACGTATGCAAAAACTAATATTTGATAACTGGAGAAATAATTTTAAGTCAAATAGAAGGTGATAATTATTTTCAACTTGATATGAATTACAAGAGGCTTGGAGACGCAGGGATAGAACGAATTACAGGTGTGAACAAAATAAGCATGGAAACAAATTGAAATGGTAATTTTCAACTTGAAATGAGATGGAAGTTAGGAAGTGTTAATATAGATTACAAGAGGCATAGAAACAAAAAAATTACACAGGATTAGAATATAATTGTAAAATGGTTATTCTAAACGGATTACAAGTGTGATCAGGAGGAGCATGGAAACAAACTTAAAATAACTGATTTTATAACTGAAAAACATGGGATGAATTGAATGAAGACGAAGGGAGAAAATTACACACACAAATAACAAAACAAAAAACTGAAGGGAACATACCAAACTAGGTCCATGGTAGTTGTAAAGGCTGGACTAGTTTCTTTTGAATACATAGCTCCGGCTTTTCGATGCGTATGGCGAGAGCTACCGCAGTACGAAGAAGTCGGTAATTTTGGTAAATTTTTGTTTATTTTATAAATGACTCTAAATGATGAGTCGGCTGAGATTCTGTGACAGTGTAACAACAGAAAACAAGGGCCAGGCAACAGATCGTTTTATTACGGAAATCAACACGTATTTATATAATTTCTCATACATTATTATAGCCTAGTCAAGCAGATAAACGCAGTCTTCTGATTGGTTGTTTTCGAGTTCCTCGGAAAGTGGAACCATCTATCTGCGAATCATATATGCCCACGTTTAAGTTTGCTGTGATTGGTTGTTGAAACAGCCTTGTTCATATTTTCTCACGGCCCATATTAGTGACTCAGACATTGACGTAGATTAATGTCAAGCAATCGGCTAGCAGGCTGCTCTCACCACAACAGGTATTGACGAGATGTTCAATTATTGCGCTTCTGATTGAACCAGTGCCTCCTCTTTGCAGCCACGCTGGATGATGTTCTCTAATACGTTTTGATAAGACCCGCATAAAAACAACCTATATATATATATATATATATATATAATGCTGTAACGGTAGCAGACGAGAGACGTGGTAAAGGTATCTCTATATAGGGAAATTATGTACACCTTATCTTCAAAGGACCATTTGCATAGATCTTCCATGTTGGTTGTGCTACTTCTCGTCTTCCTTCATATTGTGTTTCTTTGTGTTCCTTTCACGCCTCCCATGTATCTCTGCAACGCTGTATTATTTGCTTTCTCTAACATCGAATCTATATCCCTGTTATTTGCTGTTTTTTTATGCCGATAAACATCTCTTTATATGTATACTACTGATAAATTTTATCAGTAGAACACACCACTGTACCACCTTAGATAAAATAATAAGCAGCACTTTTGAAGTGTTACTCAACACACATTCAGCCAACGCTCTCTCTGTATGTGTGTAAACACCACCTATATGAAGTTGGCTGTTATCTAAGCCTTGTAGTGTATCATAGTTTCTTAACGAACACAGATTCCTTCATAATAAGTTATGCTAAGCAAAAAGCTATACCTCCTTCCTACCTACCTCATAAATAATTTACAATAAGAGTTCTAACGATTGTGTGTGGTTAATCAAAAACACTTGTGATGCATCGATGGTTCAATGGTGGGCATGCTTGACTAACCAGTTCTCACATAGTCAATGATTCGTTTCCTTGAAAATATACCTTTGCTTTCGTGTTTTACCTTCTGCTGTTACATTTGGTGTCGCTGCCTGCCGAGTAGTGGAAAGCATATGCCCTGCAGAAAGAGACATACGGATCTTCCGGCAGGATTTCGAGGCTTTTGTGCAGTTGAATGGCGTTCAAGATCCGTCAACGATAAGGCCGTCACTTGGAACGCTGTTGGGGGGGAGGTCGGGCGACGGCAGCATATGATAGTGTGAGGCGAAATACTGGCGAATACGAGCCAGGGTTATACAAATCGCTTCCAAATTGGGGGGGGGGGAGAATCATACATGGTCACCGTGAGAGGGAATCACGTATATACTACCAGAAATGCAAACAAAGAGAAGCGGGTGAATGCCACCGTGCTCCGGAAGTGGAAACAACAAGACAAGCAAACAAAACCGTCCGCACCAAAAAGACCTAACCGACTTCAGTTAGAAGTCTTTGACGGGGGGATAAGTGTGGTGGTGTGATACAGACAATGTGTTCCAATGGAATATTATTCTTACATACTACTGTAACAGCAGAAGACAATACACGGGAGCCAAGGTATATTTTCAAGTGATCAAACCGCTATTTATATACATACAGTTATGTATTCTTTAACCAATCACTGAACCTGTGATTTCGGTTTACATTAAACAACATAAAATAGAATGTTCAAATATACATTATATTCTGTTGCTAATGCAGTATTGAACTGTGGGAATAGCATTCCGACGTCAACACCAACAGATACAATGATTCTTACTGTGAGAATAATATTCTGTTGGAACCCATTGTCTGTAACACACCACCACAGTAGAAGTAGCAGGATGTTCGAATTAGGCATAAAAGATGTCGAGTTATTCCTGTTACACAAAGATTCAATTATCTACTTTTCCTCTTTGTGTATCATAGTTTTTGATCCTGTTCTTCAACTTACGTAAGAAATAACGAAACTGAAGTTTTGGTTTGTTGGGATTTGATTGGTTACAGGATTTAATCATGAGCTGATATTAGTTAGAGAACCATTGGAAAACCATCAGGAGTACTGGACAGCTGTTTCATCCCAGTTTGGGACTCTTCATCAGTACGCACCCACCACCAGGGTTCGAACCAAGGACGTTCTGGTTACAAGGCGAGCTCGTATACCATTAAGCCACTGGGACCCGATCAAGTGGCTAGCCCATGAATTCTAACTTCTGCCAGTTAACGACATAGCGTGACCCCTAGCAATGTCTTCGGCGAGTATTTGTCCTCACACCCGACCATGGGCCATTGGATTGGGTCTCAGTGGCTTAATGGTATACGAGCTTTCCTTGTAACCAGAAGGTGCTGGGTTCGAACCCTGGTGATGGGTGCGTACTGCTGAAGAGTCCCAAACTGGGATGAAACAGTTGTCCAGTACTCCCTGCAGGTTTTCCAATTGTTCTCTAGCTTATGTCAGCTCATGATGAAATCCTGTAACCAAATAAGGAAACTATTATGATTTTTACATAAAGAAATAAAAATGTGGAGTGTAAAAGCAACAGTCTACTAAATAATTATTTGGTTTATAGAGCTCTCTTTAGTGTATAGGAGAAAACTGTGCTTTTTTTGGCTCTCATGATCATGATCATAACTGTTATTTCCACAGCTTTGTTATTCACTCATATCTGTTAAAGTTAATATTCTTCTTTAATCCTTTTATCCCTTTTACAGGTGAGTCAAATCCCAAGAATCGTAGTATTTTATATGAAGAAGTAAGTGGTTAATTTTAAATTTTGATGCATTTGGTATTTTATTTTTTTGAATTTTGCATTGTTGTTAATGTGTTTGGTTGATTGATCGATCTCTCTATTGGTATATTGGCTTCTAGAACAGACACCCTAGATGATACTTTCACTTGATAAATATAAAAAAAAGACTTCCATTGTACTGGAGTCAGTGTGCAAACGTAGACTGTGATCATCTGGATCCAATTAAACTAACAATAGAAGATTCAAAAGTTTCAAGAAAATAATATTCGATACCTAGTGCTCATTATTATTGTGTGGATAACTTTCTTACGTTTGAGATGATGGGTGTTATATTACTGAAATGTATTAAGATTGTGATTACCTAACTGACTGGTTGACTGGCTGGCTGGGTTCCAACATAGAACTTTTCCGTGGAAATGCAGCAGTTCAAGTTAGCACACTCCCTATGTAACACACAAAGGTAGAAAAAAGTGAGAGAGAAAGGAATAGCTTAAAAAGAACAATAACGAGAAAAAATGAACGAGAGAAAGTGGAACAACTTATAAATACCTGAGGATTTAAAGGATCTAAGGAAGTACAGTGAGTGAATCCATATGCCCTATTGAGAACGATTTTCAGTCGTATCACTGACAGTCTCAAGCCAATTGATTCTTAGTATCCTTGAGGACCCAGCCAAGTCGTCTACACATTCCCATGTGGCTAGCTGGCTCAAAGCAAAGTCGACGACTTCATGAATCGATGTCATATTTTGATTGAACCACCTCGAACTCTTTTGCAATCTAATCTTAAGTAAACTAACCTATTGTTTGACGAGAAAGGATATTTCTTTGTATGCGTAACGCATATCCTAACCATCTCAATCGGTGTAGCATCACAAACCCTTATCGATTGATTAATTCTGTTTACCTAACCCTCTACGCCTATTCTCAATGCTTAAGATTTGAGTTTAATGCTGACTTATGGCATCAATCTATCGCATCTGTTTGAGTTTTCATGCCAAAATTTGTCGACGACATTATACCGTTTGTTCACTTTCAATCTCTTAATTCTTCATCGATGCAGTACACACCAATTGTTAAAAAAACGGTTTCCTACTTCACTCCTATATCTGCTTTATTACTAAATTTGTAATAATTTTGTTAGGATGGAGGATTTCATCATGAGCTGACATCAGTTAGAGAACCACTGGGAGTACTGGACAGCTGTTTCGTCCGCCTAGCTTGGAACTCTTCAGCAGTACGCGGTGACCTGGGGTTCTAATGGGAAGTCGTGACCAGTAGGGTACAGCAGGTTGAAGATTAAGCAGTAACTCATCGAAGAAGACATTGCGAGGCGGTCGCACTATGTCGTGAATTGGCAGAAGTTAGAATTCATGGGCTGGTCATTGGATCGATCGGGTCCCAGTGGCTCAATGGTCTACGAGCTCGCTAGTCTTGTAACCAGAAGGTCATGGGTTCGAACCCTGTCATGAGTGTGGCGTACTGCTGAAGAGTCCCAAACTAGGGTGGGCGAAACAGCTGTCCAATACTCCCTGATGGTTTCCCAGTGGTTCTCTAACCGATGTTTAATTTAGGTGGGCGGCGTGATGAAATCTCACCACAGTTTCCTTTGGAACCCGAAGTTATTCAGATTACAATAAATAATGATAATAATAAACAGTAATCAAGAAAGCAAGCATAATTTAATGGAACTATATACTACTGATTGATTAGAATGAGTAGTTGTATATCAATCAAATCAACCACTAGTGCTGCTTGCTAACAAAATTGAACTTGATTTTATGGTATTACCAATTCGTCCAATTAGCTAGCCAGAAATCGGGTGGTTTGAGCCGGTTCAGCTTTATGATCTTAGTCCTACTGGGTATACTGTTGATGAACTCGGACCCACACTAGCGAAACAGCTTCCTAGTGTTCAGATCATTTCGATCTGGCTGGCCAACCAGAAAGCACTACTGGTTAGTGTGGGTGTTATTCAACTACTCGTCTCAAGCAATCAGTAGTATATTGCCCTATACAATCTATTGAAAACTGCTTAGATAATTCCATTCCATTTCACACAAATTTGTTTTACTTAGTGAATAGACATTTGAGAAAAATAGAGGACATCAACATTTAATGGTCAGTTTAAAATGATTAATTATGGCGAATGGAGTGACTGTCCCACAATTTATCTCTTTTATTCGTAAAACTTAAGATTTACACTTCTGAACTTTATACTCCATCTTTGAATCAACTTTAGACTGTACATCTTCATATATCGAACGGTACATGAATTCTAAAATCTATCAATTCTGCTATGTTTCGTGCCGTTGCTGACTGACTACAGAACGACGTTGCCTGGAACTTCTAGGGAGAAGTTATAACTGTTAGGGTCCATCAAGTTGAATGTAAGAACAAATACTCTCCAATGACATCGGCTTGCTATGGCGCCATATATCTCGGATTAGCAGAAGTTAGAATCTTTGGGTTGGCCATTGATTTCCATGGAAGAGGCTGATTTGTCAACGACCTTGCTCACCTTTCAACGGGAAGGTCCTAGGTTCTATCCTTGGTGGTGGTGTGATGTCATGACTGTATACCGCTGAAGAGTCTCAAGCAAGGTCGAAATGACTGTCCAGTACTCCTTCTTGGTTTTTAAACGGTTCTACAAGCTGATATTGACCCGTGACCAAAGATGAAAGCAGTCAGACCCCTACAAACCAACACTTGATATATATATATATATATATATATATATATATATTCACTCGTATATCAAACCTAGTTGTTTTAATCTGCTAAAGCTTTATTGGTGGGTTTATTTTTAATCAGTTTGTAAAATATTCCGTCTTTTGGTTTGACGTAAGTGCGTCGGGTGGTTCGCTGACAGAATGCTTAAAGTTAAAATTCTAGCACCACTAACTACCAATCAGCAAACGACTTTCAACGGACCAATCACATAGAAGAGGGATTTTTGGTAAAGGCAAACGTATATTTATGGGAAAAAAAAAGCATAAAAACTGCATAAAACTGTTACATAGGGTATCTTTCTGTAACATATGAGGGAAACATATCCCAGTTAAGCATAGGAGTGCCAATAGAAAAGTCACACCACATTCTGTACATATATTTGTCCAAATGACTATAAATGAGATCCATTTATAGCCCAAATCCTATTTTTCAATCTTCGCCAAAATCCTTCAATAGAATTTGTATGCGTACTCGTAATAGGACCGACAAAATCACTGGAATGGTTCACTCTGTGATGAATATATCCAAGGGATGACAAGGGGGTTATAACCTTTCCATTCATCTGTATGTACTATTGATCCCTGTTTCACAAGTCTGGTAGTAATAGGTATTAAAGTAGTTGCCTTTCTATCTGGTATTATCTCCACGATTCACCCAAACATTGTTGGCTCGCTCACAACCACGGTTGTATTTTTTCTTCAGTAACGCAGTTACGTCCACGTGTACCACGATGCCTTCTCCGCCTAACAGCGAAGTAACTCTCTCCATTTTCCGTGATGCGATGTCTCTGCAGTGCTGGTACCACTGAACTGTTGATACGAGGCTATTTTCGGTTTCAGCAGCTACGCCTCTCACAGGCTGTTTTAAAACCCAGTAGTTGTAAATATACAAAATCTGCGTTAAGGAGAGGTGCGACCTAGCAAAAAAATATTCCTACGAAATGTTAAAATTATCAGCTCAAATTATACAACAATGAACAAATCCATCAATCGCTCTGCTGAAGCTTTTTAAGCCCATTACACCACCGCATGAAAAAATCCTATCCTTCCTAAGCAACCTCAAATCTAGGCAATACTGCAAAACATTATCTTCCTCGAACTGCAAGCGTAACTTCGTTAGAGCACGCATTTGAAACAAAATCAAGCTCTATAAAACCTTGGACTCACCTTCATAAACCTCATTGGACCATTACAGCTCGTTCGCTGATTGGTAGTTACTGGTGCTTAAAGTTTAACTTGACCATACTTACCAACCACACCTTACGTGGTTCAGGTTCGATTCCCGATCGACGGTCTTCTTAGTCTCGCTTAGCTAATGGTAAGACCGATGTAAAGGGGAAAGGTTAGGCGTGAGGCTAGTAGCCACACCCTGTCAACAAGTCTTATGTTCCACTCGAAAAGGAAGAAGCAATAGGAAAAATTCCGCTGTAAATGATCACAATCGAATTTCTTTTTATCTCTTCTTTTTTTAAATTCCCTTTCCTTTTTTTGTTGTGAAACAGTTAAAATTCTCAATGGATGAAGCAGAGAAAATCAAAGTGAATCTAGATTCAGCTGCTGAAACTGAAGGTTTTCAAGTTGGTGAAGAGGTGTTGGATGACGATCAAGAACAAGGTAGGCGTAACACAAATGCATCAGTATTTAATTTTAGCTAATGTGAATAAATATCCTGCTCTTCATTTCTCACCTACAATCGATATATAACTAGAACTGGCTTTAATTATCATTTTCTTTTTCTGTGATTGACATTATACCATTTTTAGAATTGTGTATGTGTGCGCGCGCGCGTAGATTTTAATTCTTGTGACTTTAAATCACTTAGCATAGAAAACAGTATGAATTATGACGCAGTTAAGATATCTTATGCAGAATATTGACTGAAATAGATTATTATACAGAATGAGTAATGAATAGCTTTTCTAGCATCTCAGTAAACACTTTTATCAAATTTGCACGAATTTAGCTGACGTCATGTTAGTTCATGAACTGAATTCAGTTAGTCTTACTTGGTGACACTTCACCCCTTTTCACTAATGACCCCACCGGAGATCAAATCCCAAGGGCATTTAGGTTACAAGACGAGCTCATTGACCATTCCAGCCACTGGAATGGAATCCAATGGCCTCTAAATCCTGACTTCTATCAATTTGAGATACCGTCAACTGATTTCATCGGTGGGTATTTATCCTCATGCCTAACTTACTGGACCTCACCGGTAGCAACTTCTCATTGAGCTAACTTCAATCAGTTAGTTACCTAATTTGGAAACATCATTGTTATAAGATGATTAGAAGCAGTCGGTAGAAATCCCAGTCTTGTGCTAGTTGGCACTCACCAGCAAAGCGTATCTTCAGTCTTCAAGGAGTTCATGTCCCCTTTGACATTCGAACCCGCGTCACTCGGTGCAACATTCAGAGACATTACCACTCAGCCATTCGGGCTGGTGATTGGCCTCCTGTAGGATTGCATTGGATACTTTCAATAAACACTAACCGGTGCCATGCGTCTACACCAACCAAAGGACTAGATGCTATTAATGCTAGTTAGTGTCCAATGGAAGTAATTTGAAAGCACTTTTGACATTTCAGGGCAATATCAGTAGTATAATTAGTAAAAATTACTTTGAGTGGTTAATTAAGTGTGTTTAGATCATTGGTAGTTTATATTTACTGCTTGTCTTATGAACTGACATTTTGATTCTATCTGACAAATTACAAAGATCGCAGTGGTTTTATAATTTCCCTTTAGTAATTCTGCCTACTTTACTATAATAAAGTAGTATATATTGATTGAGTAAAAAAACAAAATTGCAATGGTCTTAGGATTACTGAACTGGATAGTTAATCAGCCAGTCTGTAGTTATGTTATCGATATTCATCACTTATGGATTTACAGGGAGGTCATCCTTTTTTTTTACATGGAAAGCTAGTTTTTGCAAATGTTTTTGTTGTGATGTCACTTTTATATTTCTTAATAATATTGAGATTAAAATAGGGATGACGTGGTGGACACTGACGCTCTCTCTGATTACAAGTGCCTCTTGACTACTCCAACAACATCTGTATGACAGCTAATCGTTTCCCCTATCCTACTCTACTTAAACGAGAATACCCAATGACGTGAGCCGAAAAGTATGTTTCAATATCACCCACAGTGTATTTTTACACAATAATGTATGTTTCAAAAAGTCATCAATTATATTTCAATCAGTGTATAATTATGATCAATAAAATAGTGGACGTTGTTTTATGCGGGCCAATTCTGATTGGCTTATTTCTAGACTGACCTTGATCATCATATACGCTAGTAAAGGATAATCCATTGATTATCTGTCTGGTTACCAGTGTTGTGTATATTCCTTCGCGTTTCGTGTGAATGTTTCAGGTGGGGCTTGTGTTGTTTTTATGGGATTGGGTTGCTAGCCACTCAACTACTCAGAAGTTCACTCTGTTCTCATTTATGGCTGACTGTGAGACATGGCCGTTGAAAGTGGGAGACATGAAAAGGCTGGCTAGCTGTCTTCGATCAGTGGCATCTGCGTTCCATCTCCCGTTTGAAGTGGTATAATAAGGAGAGCAATGTTGAGGTTATGCTTCGGTTGAGTGCTAGGTAAGGGGGGAAATCAGTTGACGTGGCTGTGAAGCAGCTGCATCGATTGAGATGGTTAGGACATGTGTTATGCTTGCCTAGCCGTCGCCTTCCTCGACGAGCAATGTTAACTGACAAAGGATCGGGGAGGTTGGAGAAGAGCCAGTGGGGATCAGATGAAAACATGACTTCACCAGTCAATGAAATCCGCAAAGGTTAGTTTAAGTCAGTCACGTAGGGAGACATAGACTTCCTTACCGTCTGGTGTCCTTGGGATGGTAAAAATCAATGAAGGATGGAGACAATCGGTGATGTGGCTCAAAGTCATTCTGAATGGCTGGCACAGATGCATTCACTCTTTATGATTTATAGTATCCATTAAAATCCTAGTTTTCTTCCATATTACTATCCTTTTTCTCTGACTCCCACCTTAACGACAGAAGGCAAGAGTCAGGCAACAGATTGTTTATTAAGGAAATCAACATGTATTTATATATTTTCATGTACATTATTATAGCTTATTCAAGCAAACAAACACACTCTTCTGATTGGTTATTTCTCACAGAGAGTTGACCTTTCATCTCTTTGTGGCTGTTTCTTGAATGTATGATCATCTATATGTTAACTGTATCTGCCTACGCAAAGTCTTCTGTGATTGGTTGTTGAATCAGTCTTGTTCATATTTTCTCACCATCAATATTTGGGACGTACACATTGACGTAAATTAATGTCTACCAATTTGGCTAGCAGCCTGCTGTCACCACACCACCTCTGTTTATTACCTCTCTTTTGAATCTCTCTTTACTCTTTTCTCTTGCTTTGTGTGTGCTAAATGGAGTGTGGGAACTCGAAGTGTTGCACATCGGTCTAAAGTTCTATGTTGAAACCAGTCAGTCAGCTACACAACCAACCTTTTCTTTTAAATCGGTTTACTACCGGCTAGGCGAGGTTTAGTAGTGTGTCAGCCGGCTGGTGGAAGGATGGTGCATTCTACTCCTGAACCACCGATGAACTAGAAAATTGTTGTCCAATGGGGCCCAGATATGTGTGGAAGTTGTACTCTTTTATACATGTTTTATTATTATTATTATTTTTCTTTTTCATTTCAGATCACTGTTCATTTATGTGATACAGGATAGAAAATTGCCGTTACCCAACTGGTCTTCAAATAATAACCACAATAAAAAAATAGCACAACGATCTAACTCACTAGAGTTAGACATTAAAGATAACTGTATAAATAAATATAATGATAAATGATGGCTGGCCTACAGTGCGAATCGCAGTTTTGTACATTTTTAGGTATATTTGTTTTCCTCTTCTTATCCCATATTTTCATCAGATATTGAAAATTGAGTTTTTTTGGCGGGGGGGGGTTGTAATCTTTGTTACAAAATACCACTAACTTATTGTTGTTTGTCTATTGGGTTTTTTTATATCTCTGAAGGAAAAGCTGAACAAAATACTCTCGTGTTATATAAACATGCAGCATGTGTTATTGTGATGTTTTTTAGGGAAAATGTCTTTCATTTTGAATTCTCTTCCTCTCTTTTTGTATCGTTTTTTTGCAATAAACAAAAGCCGATTAGCGTTTTCTTTATTTTAATGCATTATCTCAAGTATTGGTTTGTGAGGGATTTTTTTGCTGTTGATTGGTCGGAGGATTTCATCATGAGCTGACATCGATTAGAGAATCATAGAGTACTGAATAGTTGTCTCCCCACCCCACTTTGGGACCCATCGACAGTTGCCACCTACCGCCAAGGTTCGGATCCAGGACCTTCTGATTACAGGGCTAGTGAGCTCGTAGACCATAAAGCCCCTGGGACCCGATCCATGGTCCATGAATTGTAACCTGTTAATTCACAACATAACATTAGCCAGTTTTTCTTTAACGTTCTTGAGTGAGTGGGGATATGACTTTTGATGGTTGTTATGGGGAAATAAACATAAGTATTTATCAACCTTATACACACAATCATCAATTAGGAGATGAAAAAGAAAGATTAAGCCAAACAGATTCTCTTCGATAACGTTTTTTCACTTAGCTCTACACATAATATCTCTACATAATATTTAGAGGTTAGTTGTTAAGATAAACGGGAATTACAGTTCAAAAGCATGTCTGTAGGTGACAGTATGCTTGAAAATGTAATACTGATTTGAATATCGGATAAGATTAAAAGGAAGATTAATGCGACAATTAGACCTGCTGTATTGACCCCACGGCCTGTCATCACTTGCCACTGGAACCCAGGTAACTACCTACTTGAATAGGGTTCTAACCCCAGTACCTTCCGTTTACAAGGGGTGTTCGTTGACCATTGAGCCACTGGCACCCGGTCCAATGTCCAGTCCATGGATTCTAACTTCTGCCAATTCACGATATAGTACGACTGGCACTAGTTAATGTCATCCGTGGCGAGTATTTGTCGTCATCACACCCGACCTGCTGTACCCCACTGCCGGTCACGACTTCCCACTAGAACCCAGATAACTATCTACCTGAATAGGGCTAGTCGTTAGTGAGCATCAGACTAACTAATTAATTAGAGAACAGTTAGAACTGATGGCTCCAATGGCAAGGGAAAAATTGTCAGATTTTTATAATAAAGTAATGATGACTATAGAGTAAGGAATGTAAGATGATGTTACAGGACTGGACTACACTGATTCCTAGTTTAGAAATAGGGAGTGAAGTGGTAGAGCACGTTGAACGCTTCACTTATTTGGGAAGTACCATCAGCCAACGTCAGACGGTTGATCTCTGACGAAATCTCAAAGGGCTAGTTTCGCATATGCCAGTTTACGCCGTCTCTGGCGTAGACGTGATATCTGACTATCGACCAAAGGGCGGGTGTACTGCTCATCAGTCCGCTCCGTCCTCCTTTATGGCTGGCTGTGAGACCTGGCCATTGAGAGTGGAAGACATCAAAAGCCTAGCTAGTTGTCTTTGATCATAGTTACCTGCGCTCTAACTCCCGTGTGAAGTGGAGTAATAGGGTGAGCAATATTGAGGTTAGGCTTCAGTCGAGTGCTAGGTCAGGAGGGGAAATCAATCGACGAGGCTGTGAAGTTACACCGATTGAGATGGTCAGGACATGTGTTACGTATGCCTAGTCATCGCCTTCCTCGACGGGCAATATTAGCTGACATATGGTCAGGCTGGAAAAGAGCTAGCGGCGGTTAAACCAAAGCATGGCAGCAGTCAATGAAATCTACAACAGTTAGTCTAAGTCACGTAGGAAGGTGTAGACTTCCTGGTTGGGATCCTCGAGACGATAAAAACCAATGGTTGGAAACAATTGGTGACATGACTCAAACTGATCGTTCTCAATGACAGCATAGATGAATCCACTCCTTGTGACTTATGATTTTGAAGGAAACTATATTGTTCTTCGTTATTACTATTCCTTTGTCTCACACCTCTGTTTACTGTCTGTATTATGCATTTCTCCTACTTTCTTCTCTTGGTTTGTGTGCTGCATGGCAGGAGTGTGGCGACTTGAACTACTGCATATCGGTGCAAAGTTCTATTTCGAAAACAGAAAGACATAGATTAAGGAGAGAGTATGTACAAACTTCTAATGAACACATAAGTTTAGCTTCTTCAGGTGTATTCTGACGACTTCAGCTATTTACAGTAGATGAACTAGAAGGGGGAAATTTAAATTAGTCGAAGAATATGGTGGATAAGTTTAAATGTCTTGTAAACCTCGACTTCATTGTTCAGTATCTACGATTGCAAGCTATACAACACAGCTACGAATAGACCTTGTTTGTCCCTTGCTTAAATACTTAGAAGTGTGTTCCGAAATCCAGTGTAACTCTCTCCAGATAAGTATTACACTCTAATGCGTATTGTCAACTGCACACATGCTTTTGAACACTAATTCACTGATCTTAAGGACTCGGTATTTTTTAAGAAGAAACATCAGTACTGTCAGTAGAAATTACTCTTTATATATTGTTGTGTATGTATATAACTGTAGGGTCAGGTGAGGGAGTTATCGAGGAGACTATTCTTTGTTCAGTCTTTATTTTGTCCTCTGAGTATCTAAATGGGAATGTTCGCTATATTTAAATCTTCACTGATTTTTGTTTCCTATTATTACACATCAGCCCATTTTCCTCTCACCTTGTCATGGGGGGGATTATGGCATTTTATGGTTGTTGTTGTTGTTGATATAAGGAAATATACATGAGCACTAATCAACCTTAAACAATATCGGGTCTTTAAGATTAGTGAATTACGGTTCAAAGGCATAGATAGAAATGTAACACTAAATTGAATATTAAGTAGAATTAAGAAGGAAGTTTACGCAACAATTAAAGATATTTAAAACAACAATAATAGCTTGGAAAAGATTTTTGGGAAAGGTGAAACTGTTAGATTTTTATAATCAAGTAATTATGATGGTCGACGAGATAAGGAAGGCGACCGTACGAACTATTTCCTCTGAACACATGTGGTTGGATTACAACGGCTTCAGCCGTTTGTGAAACGATAGGTACTGGGCCCGAGACTCCAGTCGGCGCCTATTCAATCACTGAGAATTGCAGGCATATCTAGATGATGAATCGCAAATAGAACGAAACGGACATCCTGGATCCCATTGCTGGTAATCTTCAACCAAGATATTATCATTTTAATCCTTAGGTGTTGTAACAGCTTCCGTACCAGGAACTCGTGGCATGACAACAGAGACTGGACATTTCGGTTCACCATAATCCGCCAGCAGGAAATGCAAATTGACCTAAAGTCAAATTAGTTTTTATTGATCACTTCTGATCTGTCTCATTATCGTGCTTATCAAACGTTTCTGTCAACTATATCTTATCTCGAAGTCAATTGGTGAATGGTGACTAGCAGTGGAGTCCAGGATGCTTATTTCGTCTGTTTGAGACTCGTCATCCGGATATACTCCTGCATTCCCCAGTGAGTGATAGTGTTCCCACTGAGGCTCGAACCCAGTTTCCATAGTTCTAAATTGAATTAAATTATGCCTTATCTTACCATATACTTGATATGTGATTTACTCAGCAACTCCTGTATGCTTTGCTTAATTAGTTCATATCTTTTTATCATAAAGAACGTCGAAATCCTCATATCCACTTAGGGGAGAAATGCTTCAGAGGCATTTCTAAGATCACAGATAAAATCAAATAGCTAATTGTTTTCCGACTAATTTTATATGAAAGTAAGTGTATAAAAACGTCGAATGAAAATGAGCTTTCATCCGAGGAAAATAGAAATAAGGTAGAAAAATCAGCTAAACGTTCTGTGTAGAATACGAGTAAACTTTACTATGGAAGAAGTTTGAACAATAAAGTTTGAATGTGAATAAAGCGAGAACTACAGTTTTTGCAGAATAAAGTGGTACCATCATTTATTTCGATGCCTTCTCATCAGCTGCTTACAGGCTGTAGTGTTTAACACTATATATATATATATATATATATATATATATATATATATATATAGTGTTAAACACTGTGGAAACCTTCGTATTCAGATGAAAGAGAGATGAAAATATCCAGTGACCAGGGCAAGGAAAGACTGATAACCGCTTATTTCTGAATGCACAATTCAGGCGCTTGATGGAGATGGCTTTAGCAAACTTGACAAGAATTGAGCTGTTTTACCTATTGATAATTTTGAATGATTTTGCCACGTCCACCTCATGACCCGTGTCAAGAAGATGTCTGACGATGGCACTGTTTAAAGCACTTGTTCCCTTTAGACATAAGCTTTATGGTATATGTTCAGGAAATCGTAGATATACCCTTCTTTCTGTCCTTCCAGTGTAACTGTTTCCGCAGATACATGTAAATTTTTGTATACAGTTGGAGTTAACATGTTTTGCTTAAAATGAACTCTGTGTGCAAGTATGTTAAATTGTTTCTGTAGATATACTTAATAATGACTATGACCTGTAAGCAGCTGATGAGAAGGCAACGAAATATAAATGATGGTACCACTTTATTCTGCAAAAACTGTAGTTCTCGCTTTATTCAAATTCATTAAGGGGAATAAATGTATGAAAAGTTTGAATGTATTATCTGAAAGGATGATGATGATGATGATTATAAAATGTTTTGTTCACCAGTTTTTAGGGTTTCCTTCTTCCTGATATTTGTCTCTCAGTGGATAGTAATACATTATCGTGACTACACTGCTGTCGGTCAAAGATGAAGTAAATTTACAAGTGTTATTAATCATTTGAAGCCTGATAATATGTAGCTTAGACTAAACATTATTACTATTATTCCACTGAGTTCCATGTGGAGCACGAAGCTTCAGCGGTACACCTCTATTTTTTCTTGTATTCTTGCTCCCAAGGCCTTACCGCATTATCCAGTCCATCACAGTTAAGAATATCATCAGTGATAATAGCCCTGTCTTACTCCAGCATGCACTTCAAAGGCTTCACTGAGTTTTTCGTTTTGGACCACTCGACATGTGCATTGTCATATGGCTGCTGGATGAGTTTGATAAAGATTTGGGATACTCCAAATTACTTAACGGTCAATGACGTCGAAGTCGATACGATTGAGGTTGGGAAAAAGTCTGACTGCCATTCTATACTCTTTTCGATGATGATGATGATGATGCGTAGAGTTGCAATTTGATCAGCACATTGTTTGCCTTTCCTGAATTCTGCTTGTTCCGGTGGGGCTGGAGGAGTTCTGTATCCAGTGCATTTTCTATTCTCTCCAGGATAAAGCGATTTAGTATTTTAAATGACCCAGGACAAAAGCATGATTTCGCGCCAGTTCTTGCAAAGGCTTAAGTCAATCTTCTTTATGCCTTTATGTAAGATCACTAGAACAGAAGTTTCAGAGCAGAAAGCAACAGGTAAATTTTAAACCACTAACAGAGTATTTATCAAAGACACCAACGTTCCATGCAAACTTTGGTAATTTCACAGGTTTGTGTTAGTGTGGACGTGAAACCATAGATAAGTCTTTTAGAAAACGATGGATTACTTGCACACAGATGTACACAGCTAAGGAATTGCTTTATACATATGCACACTTGATACTACAAAAACTGAATGTGTTATTGTAAGTTACTTAAAATAATCCCAGTTTATTTGAGAAAAATTCAAATGGTTTTCTCACGCCAAATAAAATCCGAGTAAGTCTGCTGAAGAAGCTATGGCGTACACAAATAAACGTTCAGAAAAATCCCAGGAAATTCGCAATATCTATGGTCGGGATACTTACAGCTGAATGTATCACATGTTAGGAGGAGGCTTTATCGCACATACATAAATTTGGTATACCATATCTCTAATGCTTCATTCGCACATCATTCACAAATTGGTCGAATATCACCAAATTCGATGGCTTGTTGGTTTCTGCACAGTGTTTGTAATGATCTTCTCACAGTTTTGTTCCTCGATTGTTTTTTCCAGTGTCGGAAACATATTGTTGCTCTTCTGAACTCATTTACTCATATACTACTTATATCTGATTATAAGCAGCACTCATTACACAACTACTGATTGATACGCAGTCAGTTTCCCAGTGATTCGCCTATCTGAAGTGAGTTGATCTACATTGATTGTTAGAGGTTTCGTTCTTAAAACCACAGTTACTCTGATTATTTACTCTCATATGAAGTGCAGTTTCTTTGTTACACAATACTCAGTGTTAAACAGATTATAGTTGGCGTTCTAAACTGTTGGTTATCAGACGAAACTTCAGGTTACGAATCAGAAATACGAACAAATAAATAGTATTTCATTTCAAGTCACGTATTATATATATATATATATATATATTAGTATTGTTTCCTTTAGTTCGCAGAGGAACATAGGGCTCCAGCTGCACGTTTCCATGGTGTTCGGTTTTCTGCCAACCTTTTCACCTGGCTCCACGTCCTCCCACATGCTTTCATCTCCTCTTCACATGACCTCCTCCACATCACCTTAGCACTGACGACCAACTTGCCGCTTCCCTTTCGGGTTCCAATTGAGCGATGGCTTGTCTAGTGATGTCACTTGATGGTTTCCTCAGCGTATGGCCAATCCACTTCCATTTCTTCCTGATTATTTGTTGCACAGTCGGTTCCTGTTGGGTTGGTTCGCTCCCAGAGAACCCACCCTGTTGCTGATCTTTTCTGACTGGCCATCCGATCTTGAATATTGAGCGAAGGCAGCTGATGATGAAGGTCTGAAGTTTGTTTGAGATGCTCTTTATGACGCGCCAAGTCTCTGATCCATCCGTATATTAGCACTGACTTCACATTGGAGTGCTGTTACTTAACCTTTCTAAAACACACAGTTTATACCTGTGCTCCAGTCGTTGTTCTTGGAGTCTCTAATTAACATGTGCTTAATAAAAGAAGTGATTTAAAGAATAAGTTAATAAAGTCATTTACTGGGTATGTTATAAAGGGTAGGAGTATTCACTAATGGTCAATGTCTCCTATGTATGTATACATATACTGTATATTTGTTAAAGGTTGTGGTATTAGAGTTGTATTGTGGTGTGAGCAGGGTGCTAGCCAAATTGGTAGGCAATTATTTACGTCAATGTGTATGTCCCAAATATTGATGGTGAGAAAATATGAACAAGACTGATTCAACAACCAATCACAGAAGACTTTGCGTAGGCAGATACAGTTAACATATAGATGACCTGACATTCACGAAACAGTCACAAAGAGATGCAAGGTCAACTTTCTGTGAGAAACAGCCAATCAGAAGAGTGTGTTTGTTTGCTTGAATAAGCTATAATAATGTACATGAAAATATATAAACACGTGTTGGTTTCCTTAATAAACGATCTGTTGCCTGGCCGTTGTCTTCTGTTGTTACAGTATTAGTTCATTCCTAATTACCTGCCCCACAGACCTTTTCGCTTACACCAAGCTCCTCACTGGCGGTAGCTTGGATACCAGATACAGCTGTTGATTCCATCTCTCTCACACACACGTTCTGGCCATCATGCTTCATACATATATATTTTTTTGATTTACAGCTTGATTCCACACTGTATTTTTGGTACAAGTATGGAATTTTCAGCATGGATATCGGTAGCCCAAATTTGCAGGCCGACCATAGATGTCAAGTGTGCGTCGGTGCGTGCTCGAACCCCGAACCATGTGCATGGTCGGCGAGAGTCCTAACCACTGTGCCACCGACGCACATACACGCATATACACTGTTGTATATTCAGCATGAGAGTCTTGCATATGGTGCTACACTCTCTTCCCGACGGAATTAAATGACTGGAGTCAGGAAGCTGCAATAAACTTTCAGAAAGCCAGTAGCTTTTAATAGATTATTTCTTTTGAACCACAAGCGAGTTTGCTCGGCATCTTCATAGCTGCCTTAACTAGCTCCACGCCAAAGATCAAATGGCCAGTCGACAGGCCGGTCAGAAAGAATTAGCAACAAGAAACTCTGACTGAGAGCAGAACAAACAAGAGCCAATCGCTCAACAAATATATAGGAGAGAATGGAGATGGGTCAGGCATGCTTTGAGGAGGACGTCGTATGACACCGAGCTCATTGCAGGCCATTGTTCGAGTGGAATCCTGACGGGAAGCGACGAGTGGGTTGTCGGTGCGAGGGTGACATGGAGGAGATCGTATAGCGAGGAAGAGGGATGACAGATCATTGACAGGAAACAGAACAAACTGAAAATGTGTTGTTGAAGCTGTATGTTCCACTCGAAACGCAGGAGAATAAGAAGAAGAGAATAATCCCACAGAGCTTAAAAAACAAAAATCAAAAAACTTGTTTTGATTCAAGTGATTTATTATGGTTCAGTCTGACTCAGCGCTCAATTTATTCCAGGAAATTCGTAACATCGATAGTCTGAATATTTATAATCATTGACAATCTATGCCAACAGTATGATTAAGTTTAGGCGACTAAGTTACAATACTCAAAGTTTCGGGAATCAGTATTTATAGAGTTTCATGTAACATGTTTGCAGTTTTTATTATGTAGTAATGGGATATTTTCTTACTATGTATTTTATTAACTATACTCTTTACCTGATGAAGACGCTTGGATGCGAGAGACAGGAAGCTGCGAATCTAGATTCCTTACTTACCAGCACTTGTCACCAGGGTACATCTACAAACTTGGTAGAACTACATCCCTAAAGGAGGTCAGTCATAGACCTCAACGGCTCATTGGTAGCATCTCTGACTACGACACTGGATGATGAAGATTACAGTCTCCGAGGGGGAATCAGTTCCTTCGAAGTTGCAGTTACTCCTTACTGACGTGAGCCAATAATCACTAAATCCAGATATAGGGCTTATTGCTAACTGCTTTCAAAAATCTCAAATATGTTTACCCTTCATCATTGTTATGTACTGGTCGAGAATTTAATAGTCCTGACGCAAGAAAGACGGAAATCAGAAGACCACTAGGTTTGCGATGATACTTCTATTTTCCAAACACAAGGAGAATCAATAAATGTGTCACACAAGAGTGTGAGAGCAAAAATATGAATGTCCGAACAAGTGTGTGAACACAAGTGTGTGAGCGAATATTCAAAATGAACAAATCAATAGACAGTCTTAACATGATTGGCTAATTATAATGGAATATCGATCCATATATACATAGCAAATATACAGACTGTCAAACAAACACACATATTATATGGATATATATCACCTCCCCTTTTGAGAAGATTGATGATTAGTAGGGTGTTTTCTGGGGGTTTATCTGGAACCGTTGAGCTTGTTGTTGACGTCTGTCTGTTGGGTTTGCGGCTTCGGCTTCGTCCGGAATTGTCTGACATTTTATGCTTCTTGACTGCATTGCATAGCGAATTTAGTGGGACATCAGCCAGATGCAAACGATCGAACCAATCAAGTCCCAAAAGATTTAAATCACTCTTGGTGACGTAGCAAATTCCTGTGAATTTGGTATTGCGGAAGGAAACAGAACATTTGAGTTCACCAATTAGTTTGAGCCGCCCACCACAGGCGCTGACAGAGTCTGGAAGTATTGGTGATAGGTGGTCTGCCAATATCATTCCAAAGTTTCTCTGATATAACAGTAATATCAGAGGCGGTATCTAGCTGCAGACGTGCATCATGACCATTCATCTGAAGATCAAGATATTTCCGCATACCTGGTGTTGTGACTTGACAGGTTGCGCGTAGACTCAATGATCTTTGGAGATTTAGGACCAACAGTTTGTCGAGCTTTCGCTGGATTTTGATATCTGGGTTTGCGTGGCTGACAAAAACCATTTTTATGACCGATGATTTTGCACTTGCTGCAACGATGATTTTTGTACGGACAAGACTTTACAAAGTGCCACGCGCCACAATGCCAGCATGGTGATGGTGGGGTCTTCTTTGCAGTATTTTGTGAAGTTGGACGAGTATGTGTAGATTTCCGCGGAACATTAGAAGAAGGTGGGTCAGGAGTGGATGATGAGAGATTTTTGCTCTTTCGTAATGCACGAATATCAGAGCTTCTCGAAGGTGTTGATTCGACCAGGTGTGTGTCTTTCTGCAGATTAATCAGCCGTTGATATTCATCAGCTATGTCATGTAATGTTAACTTAGGATTTTGTTCTAGCTGATTGAGCAGTCGAGTTCGGATATCTGTGAAACGAGGAGATTGAAGACTGCATATGAGAATCAAGGCTTTGAATTGATCATCTGTTAAGGACCTGAGTCGAAATCTCTCACATTCTCGGTTGACTGTGCCAACGTGAGTAAGAAAATCATCATTTTCATTCATTGTCAGCTTGAGGCAACGATAACGTATGCTGAATAATGAGGAGTGGTCTCCAAAATGTTCACGCAGCAGCTTTATTGTATCATCGAAACACTTGTCACGTGGTTTTTGGGGTAAAATTAGGTTGCAGTACCTTTCATATTCTGCGGGACCCAATTTACGTAATAACACTCGCACCTTCCAAGCATCGTCTTGTGAGGCGAGATCAACTGTGAATAAATCCTCATAACGTTGATACCATGTGTCAAAAGTGACATTAGCATCTGGATTATAATTGAACTGTGAAATACTATTCACAATTCCGTCGACAGATGGTAGCATGGTATGATTCGGATTGCTTGAAGGTGAAGCTGGACCAGTCTGTTGGTTGACGAACATTTCCATTAATTTCATTTGTCGTTCAAATAGTAATTCCAATTTAGAAGGATCCATAGTTTTCCCCGTCGCCAAATTATTGTTATGTACTGGTCGAGAATTTAATAGTCCTGACGCAAGAAAGACGGAAATCAGAAGACCACTAGGTTTGCGATGATACTTCTATTTTCCAAACACAAGGAGAATCAAAATGTCACACAAGAGTGTGAGAGCAAAAATATGAATGTCCGAACAAGTGTGTGAGCGAATATTCAAAATGAACAATTCAATAGACAGTCTTAACATGATTGGCTAATTATAATGGAATATCGATCCATATATACATAGCAAATATACAGACTGTCAAACAAAACACACATATTATATGGATATATATCAATCATTATCAGTTTAGGAAATTTCATCATTCATTTATGTATTATGCATGCTTATTTTCTTTCTCCTCTTCACCTTACGCCTAGTGATTTTTAATTTTGTATTGTTTCACTTAGTCATTTGTAGTAATTAGCTTTCAATAAATCTGTTTGCTGTAACCCCTTACACCCTTTGTCTGAGTAATTGAAAATAAGTTCCAGATGGCATGATATTATTGTATAATTCTAAAATGATTACTTTTAGAAACTTGACAGTGTATTCCTGAGATTAACAGACTGTAAAATGTGAATTATATATAGAAGGACAGAGATTAGTTAAATTAACTTACCTCTTAGAGAGCAGACCTAAATATACCATAGTCAGAAATCCGCTACTGTTTCATCGAATTTGCAACATTCGATTAGCGAGTTTTTGTGGTTTTATGACTTTCCAGAAGGAACTTTCTAGACCTCATTATTAGAATTTCATTATAATCTTATTTATTATTATTCCCTTACGTTCCGAGTGGAACATACAACTTCAACAACACATCTCCACTTTCTTCTATTCACTGCTGTACTCTTCAACTGGGTCCACGATTAACCATAATCTCTCATCTCCTCCTCTCACCGACGACCCACTCATTGTAACTTATTGGGATTCCACCCGAGCGATGGCTTGAACTGAGCACGATGTCATTTAATGGCTTCCTGAACGCATCCCCGATCCATCTACATTTTATCCTACATATTTGTCGAGCAATCGGCTCTTGGTTGGTCTGTTTCCATTCGGATTTCTTGTTGTTAGTTCTTTCTGGTTGGCCATTTGATTTTCAGTATGGAACCAGCCAACGAAGACAGCTGTTGATGAAAGTCTGCAACAGGCTGTTGGAAATTATTTTCGTGACTGACACGCAGTACAAGTTTCTGACCCGTATAGAAGAAGTGACTGACTGACTGACTGACCTTACACTAGTGTCGCAAATGAGAATCTCGTTCCTTGTTCTGAGCAGAGTGGAAAAGATTTCCAAACTAGTTTCAGGTTGACGAATATGTACCTTGCGTTTCCGATTCTGGTTGGTCGGCCTCGACATCTTCACCCTTGCTTAACCATTTGGTTGAAAGCGTGCTTCCTAGTTGGATAAGTGAAGGAAGTAACCGGTGTCAAATCTCTCCCTTTGATGGTGATATTAAAAATTCATACTTTGCCAAAATCTCTCTCTCTCTTAAGTTACTAATAAGTGGTTGTAGTATAGGGGACATGAAATGTAATATCTTTACATAATAGGCAAACAGACAGCAGGATAGAGAGTGAAAGGGAAAAGTCCAACTGATCAAGAAGTTTTACCAGTATAAAGAAGTATAGTATGAGCCTTTATAGCATATTGATCTTTTTTGCCTTCTTTAATATATTACCTCTTTACTAGTGTTGTTCTTCTTGAGCCTGAGAATCAGTTGTAGAGTTTCTTCTTCCAAGGTATGATTATAGATTTTGTATTCTGCCTATGCAAATTTTCATTCCTTCATATTGCCTTCTCTCATCCAGTGTCAATGTCTGCAGTTGCAGGATAACGTACTGACAACTCCATTCCTCCAGAAGTAGGAACCTCATAGTGATAGATGACAAGCGGGGAATGACATAAATTGGCTATTTCACTGGAGGAGAGTGTGTTGTGAATTTTTAACTGGTCATAACGATCACTAATGACTGCGTTCTTCGCTTTCTGAAGGTGTTTTAAGAAGTGACTTTTCATAGGAAAAACCGAAATGGCTTCCAAAAGCCTCTGCCACTTGGAATAGAATTCAGGGCTAGAAACAGCCATCGGCGAAGTAGATCGGTCAGCAAATAAGACAGTTGTGGTGACAACTCGATAACTACTGATCAGTGTGCTCCAGAAAATAAACTGTTCACACATGGTTACACAAATCTCAGACGTAATGGATGAAATTTATCTGATGGAAACACGTTGAACCTAAATCAAAAGACACAGTTCATGCCTGAAGAGCATAGCTTAGTAAGATACTTTTAATGAGTGAATGAATTAACGATATACTTGTAGGCACTGAGGTTACCTGTCGGCAACGAAGCATGCTTTTGATTTCTCTGTTGATGGGTTCATCTGAAACCCCACTTTGTGAATGGTGCGGAGTAATATGAATTTTTAGAATGTCAAATGCGTGTTATATACGGAAGAAAACCTAACCTTAAAGGTTTCACCTTAATCGGAATGCAGTGATTTCGGAGTGAAGAAATGGAGCATCGAGTTATCTATAAAATGATGAGCAACTTTAGCTGTGTTTCAGTGCTTCAGTGCGTCGGTGGCACAGTGGTTAGGACTCTCGCCGACCATGCACATGGTCCGAGGTTCGATCCCTTGCCGACGCACACCTGATATCTATGGTCGGTCTGCAAAATTTGGGCTACCGATATCCATGCTGAAAATTCCATACTTGTACCAAAAATACGGTGTGGAATCAAGCTGTAATCAAAAAATATAATAGCTTCACACTATTAAGTGAAGTAATTAACCATTACAAGAATATGAGGGTTTCTTCGTCTCCAGGGCATAATCGCTCCCATGAGGCGCAGACACATTTATTGATTCGTTAACTCCGTAAATATAGGTATCAAAGGATCTCGCATTGATTGCTGAGACAACTACGAGTACATATGGGACAGCTTCCAGTAGTACTCAGAAACGTCAAAACGAAGCAGTGACTGGCGATACATCTAGTTTTATTCACACACACACACACACACACTAAGCTATTTTTGAACTTTCTTTATCACCTCTTGTATTTTTACCAGGGAAAATAGCTTGTATGCTGTCAAGGAAAAAACTTCATTTATAATTAGAATGCCAACCATCATTCACGACTACCTCATTTAGCATGGATACACTGCGACATATTTAACAGACCCTGTAACTGTTTAGCCTCTTATTTCTATTATGTACTCGTCGCCATATTATTGTTATGTACTGGTCGAGAATTTAATAGTCCTGACGCAAGAAGGCGGAAATCAGAAGACCACTAGGTTTGCGATGATACTTCTATTTTCCAAACACAAGGAGAATCAATAAATGTGTCACACAAGAGTGTCAGAGCAAAAATATGAATGTCCAAACAAGTGTGTGAACAAATCAATCGACAATCTTAACATGATTGGCTAATTATAATGGAATATCGATCCATATATACATAGCAAATATACAGACTGTCAAACAAACACACATATTATATATAATATAAGGGGAATATACATTGTTAAAGGAGACAGGTTCATGAAAGTGAAATGGTCACAGACTAAGAGAGCAATAGAAAGAGAGACCACCATATATATATATATATATATATATATATATGGATACATATCAATTTCTATGAATTTATATCAGGCATATGGTTTAAAAGTTGGTTTGCAGCGATATCCAGTTGACATCCGTGGCTGTGCTAGGTAAAACATTCTACAGAAGTAAACATACTTGACGTTCAGCATTCGTTACTGCCGATATTTATATGGGTAGAGCCAAGCTTTTGTAAGTTTTCTTGTCAACAG